>JACMZG010001914.1:46486469-46648062 GCA_018340805.1 Microvelia longipes
TGTTTTATGAAATATGTGTGATTTCATTAACCCTCCATAATGACTCAACAAAAATTACAAAATAAATCAAAAACTTTAAAAAGAAGAGGGTCGGGGCTGAATAATTTAACGCGTTGCCTCTATTTATGTTTCAACAAATTATACCAGTTTAAATATTATTTTTGCCTTAGTGATGACTAGGCGTTTACGAGCTCGGCTCTTAAACGCTTCCATGGCCAGCTGAGCCGTCGCGCTATGAGGCAAAAGCTAATTGAGAATATACTCAGCTACGGTTCACGAAGTTTATTTGATGTTTTGTAACTCAAATCGAGTTATTTTAGATTCACTAGATTCTTGTGTTGAAACAAGTTCTTTATTGGCAAAGTATACAATATTTATTTTTCTAGGTTATTAATAACTTTTTGTTAATTAATATATTTTGTGTAGAACCAGAGCCATATTTTATTTATTGGTTTAGGGTAATCTGTGCCTCTTTATTTTTATTTTTTTTATTTATTTGTTATCTTGTGGTTAAAATGTTGATTATTTTTTGGTGTGAGGGGGTTTGTTTGGTTAAGGATAATTTTATATTTTTGTTTGGGTATTTTTTTTTATGATTTTATTTTTTTAATATTGACAAATATATTTTGATGGTGTTTTGAATGCTTTATATTTAAAGGTTAGTTTGGGGGAGGTAAAAAGGGTTGCCTATGCAGTCTGTGGACTGACTTTTGGGTCTTGGGTGTAGGTGTGACTAAAAAATGACATTGGATTGTACTTATAAATTAAATCTGAACTTTCAAACGAAGTCAAATCTGTATGTGAACACGTCACGTACAGATTTGGCTTGAAATTACAAACACTATTTTTCTCTAATAGTTTAACGTTGGTTTTTTTTAATGAAATAATTTTCAATGAATACTCAGATGGATAATTTACTATAATTGTCTATTGTAGCCTTGAATGCACGATTCACATGTTCCGATTTAATTCCTAATAAATCTTGTATGTTTTTAAAAGAAGAACGAGGTTAGCGTACTTTTACTTGAGTTGCTACCTGAGGACGAATTACTCTTTGAAATTAATGATTTGGTAAACTTTTAAGTCTTCTTTAATATCAACCACGACTTCTCTAGCTTTTTATATTCATAGTAATCAGAGTATAAAAATAATTAATCTTTAAGTTAATTAAATTTCATTATTGTTTCAAATGCTTTATTCATGAATACGGTTATCGTAGATAGAATAATTCAACGATCTCTTTATTTCAGTTAAGTGTTTCATATCGATGTATAATTACGATTGCGAATCATTGTATGAGGAATCTAATATATTTTACGATTGAAAATATCTTCTTCGGAGGATATTAAAAATTAGTCAGTCAAAATAGTATTGTTACTTAATTTTAGAATTTATCTTAATAATTATCTTAAATAATAATTATTTTATTTATTTAACTTATTTAGTTTAATAGTTAATCTTGTGTACTTAACTTTAGATTTGTGAACATGACTGTAATGTGCTACTTAACTGTAGATTTGTGACTAACGTGATTTGTGTACTTAACTGTTGATTTGTGTACTTATCTGTAGACTTGTGTACTTATCTGTAGATTTGTGTACTTATCTGTAGATTTGTGTACTTAACTGTAGATTTGTGTACTTAACTGTAGATTTGTGTGCTTAACTGTTGATTTGTTTACATAACTATAGATTTGTACACATAACTGTAGATTTGTATACGTAACTGTAGATTTGTGTACATAACTATAGATTTGTTCACTTAACTGTAGATTTTTGTACGTATCTGTAGATTTTTATACATAACTGTAGATTTGTGTACATAACTATAGATTTGTGTACTTAAATAAATACTATTGGCACCACCCGGTTAAGGCGGACGTACATTGTGTACATTCTCAATTTCTCACAACACCCTGTTTGGAGCTGTTCTAGTTGGCTGTATGTGATGTTAAATCCAAAAATGGATTTCTTAATGTAATGTAATTTAAATAATATTTAATAATGCAATAAAATGAAGTACTAATTTCTCCACTGTGCTTTTATAATTGATGATTAGTACATGGGAATTCGTATATAAATTAAAACGAATAGCTTGCCAACATTGTATGAAATTTTAATTAATTTTTAATTATAATATTTATGAAATTAACTCTCGAAAAGGAAGTTGGATTAAACTTCTGAAGTTATAAATGTGTTAAGTCATTGCAAATTTGGCCGGCGGGAATGTCTTGGCTGACCCCACAAGAGTCGTGATCCGCTCGCCCTTGTCTTTAGCGTCTTCTTCTTCCTATTACACCTTGTTTCAAAAAGAATTCAAAACGATTTGAGATCGTGCCTACTTAAACTAACATCAATTCTTTGTAATAGTCCACTCTCAGTTTTTGCGATATTGTTTTTTCTGATTTCTTTGACATTGTTGTTAAAGATTCCCTTTCAATAGAATTTTATACTCGGTACTTTACTGTTTGTAATTTATTGATAATTATTCAGTTTAAATTTTTTTCCTTGTTTCTTACACGGAGAGAAAGAATTGAATAAAGACATAGTGTTCCTCACCACATAGGATTCGCTACAAACATCCTCTCTACGTCGGCCTCGCTTCGCTCGTCCTATAATAATTACCATTATAAAGAATATAATAATTATTTATAATTCTTTAACATCTTCGGACTCGCTTTTCTCGTCCTCAGACTGTAAATACATTTATTTTATTCCCGGTCACCCATCCAGGGCTGACCTCGCTGGGTACTGCTTAATTTTTATGTTCAAACAAAAACCCTTGATGTACTTCCCGTTTTGAATCGAAACTTATCATACTCATTTATTGCATAAAGGGGTATACTGGTTCCTAATTTAACTTAATTGATTTTTTTTTAATTTAAAAAAAAGCTTATAATGAGATGAAACTTGGCACATATGTTGTTGTAATATAGTTCTACATGGGTGCCAAGGTTAGTATAGTTCTCAATATTGTCAGAATGGATTAGGAACGTAGTAAAATGTTTAAATACTTACATTACAAGCTTTTTTTGACTTCATACGTTTAATTGCTTCATCTAGGTACAACACATGGCCAGCTACTATTTAGGGTCCTTCATTTTCCCTAAACACAGGTTCATTTAAGGTTAGGGGTCTTTTACGAGTACCTTACATCATACAGGCTCGGAACCACCAGCTTAACGTCCCTTATGAAAGATTACACATGATAGATTTCCATTCCTGGCATAAAATCCAAGAGGCCCTGACTGGAACCGAACCTGTACTGTCTAGTTGGCGGGCACACGGGTTAATTATTACACCAGCAGGAACCCTAAATATTTTTAATGCTAGTGTGACATGTACATACATGAAGACCTTAACCACATCTGTGGCTAGTTGGGTATACCAGCCAAACCATGTGAGTTTCGAGCCAAATTATCGTATGTTATGTAGTAGTAGTAATATGGGGGGGGGTGGGAGTGGTAGTAACTACCAGGCAAGTAGGCCACTTTGTTGGGCCCTTTTTGCCAGCTCCCTAAGATAGTGTTCTACTCCTTTTAATTTCAAGTATAGGTATATTTCATCTAATCTAGACAGAAGAGCCGTGGAATTCTATGGTTCCTCTCATGCTTTTTTCAAGCAATCATACATATTTTCACTGACTCTTATAGTCTAGTGAAAACTAGGAACAACACGTGCCCTCGCTGTTAAACCAAACCTCCATACACTTTAAACTACAAGGCAGACACACTATAGTATTATAATGAATCTACTATGAGGGTCCTAAATATTGCCTTTACCCAGTTTCATTTAGGGTAAGGGATCTTTAACGAGTACCTGACAACGCACAGGCTCGAGACCACCGGCTTTACGTCCCATCTGAAAGACGTGGTACGCAGAATTTTTATCCCTCTTATAAAAATCCCAGAGGCCCGTGCTGGGTTTGAACCCATGACTAAATAAACTCAGAAGTTTAAAGTCCATTGATTCTGTGTATAGGCTGCGTACCTTAACCACTACACCACGGGTGACTCCTTGTATGTTAGGTTAGTAGTTACGGAAGTTAAGTTTCACGTTGGATAACTTAATTTCCTAAGAAAATAATTATTTTTTTGTAATTATACTTAAAATACTTTAAAGTAAAAACGGTGCGGAATGGCAATCCTCGAACTTGCTTTTTCTTTTCTCTGGCCAAATAATTTAATTTTCCTTGTGTCAAATGCAAATCTTCACTACTCAGCCAAAAACAATAGTTACTTTTTTAATAAAAGCTATTGCAATTAATTATCTTAAAAAAGCAAGTTTTTTTTATCATTAAATATATAATAAACAGCTAAATATATTTTTAACTTCATTATCAGCTTTGAGAATCGCAGAGAAGCAGGTTACTCAACTACCTATTTTTTTTAATTTATACGTTTCTCATAAAATTTAAGCTTTTTAAAATTCTTATAAATTTTTTTTAAGAAAGGAAAAGATTTTTTTGCTTTGGTTTATTTAAATTTAATCTGTATTTTCATCATTTATAAACTAAAATTAAGACATTTCTGCATTTAATTTAGTTTTACTTTGTCTTCTCTACAACTGTAGGTATAAGGGGAAGTATTGTCTTCACCTTAAAAATCGGTAACCCAGGTTTCACCATAATTATTCGTTTCAGGCATTTGTATATTATTATTATTAAAGATTGGGGTTGGAGTCGAGGATAGACCCCATTTGCACTGCGACTGGAAGTCTATTGTACAATCCCCTCAATTGTCCAGGTCAGAATAATCCTTTTTCCCGGACTAGGTCTAGGATCTTTTTGACCAGTGATTCATTGGTAGAGTCAAACTTAGTGAGAATGCTGCTACCAAGTTGGTGAACCTTTGAAAGGCTAGGGCTTCACATCTCAGAAGTATGTGAGATGCAGTTTCAGTTTCCGATTCACAAAGCCTTCACACTGGGTTATCTTTAAAGATACCAATGGTATGGAGATGTTTTCGGAGGTGACAGTGACCAGTCAGTAGTCCAGTTACTGTTCTAAGGTCCCTTCTGCTGAGACTCAGGAGGTCCTCAGTTACTTTGGGACTGGGTCCTTTTAACATAAGTTTACTGTGCCTCATGCCTGAGGATTTGTTCCAGTGGTGCAGGTGATTGGTTAAGAGCCAATCTTTAATTACACCTTTAGCTATAGCTTTCGGTATGGCTACTATGGGTTCAGGGCCCACAGGAGTGGTCTCAGACCCCTTTTTTGCAAGGATGTCTGCTTGCTCATTACCTTCAATTCCCTTATGGCCAGGCACCCATCTGATTGCTACATCGTTGTTGAGTGACAAGGTCAGAAGGTTTTGTAAGCACTCCCAGAAGCTTGGAGTTGACTTTGTATGAACCAAGAGCTTTAATGGCAGCTTGGCTGTCAGTAAAAATATTTATAGAAGTCTGATTAGGATTCTTTTTAATATTTTCTATTAGACAGGCATTAATAGCAAATATTTCTGCCTGAAACACTGTGGCATACTTTCCTAAAGGAAATGAGGTTTTGATATTTGCATGAGCCTCATATATGCCACTCCCAGAGCCACAGTCCATCTTAGATCCATCTGTATACCATACAGTGTCACCAGAGGATTGAGGTGGTTCCCCATTGAAACTATCACAACTGAGTGTGAAGGGTTTTTCATAGGAGTAGAGGGTGGTCATGTAATCAGAGTTCATAGATAGTATGGGACTCTGAATTACATTCACTATTTTGGAGTAACCTCTAATGGAAGAGATCTTCCAGTCCCACTGTTCTCTAGTCTGTAAAGCCGCCAACCTAGCCTCACTCTTTATAATAAGATCAAGGGGCGGAAGGCTCAGCATGACTTCTAGAGAAGAATTAATTAAAGTTGGAAATCTTTTAGTACAAATGCTATTCATAAAATCTTAGAGCATAGCCCGGGGTGCCGAAATCGAACGCCTTTACGATCACGGCCACGGAGGCAGACGATATATATATATATATATATATATATATATATATATATATAATATATATATATATATATAATATGCATTTAAACGAATTTCCAAAGGAAAAATTAACTTATGAGGTCAACTCTAGGTGAGTTGCCTGCCTATCGTTTTAGTTATACTTATAAGTTACTAAGTACATTATCACGTGATGTTATATGTTCTGTGAACGAGGAGTGAAAAACAAATCGCTATTAATCAATTAGTTTGAATCAGTGGATGATGTAAGGCAGCGCTGATGCCGACACGATTTCAAATAAAATTTAATTAAGTTATTGTTTACTAATCGAATTAGATCACGTTTCCGCGTCAGTAATGATTCTTATTCATTTTGTTTCGAGACGTGAACCTAACATCTAGAGATATAAGTGCATAGAGATGGCAGTGTTTAGTATATACTATTGAACGGACTGTTGGCACTTAGCATCTCGAATAAAAACGGACTGTTTGTGGGGCAGTAAAGTTTCCTTATCCCTTTTATTCGAGATCCTAAGTGCCATCTCGAATAAAAGGGATAAGGGGAACTTTACTGACCCCATGAACGTATTATAAATAGAGTAGTAGGAGCAAACTTAACATTTCCTAGCAATGATTCGGCTAAAAACGCAAAAGCAGGTTATATGACAACCATTTGACGAGTTCAACTTATACTAACACTTTAGGTGAGAATAAACATTTAAATGATAAATAATGATAAACAGAAGATTGCTACGAAAAAGAAAAAGAAGATTACAATTAAAGAAAAGAAAAAAAAAGAATCATAATTATTCTTGAACCAAATGATACAACTAAAATAAAATGAAAATGCAAAAAAGAAAAAAAAAGAAGATAAAAGATCAATATGTTATGCGAAAGCGGTGCATGTTTAGAAAATAAAGAGCCATAGCAGGAAAACTGTTATGGTAAATTAAAAAAAAAAAACATTTAAATGAACAACATGTATTATTTTTAATATAAGTTTTAAGACCTGCTGTGGTAGCAAGCAAAACAATGTACATTACATTTCCCTATTGGTTTAAAACCTAAAATAGAAAATTATTAACATAAATATTATTGGCCGCAGAAAAGGTTTATAAAGTAATAATTTTTACATCTTTAATTTTTAAACAACTTGAAAGTTATGAGGTAATGATTAGATGAAATAATAACAGAAATTTGATCTATCGACCGTAAATTTAAAACTTATTACGTTTAAACGTAATGTTTAAGCGCAAAGTGTAAACTTGTTTTAATAGTTTGGTCAATAATTTTTATTAGTTTTTACTTTTCCTCCTAGGTAAATAGGAAATTTATTGCTTTCATTTCAACATAAATTTTTAATTTTTAAATCTGAAACCGAGATTTGATTTTTCGTGACAATTTCACGTTCCATTTCAAATTCTGTATAATCCTGTGTTGGATGTATTACTATTTAAAATGATTTAAAAGTTCGCGGTTTTCTAAATATGATACATAAATACCAGTGCAGCAACACCTTGAAGAGTATCGATACATATTTCGTTTGACATTGATGTATCAATTAGTCTAACCACAATCGTATGAAAAGTCACTTTAAGCTGTTATATCACTTGAAAGGTCAGAAGCTATTATTGATTCTGAATGCAATCTAAATTTATAATACTACTATTATTCAGGGTATTATACATTTTCTTAGTATTAGTATTATTATTTAAAATATTATATATATTCTTGTATTTGTATTATTATTTAGAGTATTAATATTCTCTTTTGTATTTTATTTAAAGTTATATATTCTCTTTGTATTTGTATTATTATTTAAAGTATTATTTAATTTCTTTATATTAGTATTATTATTTAAAGTATTATTTAATTTCTTATATTAGTATTATTTGGAGTATTATATATTCTCTTGTATTTGTATTATTATTTTGAGTATTATATATTCTCTTGAATTTGTATTATTATTTAGAGTATTATATATTTTCTTTGTATTTGTATTATTTTGAGTATTATATATTTCTTTGTATTTGTATTATTATTTAGAGTATTATATATTCTCTTTGTATTTGCATTATTATTTAGAGTATTATATTCTCTTTGTATTTGTATTATTATTTAGAGTATTATATATTCTCTTTGTTTTTGTATTATTATTTAGAGTATTATATATTCTCTTGATATAATTATTAGTTTGTGTATTATATAGTATTTTAGCATTAGAGTCATTATTTAGAGTATTATATGTTTTCGACTATCTTAACGACTATTTTTAAGTTTGTATCTAAGTAAAAAAAAAATCTATTAGTAAAGTTATAAACATAAAAACCTGTAAACGAAAAAATAAGGTGAAATGAGAAAAAAGAAGTAAATAAAAACAGAAAAAAATAAACGAATACATAAGAAACATGTACAAAATATATAAATCAAATATAGAGCCGCACACTTAAAAATAAATAATTATAAGCCGCGCACAAGCTCAAGCTTTTGCAGCTAAAGAATGTTTATTATCTCTCCAATAATAAGTTAGATAGTTGCTCTAATAATAAAATTATTGTAAATAACTATAATATTAATTTATATTAATTTGTATGTTTTTTGTATTCTATAAATATACGTATTTATTATTATTATTATTATTACTATAATGGCGGAAGCAAAGTAAAGAAGCTAGCAGATAGATAAAATAAATGTCCAGGGTGCTGGTGTCTGACTGGGAAGCAGTGCATAGCTGCAGCTATAATGCTCCTGATAACAAAGAAATAAGTGAAAATGTATCTTTCTTTTTCCTCGAGTTAAAGCTGTTGCATTTAATTCACTAGTTCAGTCAGTAGGTGTGACGAAAGTAACATATTCTGGAATTATTTTTATTAGTACTATTTATTTTATTTTAATTCCCACGAACTATAAATTAATAATTAGTATAGATCCCATTTAAACAGTGTGCATTTCTTTTAACATTTTATTAGCTATACTACAATAATGAATTTTATTAACTATACACATTAGATCAGGAGGGGGTACACGAGAAGTACGCGAGGGGTACGCGAACCCACTCATTAACTTGATCCACACCCAATTTGTTACCACATCTTCTAAATATAAAGAGAAGCAGGTTATATCAGATACCTGCTATTTAAAGCATATACCCTGTCTCTTTTCATATTAACAAATTTCGAATTATAGAGCCCACTTTCGTATTCTTTTTTTTCGGGATACCCAACGGTTTTTTAGTAGGAGATCAATAATTATCGAATTTTAAAAGAAATGACCGTTTCGGATTGGTCATTACTAATAATGGAGGAGATAGGCACCTGCGTTATAAAACACTTCCATCATAATGGCACATTATAAAATAGAAGTTGTGAACCAAAGCGCTTTTTACGAGTTCCTTCCTTCCACCAAGTTTCTATTTTTTGAAAGATTTAAGACTCTTAAAAATCGTATATAAGGTTTTTTCGGAATTTTTTAATCCGTAATTGGTAGTTTGAGTCCTGAGTGGATCTTTACATTAAAAGAATAAAATAATGCCAGTGTCTAACAAAGTACTGCAAGGTAGATGACCGCGCATTCTAGCAAAAATTAATTCTTGAGTAACTGCGCAATTACTAATCTTGCATACTTTTTAAGTCCTTATAAGTTGTTAATGCTTCTTAGATGATTACTACCCTGTGTAATTATTCAATGTGGAAAATGTCAGGTAGGAAGATTGCAGTTCTGAAGAACAATATTTTTTTAATAACTGCGAGTGTTTTTTGATAATATGTGTATTCATTGTATATAAAGTTTATATAAATATACTTTAGAATAAGCGCCAAGGGGTTTGTGATTTAGATTGAGCTCCAGTAGGGTTGTGATTTAGATTGAGTACCAGTGGGATTGTGATTTAGATTGAGTACCAGTGGGGTTGGATTTAAATTGAGTACCAGTGGGGTTGTGATTTAGAGATTGAGCACCAGTGGGGTTGTGATTTAGATTGAGCACCAGTGGGGTTGTGATTTAGAATGAGCACCAGTGGGGTTGTGATTTAGAATGAGCACCAGTGGGGTTGTGATGTAAAATGAGCACCAGTGGGTTGAAATTAAGAATGAGAACCAGTGAAGCTGTGATTTAGAATGAGCACCAGGTGGTTGTGATAGAATGAGTACTAGTGGGGTTGTGATTTAGAATGAGCTCCAGTGGTTGTGATTTAGAATGAGTACTAGTAGGTTGTGATTTAGAATGAGCACCAGTGAAGCTGTGATTTAGAATGAGCACCAGTGAAGCTGTTTTAGAATGAGCACAGTAGGTGATTTAGAATGAGTACCAGTAGGGTTGTGATTTAGAATGAGCACCAGTGAAGCTGTGATTTAGAATGAGCACCAGTGAAGCTGTGATTTAGAATGAGCACCAGTAGGGTTGTGATTTAGAATGAGCACCAGTAGGGTGTGATTTAGAATGAGCACCAGTGGGGTTGAATTAAGAATGAGAACATGGGGTTGTGATTTAGAATGAGCACCAGTGGGGTTGTGATGTAAAATGAGCACCAGTAGGGTTGAAATTAAGAATGAGAACCAGGTGAAGCTGTGATTTGAGCACCAGTGAAGTGTGATTTAGAATGAGCACCAGTGAAGCTGTGATTTAGAATGAGCCAGTGGGGTTGTGATTTAGAATGAGCACCAGTGGGGTTGATATGAGTAGAGAGCACCAGCCAGTGAAGCTGTGATTTAGAATGAGTACAGTAGGGTTGTGATTAGTATAAGCACCAGTAGGGTTTTGATTTGCTGGTGCGAATCAGTAAAAATATTTTTACAGTGGCTTTCTATCGATAAAAATGAACTAATTCTAATAATGAAATAAATATTGCATCTTTATTTGTTAAATAGATGAAATCTTTTTGCTTTTCCTCAACTTTACCGTAGGTATATAGATAAACCATTCTGTTTTGTAAAACAAATCTGAAACCGAGATTACACCTGAATTATCCGGTTCAGGTAGTCTAAAACCTCCTAAGGGGTTTTCGCAAAGCTGTCTATCTGTATGTGTGTGCATGTCTGTTATCAACTCGTATCTCCTAGTATATTTATGCTAGATTTAGTTTTGCTTAGATTTAGATCTAGTTTTGCAATCCAGAAAATATTTTATGACATTATAAACCTACAATTATGACTTTGTTCAAATTTAAAAAAAAATTCATTGAACGCGAAAACATTTTTTATTCGGATTGAGATTTGGCACACATGTAGTCATGTTAAGTAACAACATATGCGTCAAGTGGTGCGTCATGTTGTAATGTTAAGTAACAACATGTGCGTCAAGTGGTGCGTCATGTAGTAATGTTAAAGAACAACATATGCGTCAAGAATCCGATGTGACTAGGAAAAGTTCCGAGGTACCCCGTTCCCGTTTTTTCCTTGTTTTATTATTTCAAAATTCAACATTGATTCATTTTAAATCATTAGTAGACAACATCAAGTTTTTTCCGAAAAGGACAACTAGATCTAAATGTTGATTTTGATGCAAGTTTAAACTATCTATGGATGATAATTCAGGAAAACTACGATAATAAAAACACATACTGATATGCAAGACAGGAAAAATACGATGATAAAAACACATACTGTTGTGCAAGACAGGAAAACTACGATGATAAAAACACATACTGATATGCAAGACAGGAAAACTACGATGATAAAAAACACATACTGATATGCAAGACATGAAAACTACGATGATAAAAACACATACTGATATGCAAGACATTAAAACTACGATGATAAAAACACATACTGGTATGCAAGACAAGAAAACTACGACGATAAAAACACATACTGATATGCACGACAGACAAAATTCACTCAGGAATTCTAAAAAAGTCCTCCTGAAACATTAAATTTAGGTTCTTAGATTCTTCTTTTTAGGCTTCATATTTTTAATCCTAACGCATTACTTTTTACTATAAAGAGGGTGCAAATGAGCAAAAGTAAAAAAGGCCTTGAAATACTGTCTTAATTTTTTTAACCAAATTTAAAACGTTTGTGTAAAAGGAAAGTTTAAAAAAATGATTTACTGTTCATAAAATCTTCATTATCGCCATATTTGATAGCATTTGATAATTTATATATTTATCATCTCAAATATATTCCGATTGTGACAAGGGAAGAAATTTCCCACCATCTCGATACTCCCATGTTATTCTACTAATGTTTTATTTTCGGAAAAAATACTTTATTATTTCGTCTATATGCGAACGTTATAATAACAGCTATTTTTGATTTTATATTAAGTATTTAATAGTTATATATGTCGTTAAATATTTCGTTTTGTATGCGTTTGAACAAATAAGCGAATATGAATGGTTGTATATCTATTTATTTACAGCAGTGACACAGCAGTTTTATTGTTAGTTTAGTCAGAAGACAATAATTAATATAGTAATTTAGTTTTACTTAGATTTTTGAAAAGTAGAACCCATATCTATTTGTTATATGCTGCTGATTGGGCCCTATTATATAAATACACGGTGTACAATAGCCACCTTGATTACAAGTGCTACCAACATAACTATTCTTTGAACGAAAATTTTTGTTAAAGTCATCAATCCTTATTTTATTATAATCGTAATTTGTATTTTATGATTCTTGCGAGAAAAAAAAACTTTGAATTAAGGAAAATTATGTTTTGTTTTGGTTGTCAAAAGAAAAATGCTAAAAACCTATTTCCCTATTTTATTATCGGAATTTTCACAAATGGTCTTCACATGGATTCCTATACATCGCAACGCCTAGCAATGCTTTAGTTTTTTGTTTGGCGCCATTGTGAAAAAATTAATTCTAAAAAAAGATTTAAAGAATTAATCCTAGAAAAAGACCTAACTTGATTTTATCAATAAAGCATATTTCCAGGCTAATGTGGAAATAATAAGACTTGTGAAATACAGAAAATTTCCTGTATTTTTTTTTTACTTTTCCTTATTTATACCGTGGGAATATTGGAAATTTATTGTGTCTGCAAAAAATATCCGAAACCGGGATGAAACCGGAATTATCCGTTTCATGTGTTTTTAAGACCTCCTGAGTGCTTTTCATAAAGTTGTCTGTCTGTATGTGTGTGTCTGCCTCTTATTATCGTTTCTCCTAGTGTATTAATGCTAGAGAGTTGAAATTTTGTACAAAAATCAGTCTAACGCTGTAGTTTTGCTATTCGGGAAATATTTTTTTATGACGTCATTAACCGTCATAAAAAAACTTAAAGAACATCAGGACTTTGTTCAATTACTTGACAATGTTCCTTTGTCAGGCAAAGTAACTTTGCCTGACTAATTTTTAGCGAATTTTCATTATGAAAATGACGCTTATGAGGTTGTTCGGATGACGGAAGTTGAGGGTGGGAGTGAGCGGAATCGGTTCCTATTGACTTCCTGATAACAAAAATATATGTCCGAAAAAAGTTTATATATATATGTATATATATATATATATATATATATATATATATATATATATATATATATAATATATATAATATATATATATATGTATGTAAAGAGTTTCTACCCTTTCGTATGGCGAACGATACTCTCGAAGGCGTTCTCAAATTGAAACGAAACTTTGCAAATCGCGAGATGTCGAGGAGGTTACGAGGCCTATTGTTTATAAAAACATTATGACGTCATCAAACCAAAGTTATGACGTCTTGAAAAAAAAAATTTTTTTGAAACTTGAAATGGCTATAAAACAAGGTATTTCGTGTTTTAGGTAGACGGCTAGCTGAATCGATTAAGACCGATTTCAGCTCAATCGAACCATCACAAATGGCGCAAACGGTATACATATATATATATAATCTTGTATATATGTATACGTCTAGGTCAAAGACTCGTACGATATCTGTTGGGTTCAGTAGTGTTAGAGGGTGGTGATATAGTATAAAAGAGGGGCCTCTACCTCTAGCTCCATCCTGGTAAGCCTACTGTCCCAGAGAGACAGGACAAAAATGGCTTCCACTAAACCACGCCGAGCTAAGCAGGCCCGTAAAGCGGAAGAACCTCGAAGTAGTCTTTATATGGTCGAAGTCATCTAAACGATTGCGACCGGTTTCAGCTCAGTCAGGCAATCTTAAGTGACGGAAACGGCATTTTTATTTAAAAACTAAAATCATGAATATATTTTTGTTATAATTGTCGCGGCCGCCGCTAGGTTTATTTTTATCTATATTTGTTTTGTTTTTTTTTGTAATGTTTTTGTTTTGGACAACACTGTCAGGAAAGAATTATGTTTGACGTATTTTATTCTAGTTTTCGATTCGTTTCAAGATTTATTAGTTTAGACAGTAAAATATCTTTTACGGTTCTAACCAGGGTTCAAATGGGTTTTTTACGGGTTCTTGTTCGATTATTGTTCGCGAAAACGGGACGTTTTTTACAGTTGTTCCTTCTTCGTATCGATACTTATATCAATAAAACTCTGTGAAAGTTAAAGCTGTCTGACTTTAAATTTGTGTAGCTAGAATGAATTTCGTGACGATTGTTGCGCGATTGCCGGCACAATAATGCTTCTTAATTTTAATATTATAGCATACTATTAATAATAGAGTATGAATAAAATCTCAATTAGCAAAATCAAATAAGTGAGAAAGCCTCTCAGGCCCGCGAAGCGGGCCTGTGTGGAAAGGCTGGTGAAAATTCGCTAGATACATGGCAAAATGCCATGTAACAAGAACAACACATAATACAAACCAACAACAATGTGGCCGCGAAGCGGCCACAGGGAGGCCCCGGCCGCGAAGCGGCCCGGTGGCCGACGCCGTGAAGCGGACGAGGCGCGAAGCGCCGAGGCGCGTGCGGCTACGCCGAAGGCCCGTATTTAATTTCCGACTAATACGATTTATTGTAATATTTGATGATGATAATTGTTTTACTTTTAAGTTTTAATGATTTAAAGTTGTTATTATATATTTAATAGTTTAAATACATAAACTGATATGTAATTTAAATACATTTTAAATTAGTTTAAATACATACATTGTGTAATTTAACTTAATTTAAAACAATATAATGAAACTGAATAAAGTAAAACAAAAAATGAATAAAGTAGATCTTTGTTTAGAAAAATAATTTAGAGAATTTAGAGGCAACACTGCCGTGTAATTTTTTGCTGATTCATTTTTAACAATTCACTGTGATAAAATTTGATTGTAATGGGATTAATGATTTGTAGTGCAGTTTGATAATTCTGTTCCTTTTTGTATTGTATTATTTGATGTACTGAAATAAACCATAAAAAGTCCCATGAATTATTTGTGTCTTAATTTATAATGAAGTGAGTAGATAATATGAGTACAAAATATTGTATGCAACAAGGCAGGAAAGGAAACATTACTGACTCAAATAAAATTTTTATAGCCTACCCTCGCCTTCGGCTCGGGAGCAAACTTTTAAACTAGTCAGTAATATTCCACTTTCCTGCCTTGTTAAATAAGTAACTATTAATAGTGAAATTTGAGTTCAGGGGTTGTGTGGTGCTTAACCTAACGTCATTGGATTCACTACTCTTACCTTTAGAATAGTAGAAATACGCCAAATTTGTAATTTATTATATTTTTAGACTCGCTATACTCATCCTCAGACACTATTAATCTCAGCGGTCACCCATCCACTCACTTACCACGCTTGATATTTCACCCGTGTTGAAATAAAATTCGTATACTTGTTTATTTTATGTAGGAACACATTAAGAACACATAAAGAATTTCTTTATCATTTGTGTCAAAATCTGATTTTATTGCGTACATTAAACTTTTCCTATACCTACGGTATATAGAGGAAAAAGTAAAAATATTACTAATATAAAAATAAATAAAAACATTTTTAAATATGCTAGACTACATTACTTTTAAATTTTTAGTAAACATTCCTTTTCTTATTTTTGATTTTAATTAGCAAGAAACAATTTATATTAATAACCCTAACGTTTTTGTTAACAGTTTTAATCTTAAATATTTTTATACTTCTTTATTATTTAATTTAAGCTACTTCTGTGTATGTTAAAATAAAATAATTATTACCCTACCTTATTTAATTTTAGAAGCTCCATTTCGAATTATAAATTTCTTTAAAACAAATTTGAAAAAGCAATTATACCTTTGTTGTCTGAAGGATTATAGTATAAAATAATTGTAATACCAAATTTAGCCCAACATTGACTTTATTGCATTTTAAAGTATCATAAAGATGAAAATTAACTTCTATTTATTACATTTTATTGTATCTGTTATGGAAGATTTGAAATAAAATTAAATATGGATCTGAGTGAGGGCATCGTAGCTTTGCAATAATTCCTGGATTTATTTTCTTGTTGGCGTTATAATGAAGACCTTTCCTTTTTAATTTTCTTCATTTATACCGCAAGTACGGAATAAAAGTTCGAAACCGGGACTTCGGACCTCCTGAGTGGTTTTCATTAATTTGTCTTTCTATATGTGCCATAAAAAATCAATTTATATGGTGTTATTGATTGAATAGACGTTATTATAGACGTCAACGGAGCGAAAATTATTTCCCGTAGACCAGTTTTACTTATGCGATTCATAATTTCTAAACTTTAAATAAATCCATTTTTTAATTTTATTTCCTAACTGAAAACTTAATATTTATTTTACTAGCATCTATATTTACATTATTTATCTCGTTTTTCCCCCATTTGTTGTAACTTCTATTTTTCAAATTCTTTCTTAAAATCTTGTTACGTCATCTTTATTGTAACTAATTTGAAGTAGATGGCAACATAAAAGAAATAATTGGCTGAAACTAAATTTGGATCCCGCATGTATTTGTTACCCTTTAGACCTATTATTTCACTTTATTAAAAGTATTTTATTTATTTGGTACTCAACTAAGTAAGTAATTAATTTGAACATTTTTTGTTCAATAAACATCATGACAATTGATATCAATTAATGTTGTATTTTTTATTTTTTTATCTCTTTATTTATTTTTTCCAATTTCCCAATTTTTATTTCTCTTTTTCACTATTTTCCTTTTACTTCGCACTAATAATTAATTTCTTATAGATGATTTATGCCCTAATGTAAAATTTTATTTCATTCATTACACAAAGTCTAGAGTCAATTATATAATTATTTACTTTTCTGTGCTGATGCATTGTTGAATTATACTTATTTATTTAAAAAAAAAAATCAACAACAAAGTTATTAATTTACAAAAAAAAAACCTTTTAAAATTTGGAAGCATTTCAAAACGAAAGCAAAAGAGATTCATTTATGTCTTTATTTTATTTTATATTGGTCCATAAATTTTATTTAATTCTATAAAAAGTTAGGTATTCTATAAAATCTATTAAAAAAAGACAAACTAAAATTTTTGAATGAATTTTAACTTTTCTGATTTTAAATTAAAAAGAAAGAAGTATTTTACCTATTAATTTTTAGTGACTTTTTAATTTAAATATTTAAAATTATTTTTCTTCGTTCTTCATTTGACGTTCCTAAACTTGTTTTTTCTGTATAAATACTTGATTTAAAAAAATTGTTGTCGTTTCCGTATCCTTAAATCTTGCATGCTTTTTACAAATGTTCACTTTTATGTTTTTTTTCTTTTCTTGTTGATGCTTTAATTGTAAATTATGTTTTATTTTTTTATATCAATTATTGTTTTATTTATGTCTTAGAGGCATTGTGAAATGAAATTAATTACTATTTTTAATTTTTAAAAGTAATGTATAACTTAATTATGTATAATGCCCTAATAAGTATTGGGGCGTATGGAAAATAAACGGGTTATGTTTAGAGAAAAAAACACTATGGTTTTAGATTTTATAAAATTTTTATTTTAACAATAAATTCATTTATCTCCAGACGGTGTATAATGTAAAGTTTATTGACTAGTTTTTAGGGAGTAAAGAAGCACTTTTCACTTCCAAGGGAGAAAAAATTATTTTTCACTCCCTTGGGAGTGAAAAGTTACTTTTTCTCCCTTGAGAATAAAAAGTGTTTCCTATTATTGGGTCATTAGAGCCAATTATATCAATTTTTAGGGGAGTGGTATTCTCTACAGGTTAGGCTATACAGGTGACAGAAATTTTTTAATTTTCCCGGGTGTGGCGCCCTCAAAATTTGGGGTTTTTTTTGGCAACAACAGCTCCTAGTACCACCCAATATAAGGTCCTCCCGCACCTCTAGGTCGTAAAACTCTACCAATGAGATACTTGGTCCATAGTGAAAATTTCTTATGTTTAACATTGTATTTACATTATAGTACATTAACAAACACGTCTTTATGTCTTTTATAGTTTATAGAATATCAGCTTTTTCACCTCTTACATAAAAATAATTTTAACATTCAATTATAACAAACTGCGTTTTTAATTATTTATACTTCACACATTTATAAAACTGTTATTAAATTTATCTTTTCATTTATATTTTATTTGAGCAAGATATGCTATCTTATTTACTTTATAATTAACTTCCATTACGTTTATTTATTTTTGTTTTCATTTATCTACTCTTTCATTTATACTTCTTATTTCATTTTATATTTCCTCTTGCTATTTCATTCATTTAAATGGTATCTAAATAACAAATTAATGTTCGAAGTTGTTCCGATACATAAATCTTTGCATCTTGATAGCTTTAGCTACCACACCTTCCTTTTAGTTTCAAATATATTGGCAATTAAATATTGTATAAAGAAAAATAGAGTCTAAAGAAAATACACAAAGTAAGATTAATCAAAAAAGTTTGGTCATCTTTTATTTTGTTTTATTCATCTTGAATCTTCTTTTAACTCTTTTTCTTTTATTTCCTTTTTATTATCCTTTTTCTTTTATTTAATGTTATTTCCTAACTAAGTGATATGACATTATTTTTTTGAACATGGTTTCGTTACAGTAGATACACTATAATACGTAAAATGGCACTTTTTTGAACTGCAGTTCAAAAAAGCAGTTCAAAGGAAAAAGCACTTTTTTTCTCTCTAGTTTTTGCGAATTTTTTTAAACAAAAAGAATATATAAATATATAATATATATATATATATATATATATTATATATATATATATATATATATATATATACGCATATATATATATAATAATATATATATATAATATATAATATATATATATATATATATATATATATATATTATATATATATATATACATATATGACATAGATATATAAATGTGAAACTTCTTTTGAAAGTTTCTTTACATGTATAAATTCTTTTCATAAAATCAATTAACATTTAAAAATTTATTTTTATTCCACTTTAATTATGTTGTGTTAAAGAAGCGATATTAAGTTTTTTTTATGAGCAATAGAGACCAATGTATTTATCTCTTTAAGATATCTATGTGCAAGTACGTATCGATATAATTTAAAACAATTACGCACTATAAATAAAACCAAGAACAATAAATAAAATAAAAATTAGATAAAGATCCACATTGACCTGAATATCGACATCGCGACCTTTCAAACCCATCAATACCTAATTTAATAATAGACTGAGAAAAAAATTAATAAATAATAAAGATATAAAATTTCGTGAGTACTAATATAATTTCTTAACTAATTAGTAAGATAATACAACTTAATTACCATACTGATGGAAGCATTATTTGACTTTATATGTCAATAATTACAATGTTAAGTTTCACTTTTGTAAACATAACTAATTCTTATATTATTTTAAATTAATTATATTCATTTATTTTTAATAGTTTATTTTATTTTTTTTATCTCTAGGTTATTATTTATTTATTTTTTTTATATTCGTTTAGTGGTTTATTGTATTTTTTTTGGTTCACTAATAATGAGATTAAGTAAATTATTGATAAGTATTACTTGTTCAATTATTAAACGATTTTGACAAAAGATTATTAAGTTTGGTAAATGTTAAAGGTAAAATAGTTGTCTGAGGTCTAAATGGACTTAAATTACTTCGACTGATATAATGCTTTAAAGCTTGTGATTGTAAATTACCTGATATAATGCTTCAATGCTTGGTGATTGTAAATTACTTCCACTGATATAATGCTTCAATGCTTGGTGATTGTAAATTACTTCGACTGATATAATGCTTCAATGCTTGTGATTGTATATTTAGGTAGATATGATTGGAGAGCTCTAATAAACCAATCTTAGGATTGGAAGAAGTCGTTCTTCTGAGTTACAAGTCCTAAAACTTTATGATTGGTTTACTTTAATAAGTCCAAATTAAGTTGTTGACTTTTGCTGATTTGAGTGAGAGTGAAAATAATTATAAGTTTTTACTTTTCTTCGTATCCACTGCAGGTATTTAGAAAAAGTGTTGCGTTTGCACTAAAAATCAAAAACCCTAGATTTCACCTGAATTATCCGTTTTAGTTGTTTTAAGACCTCCTGAGTGGTTTTTACTAAGTTGTTTTCTGCATGTGTGTCTGTTATCGTCGTAGCTCTCAGTGTATTTGTGTATTTATACCAGAGAGTTGACACTTCAATCTTTTAATCTAGTGGTTTAAACTTAGGAAAGTAGAAATTTGTTTTAAAAAGCAATCTTTAAGACCACCTGAGTCCCTGAGTGCTTTTACAAAGTATTTTGTCTGTAGTTGTGTATGTATGAGTGCGTATGTGTAAGTGTGTATGACTGTTACATTTATTATAGTAGCTCCCTGAGTATTTGTGGTAGAGAGTTGAAACAGTACAAAAAGCACTGGATAGATCCAGTTGTGCCATCCGGAAAATATTTTTTTTGAGGTAGTATGTAATTGAGCACTTATTGGACCGTTTTTTAGGATGAGAAGCCAATCATTATTGTTATAGTAGGTTATTTAGTACTTTTCACCTCCGAGGACAATAATGAATGTAAAAAAACTCCTAGGACGTAAAAGTAATTCATATATTGCCGCCATTACTGTAATGTAGCGTGTTCAAAAAACAATCTGTGTTAAACCTTCATGAGTTTTCTTTAAAAACGTTCATTTTGTTCTGTTTTTGTTCGCAGACTAATTTTTTTTCGTTTTTAAAAGGTGTTCTAATGACAATTTTTGTGTGTTTATTTGTAAAGCTTTTACATTTTTGAGTTAAAGTGTGAAGCTATGGATGAATTTAATGACGACGATAATATGGAGTTAATTGGACGTTGTTTTTTTTTTCAATTAAGTATATAGCGCAGTTTATTTAATGAGTGCTACCTCAAAAAAATAGTGTATGCCATCCGGCTGAGAATGTCTTTATGTCTTGGCAATTTTTCCCGACTCGCTTCGCTCGTCGGTAAATCTAATTGCCGTGACATAAAGACACACTTCTCAGCCTTATGGCATAAATAACTATTTATGACGTGATTAACCGTCACAATAATTTCGAATATTTATTTTAACGCGGAAATTTTTTTGTACATTTTGAAATATAGCACATATTTAGTTCTGTATGGAGTCAACAAAATTTCATCTCATTGTCAGCATTAATCTTATTTTTGGCATCGCATATGTTGTTAAAAGATCTTAAAAATCGAAAAATAATCTATTTGAATTGAAATTTGATATAAGCTTATTTCTTTAAGTAATAAAGAGAGAAGTTTTGTTTGGCATTTAAGGTTTTTGTCGGATCATTATAGCTAAGCAGCATCGAATGAGTGCCTGGCTTGGTTACCGCTGCGATTAAAACGATTGTATGAACCGCCTCCGTGGCCGAGGTCGTAAAGGCGTTAGTCTTTAAACTGACCTTTGACACCCACGGAGGTCTGGGGTTCGCATCCTAGGTTACGCTCTCAGTTCATAGAAGATTATTGTTTAGGTATATTATCGCCAACTTTAGAATTCACTTTGAGCGTAACGGTTGCTACTACCACCCGAGGTGGTTCCCGTAAGGGTTATCCCTGATGAGCCGCAAAGCTCTAAACGGGCATTATTATTATTATTATTATCTGTATGAGGGCGAACAAAGCGAGTCCGAAATAGTGAGAATATGCATAGGACATCTGGTGTGGTGAAAAAAAGTTTCAAGTTCTCCTCTACCCAAGTTTGTTTGTTGATGCTTCATCTCATCGTTTGTTTTTCTTTGTAAATTATGTCTTAAATTTAATGCAGTCCATCTAACTATCACGAGTTATAGATTGACCTATATCTTTATTCAGATAAGGTACAAACTCTATTTGAAACTTACATTGAATTTCTCCCTTACATTTAAACTGATAGTCATGATATTTCCCATGTGAATGCTTTTAGCTAAACAATTTAAACAAATAAATATTTAACGATCTAAGCAATTAAATGAAGTATTCAGGACAAGGATTTTGATAAGATAAGAGCACAAGGAACACTTGCTATTCATTGTAAGAGTTTGTCTCTTAAAAGATAAAGAAAATAATAAAATGAAAATGTTTAATTTCTATTGTTCAATTAGGTCTTTATTGGGACACAAAGAAACCTTTGATACTCTACCTTGATAGTTATTTCTCTTTGATACTCTACCTTGATAGCTTATTTCTCTTTGATACTCTACCTTGATAGCTTATTTCCTTGATACTCTACCTTGATAGCTTATTCTCTTTGATACTCTACCTTGATAGCTTATTTCTCTTTGATACTCTACCTTCTTATTTCTCTTTGATACTCCACCTTGATAGCTTATTTGTCTTTGATACTCCACCTTGATAGCTTATTTCTCTTTGATACTCCACCTTGATAGCTTATTCCTCTTTATCTTCCCTTCGTTGTATAATAATTATGTTTTGTATGCGTTTACATCTCAAAGAAGACAATTTTTTATAAGATTTGTTATATATACATGAAATACCATAACACTAGACTTTTATAAAATTGGGGATATTTTTTTGTTTTAATTTTTTATAGCTAATTGCAGTAAATAGATTGATTTTCCGATTCTGTATATTTTCTATTTTGTCTGGGTTCCCCACATCTCTATAAATATTCCATACCTCAATTACTTGATTTACTTAAGTTTTACGGATTTAATCCGGCTTAATTTGTGTTGTGCTCTCATTGTTTAGTATAACCTGTTACCCCTGGGACAGTAGTGAATATTTCCTGAGTCATCATTGTGGGTAAATTACGCCACACATATTCCATAATATTTTACAAACAAGTTGTGTTCTTTTGTATGATCGACTTATGCACTAAGTTTCATTCCGATCTGAGAATTCGTTCAAAAGTTATCGTGAGACAAAAAACGTCTTGGAACTCATACATACATACACACACAAATATATATTATATCTCAAGGACTGTGCCTCTCAGGCAAATATTATTTCATATAGATAAGACGTTTGGTTCTTGCCACTTAAATACACACACACACACATACATATATTATATATATATATATATATATATATATATATATATATATATAATATTAAATTTATGACACAGGATGGGACGTAATAAATTTTCTTAATTTTGCATTATAACTATATTTCGCCTTCCTTAGCGAAATATTTTAACGGTGTAAGTAAGTAGCTTTATTTTTAACTTCTTCATGAGCATGACTTTTTAGTAACTTTTTAACATCTATGCTTTGATTGTAATTAATTCTTTTCTTTTTAGGTTTATTTAACATGTATATGCCTTGTATTGCTAAGGAAGGCGAAATATAGTTATAATGAAAAATTAAGAAAAATTTATTACGTCCCATCCTGTGTCATAAATTTAATATTATCAATTATAATGGAGACAAATACTAACAACAATATATATATAATCTTGATCTATGATATATAGAGTCTTTTTCTTTCTACATAAGTAATTATTCTGTTATTGTAATTTCCACATGTAATTTGATGTAAGTTCTTCGATTGAGTGATTATTTGGTTTACAGTCTCATATGCCAAATATTGCCATATGAGAACATATGTAACCATATGATCCTATTTTACTGCTCTAACTTTGACAAACTTGTTTTTATTTATCGTTTTGAATTTTTATCAATTGGCCTTATAAACCACTGACATGCATTGTTCCCTGATGGATTTTTAAAGTTTTATGCATTGTTTTCAGTTTCAGTTTTTAGTAAAGGAATTTGAAGTTTAGAAGGTTTTAAAGGATTAAGTTATGTTTAGGTTTAGTCTTGAAATGAACATGTTTATAACCTGACATGTGAGTAGGGACTGACATTGTTTACCTCTCTACAATCCTGACTACTTTATGTTTTAATTTGTTTTATGTTTTTATTTACATACATTTTAACTTATTCATATTTACTTTAAGACTTAAATTACAATTTATATAACTTGACCAGGAAGATATTTATTTAATTAAATTGTATTCTGTTGTCTAATTAGATTTATATAAATGCATACATATATAAATATATTATCAAGTTCAAGTCAGATCATCTGATGGTGTGTAGCCCTGAAACCTGTCTTCAGGCCAGAAGTATTCATGACATCTTAGAGTATTCCTATTAACCTATCTAGTTACATCTTTTACTGGAAAGATCGAATAAGAAAACATTTTCTATATTTATTTTATCTTTATTTTTATCTTTTTAAAACCAAGATAATCGTAACTGTTGCGTGCTAAAGTTGCATTTTTTAATCTTTCAAGTTATTTCATTTATTCACTTCTTCTCTTTTTGTACAGTTTGTTATTGTCAAGTTATTATTTTTGTACTTTTCTTCATCTAAGCACTTTATAAGATGATTCAAAAGGGAGAAAATGTATATAAATATACACCACAAAAAAAAGAAAGAAACGCCTCAACTTCAAGTTTTTTATTAATTTGATAATAATAAAGAAATTAATGGTACAAAAATAAGTCTCTAGGTCTAGTTGTGTTGCCTGAAAGATACAATTTTTCAGACCACGATAACCTCATTCATCAAAATTTAAAACAAATTGTTTAACATCAGAAAATCTACCGATCGAGTTAAAATTTGACACAAATTTCACCTTCGATTGACCACCTGTAGATTGTCAATCGAATCATTAAATTTTTATATTTAATGATTATTTAATTATTATTTGTATATTTCTGTGTCCCACAGAAACGTCTAGGAAGAAAAATCTCGTGCATACATACATCATATGTATATATATATATATATATATATATATATATATATATATAATATATATATATATATAATTATATATATTATATATAATATATACAATATGTATATATTCATGATCAGGTTGGCCCCTTCCAAAACTTCTATATAGTTATTAACAACTATATAGAACCCCTTCATAGAATAGACCCCCTTAATAACTTCTATTATAGTTATTAACTCCACATAAAATATGCCAGTTATTATTGTCGTATTACGATATTTATTGTAAACGTACTTGCAGAGTACTTACAGAGTACTTGTCGTAAACTATTAGTTATTTAACTTATTACTGGAATCAAATTGCATCCTGTCTGTAGATTATTGCCTTTGAATATAAAAAGTTTTCATTAGCTGATTATTTCTTTAACAACCAATTTATTTGGTTTTACCACATAATGTAATTTATGTCTTTCCATTAATCGCTGTAGACAGTTTATTAAAAGCGTTTATCATTAAACGTTTATTGTCTTATTAAATTATGTCTATATGAGGTATTCAATTCTGCGTTACGAAGTCTGAAAATCTACAAACATGATTGAATTTCAGTCGAAAACGCATTAAACTTCATGTCAATTTTTACAAACCTGTAAAACAATGTACCTGTTTATGATTTATGATTCGTCGAAACTTGGATTCATCTTGTCGACAGAGTCAAACTTTTAAATACCTAACAATTTTAAAGTACTAATTGATTATTAATTCAAGTTGCCATGTATAATATTAAAAGTTTATTAAACAAATGATTATTTCATTGTAAATAAATTATATATAATTATCATTTATAATTAATTTTAATTAAATGAGTATATTTCAAGATAGCTTTATGAGTCTGTACAGTTTATTGAGTATTTCAAGATAGCTTTATGAGTATTTCTGTACAGTTTAATGAGTAATTCAAGATAGCTCTATGAGTATTTCTATGCAATTTAATGAGTATTTAAAGATAGCTCTATGAGTATTTCTGTGCAATTTAATGAGTATTTAAAGATAGCTTTATGAGTATTTCTGTACAGTTTAATGAGTATTTCAAGATAGCTTTATGAGTGTTTTGTACAATTTAATCAATATATTTCAGTATAACATTATGTCTAATATACTTTTTTCTATTTAACAGTATTTATTTGTTGCACCTTGTTAGAATTAATTGTAAGTGTAGATTAATCAAATGGTAATATTAATTGGTTTTCTTTTGTGTTTCAGGTATGTTGCTGTTATAATAAACACTGTGGTTTGCGCAAGTATCAGAAATCAAAGAAATGTAATTTAAGTATAGAATTTATTCCAAAAATTATTACAGTAAAAATAGATCATTTTCAAACTTAAAAAGGCGTTTAAACAAGGGGTTCTTTCGAATCGATTTAAACCTTTTTCATCGCAATCGATCGCCAATCGATCGGATTGGCGAAAATTACATACAAGTATGCATAGACGTATATTTCGTTTATATGTGTACTCGTATTTGCATAAACTCTACAATATCTGTTATTTTATGTTCAGTGGTATTAGAGGGAGAGGGGAGGGCCGAATGTCTTCTTTCTTTTAAAAGGAAAAACTTCTATTAATATCATTACATTGATTCAAAACTGATTCTAGAAATGCTTTTCTAAATAATTTCAGACACAAGAGCCCACATTGCAGCTATAGTCTTGTCGTTTTCAACATTTCCTACTAACAATAAAAACTGCCGAATAAACTTTAATAATATATCATTTGATACTACCGAGTTTTGCAAGACATGAATAGTTGACAAAATAGTTATGTATTATGAATAGTTGTCTCTACCAGAATTATATTGTGTAAACTTTAATCAATTATTTTCTAAACTCTTAACCCACCAGGCGTTTTTCTTCCCTTTGACGGAGATATCTTTGATATTACTTGGAGTTCAGTTGGCCACGAATGTGGTTTAGGTCTCGTTGGACTTATATATCGTGGACTGTGCCTGAAACTGGACATGGCATGCAAATATCTAATTTAGACGAGCCGTTTGGTGCTTGTAACTTAATTACAACCTCACAAATATATTATATATATATATATATATATATATATATAATATATATATATATATATATATATAATATATAAAAGTGCTAATATATATAAGTGTTTTTTTTCAACCAAAAGAAAATTAAAATTGCAATTATTGTGACATTGTACTGTACTGCAACATTGCATAGAAATTAGTTAGACTCACTTATTTAAGTATTAGAATATAGGTATATTTTAAATTCTTAAATTTACAATTTGTGACAACAAATCTTCATATAATAATAATAATAATAATGCCCGTTTAGAGCCTTGCGGCTCATCAGGGAAACCCCTGCGGGAACCACCTCGGTGGTAGTAGCAACCGTTACGCTCAAAGTGTATTCTAAAGTTGGCGATAATTTATCTAAACAATAATCTTCTATAAACTGAGAGCGTAACCTGGATGCGAACCCCAGACCTCTGTGGGTGTCAAAGGTTAGTAAAGACAAACCCTTAACGACTTCGGCCACGGAGCGGCCAATTTTCATATACTTTTGTAAAAAACTTACTTAAATATCTTTTTTCACATTTTCATTTAGGTTTAGTTTTCAAGTTAATCTATTATTTGAAGTATATTAAAAAGATTATAAAATCAATTTTTGATACGAAAACTATAATAATAGTAATTATATAGTTTTAAAGTTTTGTAATTGGTTTCTAGCCGGCTCATGTCAGGGGATAAAATAATTTATAATTTACACGGAACATGGAGCCCGGCTGTCAAAATGCCCCCTGCGAATAAAGGCAAATTAAAGAATAATATAATTATTATCTCATTATACTGTCTACTTCTGGTTTTATAAATCATTATATAATAATTGTAGCAAATAATTCAATTTATTACTTTTCTTTACCTACTACCGATGGTAAGAAAAATTTTAATCATAATTATCTGTTGAAGCATTTTTATGATTTTGAACTGGTTTTTATCATGCTGTCTGTCTGTGTGTGTGTATTTGTGTCTGTGTCACGCAAAACCTCTTTTGCTGAATCATTTTTTTTTTAATTTGGTTAAAACCAAGAAACGTACATCTATGAGTGATAAATTGATAAATTTTATTTTGGGCCTTTAAATATCCAAACTTTGATGGCCCTTAATTTTTAATTTTTTTACTGTCGTCGTCATGCGACGATACGTCAGATAGCGTAAAACAATGAAAACAAGTAGTCAAAATCCATTGGCTATTTAATTTTTAGCTTGTAAGTTATTGGCGGTAACATTTATTTATTGGGATGATACTTGAAATTATATGGAAAAATTTGTTTACACCCATTTCCACATAAATGTGAAAAATATAAAATAAAATAAAAACTTATATTATTGCTATGATTTATAAAAGGGACTTGAATAAAGAAAAAGACACATAAAGGAACTTTCCTGACCTAATTGACGTTAGATGATATATAGAAATAGCAAAGTTACCTTTTTATGGCTATAGCAAAAGAAGGCGCGAAACGCAGGTTATTTATATATAACCATGATAAGTTGAGTTTGCTCCTCAAATTTCATCTGTGCTTGTTAGGAGTGGTTTTATTTACCTTTGGTGTTTGTTTAGACAATTTAAATGAAACAGTTAATAAAAGAAGATATATTACTTTTACTATTTGTTTTTAACCTTCTCAATAAGGAAACTAATAAGACACCACCGAGAGATAATTTTGCCTTTAAATTTAGGACCTGCGCAGTTATTAATAATTCCACCAAGACCCAATGCCATAACGATTCTATCATGCCCATTTCGTACCAATCATGTGTAGTTTGTTTTAACGTGTATTTTATGATATATTCTTCCCAATTTTTTTATGTTGATGGGGTCACTTTGTTTTATGGCAAATGGACTTAGTGTGTCACCTCTTTATTCAAGATCCTTGGATTTACTTAAGGGATTGAAATAAATACAAGCTAGGCTGCCAAGTATGACCAAACATCGCACAGGCTCGGAACCACCAGGCACGTGAAATGATATCCATCCCTTGCATGAAAATCCTAGGATTTTCCTTGCCTGCCTGGAATCATTTTCCTTTTTTTACAGTTTTTTTTCTTTTAACAATCATAAATTTAGGTAGTCTACGGACTGCCTAAATAATGATCTTATAATAATTCCACCAATAATAATTATGATAATAATTATTATTATTATTCTAATAAATTTTAATTCTCAAGTAGGCTTTAGGATTATATCTTTTTCTTCTTTATCATGCACTCGTTTTCAAAATCTTCCTTTTCTTTTTGTTAATTTTTAATCCAATTAGCTACAGGTGAAGTTTGTTTTTATAGAAGCGATCATGAAAAGAAGGGGAAGATGATTTGACGTTAGTTTCAGTTTCAAGGTTATCTGGTTAGTATGTGGCAACAATTAAGCAATGTAATTAGAGCAACTTTGTGTAGAGGTATCATCTCTTGGAATTTGGATTCAGACTGGTTCTAAGTCAATTCCAACCCGATTAAGCGACCTTGAACTGAATAATAGTGCTTTCATACTCAGCTCTTGCCTGCTCCGTCGATTTTTTCGGGACCCAAATATTAAGTTAATAAACTGCGTAGGCTTCCGCGGTTATTGTCATGAAGATTTAGGTCTTCCGGTGGTAACCGCTTCAATGTAGATGAAGAATCCGACGTTTCGCTTCCACTGCGAAACGTCGGATTCTTCATCTGCATTGACGCGATCACCACCGGAAGACCTAAATCTTTATTAAGTTAATATTGGTAAATTTTGTTTCTTTTCAATTATGATACTTTAAATAATCTGGTTCGGGTTCCTCGTGAAAAATCGTGATTTAAGGGTACCTGAATGAAAAAATCATATCTTGATACAATAAATGAAATATATTTTAATTAATTGTGCATTTATAGAGCAAATAGTATTTTCGATTAAATTTCTAGTTAGCTTTTGAAGGCCAAACTTGAGAGAAATAATGATGTTAGCATACGGGGCTTGCTGTGGGTGTTAGTTATAGCGTATAGTGGCCGAGATGAAAAGCTTCATTAAGTGTTAGTTATAGCGTATAGTGGCCGAGAAGAAAGCTTCATTCAGCTCTGGAGCTTAGCCGAGGGAGATATAAACCAAAAGTAGAACTCTTTGCTATTGCTAATGCCTGTTTTTCTCTTCCTCGGAATAACAATTTGCTCCCTTTATGAAGCAGCAAATTGTCCCCAGCAAATAATCCAACTTTATTTGAGGGACTTTATTTTTGAGGGATCGAAAAAAGGTTTTACAGCTCAAGTTTAAATTGTCTCCTTAGGCAAAGCTAAAGGAGAAAACTAAATTAGCTTTCTAGGCCAAGGAAAATAAACTAGTTAGCTGTGATAATACCATTTGGTCATAAGATTTACGGGACCATAGAGTTGAGTAAGAAAACGACTATCCAAAAGATCAAGACTAGTGATTTAATCCGGGGCTAGACTATATGCTCACTGAGCAAAATTTTAAAATTAATTATTTTCTTAAATGAAAATTATATAATTTTTAAATTTAAAATGATTATATAAAACTGTGAAAACATTTCCATATGAAAATTGTAACTTGCATCTAAGAAAGAAAAAAATTCTTAATTCTGGTAATTTTTTACTTACATCGCTTTTTCAGTGCAATCAGTGCATGTGCGCTTAAATTGATAAAAATATAATTCGTACCAGTGAGTGAGATAGTTAAGAGAGAGGCTTGATGATATTTCGATGGGCTGTATCTTCAAAATGAAGCGATGCAGGTTAAAAATAACCAGTTTTTCTGAATATGTTTCTTGAGTGCCACAACTTTTAGGTGTAATTTTATATTTTAAAAATGAAATACTTATAATAGTACTTATATAGTTATAAGTTAAAAATTTTGCTGAGTCAGTATATTTCCCAGCTCGGAGTAAAACACCCGATCGGTGGTTGTCTTACTCTATTCTATGGTCCTGTAAGTCCTAATACCAAATGGTTCATAGATCATATATGCTAGAACTATGGGTATGTCACTCACTGCGATGTGAACCCCAATATGGGTATGTCACTCACTGCTATGTGAATCCCTTGCGATGACTTCATATGATTAGCTCGTGTTCAAGTATTCATCTTTTACAATGAGACTTTTTATTGACTAGAATGTGATTAATAACTCCGTCTCTCAGGGTCACAGACAATTTGAACTTCTGACCGTCGCAACAAGATCATCTCTTGGATCACGTTTAGAGTTCAAAAAACTTGAGAATGAACAACTTAACAGTCGCTTCAGGGAGAATGATTTTTAATTTCGGTTGTAAGAAGTTGTTGATGTATAAGTCCGTAGGAAGGATGGTTCAATATTCATGAGCCTGATAGACCCCCATGTGGACGGGCACGGGTCGCCTCTCGCTCAGTGGGAAGCTAGCATGTGAATTTTGTGCGGGGTTACTGGACTCCTCTACTACTTTATTAAAAGCAGCGGTCAGTTAGTTTTTTAATTACTGGTTATCTTTATAGCTTAACAAGTCCTCTAAGTACGAGAAAATATCTGACGAAAACTTTTCTTCGTGTGAAGTGTTTGTAATTGCAAGCTAAATGATAATAACACTTTATTTTAATTTTTAAAATTTTCAATTAATTCATTATGTGTAATTTTTTTAGTTACTTTATTTTATTTCGTGATAAAATATAATTGATTTTAGTTTTTTTAAACACAACATTCTAAACACAAGAAAGCACATGTGGAGCGAATAAAATAAGAAATGACTAACTTCACTAATAAAATACATATATATATATATATATATATATATTATATATATATATATATATATATATATATATATATATATATATATATATATATATATAATATATATAAATATATATATATATATATATATATATATATATATATATTATATATATATATATATATATATATATAATCGTTTCTGTTGGAAATCAGGATTTAAATTGAATCTTCCACTTCAGGTGTTATGAAGACCTCTTAAGTAGTTCTCATCAAATCGCCATTCTGCATATGTGTGTGTGAATATTTCATAATCTTAGCTCCTAGGGCATTTATGCTAGAGAGCTGAAACTTAGATTATAAATCAATTTTTAAGTCTACTTTAAGGTCACAAGGGTGCACAAAGGTCATAGCATATTTTATGACCTTTTTGTGTGGTCATTCATACGCGGAACAAAGTTTGGGTTGATTTGAAATTTGGCACACATGTATAAGACAAATTGGCCAAGTTTTAAATAATTTCAAATTAATAGCTAACCAAACCTCGCCAAGGTTCAATATGTATTTGTTTGTAAATTTTCTTTTTTTTAATTTATATTTATTTTATGTAAAACTCTGATGATAACTAATGTTTTAATCGAAAATTATTTTAAATAAAAATAATAAAGGGCTTTGTGTGTAATTAATCTGTTTTTTTTTATTTTGTCCACAAAAAAGAAACTTTTAATTTTCGTAAAATATTAGTTAAAGAGCTCGAATAGCAGTTTTGCAAACAGCCTATATTCGGCAAGGTCCAGTAATCAGCCTATATTCGCCAAGATCCAGTAATCAGCATATATTCGCCAAGGTCCAATAATCAGCCTATATTCACCAAGGTTCAGTAATCAGCCTATATTCGCCAAGGTCCAGTAATCAGCCTATATTCGGCAAGGTCCGTAATCAGCCACAAGGTCCAGTAATCAGCCTATATTCCCAAGGTCCAGTAATCAGCCTATATTCGCCAAGGTCCCGTAATCAGCCTATATTCACCAAGGTCCAGTAATCAGCCTATATTCACCAAGGTCCAGTAATCAGCCTATATTCACCAAGGTCCAGTAATCAGCCTATATTCGCCAAGGTCCAAGTAATCAGCCTATATTCACAGGTCCAGTAATCAGCATTATTCGCCAAGGTCCAGTATCAGCCTAAGGTCCAGTAATCAGCATCGCCAAGGTCCAGTATCAGCATATATTCGCCAAGGTCCAGTAATCAGCCTATATTCGCCATGGTCCAGTAATCAATGAAAGAATAAAATTATTATTCGTAAGTTGCATTTCATTTGATCACGTGATATAAAACAAGTATATGGCATAGTACATATAGTTTTCATCCACGTCCTTCATCCTTAAAGACGCCTGTTATAGTGGAAGCGAAACGTTGAATTCGTCCTTTACATTGACGTTTTCACGACAAGAACACCACAATCTTAAAGCAACCATTGCTGCAAAAATGTTTATAAAAGTATCCGTTCCTCCTAAAATGATTTTTTAAGTGTCCGTTGCTCCTAAAATGTTTATTAAAGCAACCATTACTGATAAAATGTTTATTAAAGCAACCATTGCTGCTAAAATGTTTATAAAAGCAATGTTGCTGTAGAATGTTTATTTTTATCTTTCTATAATCTTTTGTTTACTTACTCTCGTATGATTTGGACCGTTTCTGCCTCTTTCTACAGTAGAACCCCCTATTTAAGCGAACCTCTTCACCCTATAATTTCTAGGAGGTATATTTTTGGCTAAATCACGTATTTCTTTGCCTATCTAATAAGCGGTTGTTGTAGTCACACCTCACCGCAAAGTTAAACATTTTCAGGACCCACAGGTTGTTCTTAGACCACTTGTTGATTCTAATGTTTATTATTAAATTAGCATAATTTGTTATGTTAGACATCATTTATCATGTTCTCTTCTCTTTTTTTTTCGCTTTTAAATTCACTAATCAGATGGAGTTCGAAGTTTTTAAAGAAGGGTTTAAAGTACATCATTAAGTTTAGGAGATAATTATTAATTTTTCATTTTTTATCTATTTATAATACCTGCCAAGTTGTGTTTTTTTAGTTTTTTTTCCAGTCTACATTACAACACGTTCTTAAAAGAAAGAAAATAATTTATAAAAATATTTTTCCAGATGAATTTTTTAAGGGAACTTACTCGGTTGGATATCAGATGTTATAAATTAAGTATGAAATTTAAACTTTGATGAAATCAAACCATGCTTAAATTTATATATTCATAATTAAAGTTGTTTACAATTTGCAATTTTATTTATTTTAGAGTTTTTATACTTTATCTATAATCTATTGTTTGACATATATATGTTTAGAAATATTTAGTAACTTAAAGAGAGCAATTTGTCTCCAGCAAAACAAAAAGGTTTAATTATCTAGGAATTTCTTCTAAACTTCCTTTTTCTAAGATACAAAGATGAATTTTTAACAGCCTTTTCAATTTAAAGGCCTCCCGCAGTTTCAGTGGATAATCTTTGATAGAAGTTGTTATTAAATACCGGCGTTTAATAACAGTGCCGAAAAAAAACCTGAGTTAGTTGTCGGACTTGCCGCCAGAGGGCGAAAGTCCTTGCTTGATTCACTTTCAGCCTTCTTGTTATAATCATTCTTAATGTTTCATCTTTTCATATCGGTAGATAAACAGCAGAGTCATGAAGTTAAATATAAGCTGTGAGTGTAATGAACCCGTTTAATGTAATTTTTAAAGGATATTACTAAGATCGTGTAATCGTTGGGAAAGGTTCTAATTTTCCTTTTATGTTAAGTGTAGTCAAATCTATTCACAATTTTAAATTTCCTTTTCGTGGATTCATATTGTCAAACTTGATATATTAAATCACTTGTTTCCTGCAAACTATACAAAATACACTGGAGTAAGACTCTTATACCCTCACTACTAATTTGCGGACCTTGTAGATCGTAGAAAATCCCTGATTATTTGAAACAATTTAATGACACGATCTACAAACCTAAACAATTTAATGACAAGATCTACAAACCTGAATAATTTAATGGCACGATCTACAAACTGAACAATTTAATGGCGCGATCTACAAACATGAACAATTTAATGACACGATCTACAAACCTGAACAGTTTATTGACACTATCTACAAACCTGAACAATTTATTGACACTATCTACAAACCTGAACAATTTAATGACATGATCTACAAACCTTAATAATTTAACGACACGATCTGCAACCTGAACAATTTAATGGAACGATCTACAAACCTGCAAATTTAATGACATGATCTACAAACCTTAATAATTTCCCCACTAAAAATTCAACTGATGATACTACATCTTTCTTTAATAAAAACAAGAGGCCTCTTTGCTGCTCCACGGCATCGGCGCCGTGTATGAATTTTAAGTCATTTTTAAGAGGCTGTACGAGTACACTTACCAGGTTGTACTACTGGTACAGAATTATCTCTCAATTTTTTCAACAATCAAACAAGCGATTGTTTAAACTTGTCATTCTTAAGTTTGCGTGATAATAAAAGAAGTTAAGCTGTTAACGTTTATTTCTTCATTTCTTTTGTATCATAGTTGACTAATCAGCTTACTCATACTTATTAACATAAGAGTGTATTTCAGGTGCCGTAAGAACCAAATTATATCTTGAGCGAATTTACTTTGTTTAAAAGATAAAAATGCTCCATTCCTTATTTATGTAGGGTGTAATCCAAAGAATATTTGAACTTAAAACCAGTTTTGAAGTCCTTCGTCTTAAGTTGTTCGTCCTTAAACTTCACAACCTTCAACCCTGCTTCGGCTTCTGTAAGACATTTGATTATCTTCATAGATATAATTTATTTTGATAGATGAACCCCCAAGACAGCGGATCAAATTATCTTACTTAATTTCAAAACAAAAGGATCGGTTTTATGATGGTTATTTTTTTATTTGTGGTTATTATAAGATGATGAAATGAGCAGAGTCATCCATTTGAGTCTTAATAATCTTAATAAACAATTAAAATGGTAAAACTATGTAAATTGTTTATCTATAATATTTTGTATTATTAACGCTAAACTTATTGTCAATAGCGTGACTAATGCACGTTCAAATTTAGCTGGAAAGGTTACGGAAAATATCCATTCACAATACATAAATAGAGAGAATTTACGTAAAAATTTACGTAAGAGAGAATTTAATCACCTTTACGAATTCTGATAATCGCTTAAAAGTCTGTTTCTTAACCAAAAAACCGTTTGCTCCTTTGGGGCCCAAGAGATTATTTTAGAGATCTCTCATCAGAACTTCACGCTTATGTTGTTGCTATCGGATTACTTAAGAAAATGAGACTTATATGATGTTGTGGGTGAGCTTATATGAAGTTGTAGGCGAGCTTATATGGCGTTGTAGCTTATATGAAGTTGTAGGCGAGCTTATATGGCGTTGGTGAGCTTATATAAAGCTGTAGGTGGGCTTATATTTAGAACAGTTGATCTTGTCTTTTAGGATCTTCGAAAGTTAATTGTTTCAGATCTTTATTATACGGAGTGGGCCTTTGACGCGGCGAGTATTGTAGCGCTACTCGACAAGGTTCATTCACTACCTTACTGTAAGGATTCTTTTACCCTCCTCCTTCAGTCATAAGTCTGTGGGTCAGAGCTCAGCTTTTATGTTTCTGTCTGCAGCTTCATATAATTTTCCAGCTTCAGTTTTCATTTATATAATAAATATATATATATATATAATATATATATATTTATATATATATATATATATATTATAATTATATATATTTGTGTTGTGTGTGTGTGTGTGTGTGTGTGTGTGTGTGTGTGTGTGTGTGTGTTAAATCCCTCAAATCTCAACAAAAATGTCTAATTAGAATTATTATTTATTAAACATTGTTTATGAAATGTTGTAAATTTGAGAACAGTCGTTATTTTATAGGTTACATGGTTATTTATAAAAATATCATTACTACAGAATTAAATTATTATATTTCTTAACCCTTATGTTTAGTCGCGTTCTTAAAATTGCACTGTAAACTCTGCTTGAAAATGCCATTGTTCATTAAAGAAATCGCAACATGTTTGAAGAGTTCAATGTATGATAAGTATTTGAAATAGATTGATTGAAGATGCATCCAGCAGGTAATGGGATAAACAAATTGAATATATATTATTTTATTTGTATTTTTACAAATGATTCGGTTTGAATATTGGCACAAGTATCGAGTTCGTTCACTGCAAGGTTTGCAATGTCATGTCTGGAATTTTAATAATATTTTTAAGTCGTATTTGTCATTAATCAATTGTCTAAGTAAGCTATAATTTTTTTCTTACAAAATAAATAATAAAACTATTTTAACGCGAACTTGTACAATATTATGGCGAAATAAAAATTTTGTTGTCTGGGTTTTATCAGTTGCAGTACCCTGTACCTGGTCAATTGCGGGGTACAAAGAGTATAAAAGGAATCTGGATGGATAGGAATTTTTATTAGCCATAGTTGATCTTTGTTATACTATTTGACAACCATAATTACTCCTTATACTCTTTGATAAATAAATAAATAAGTACACATATATATTCAATAACTTAATGTCAAATAAATGTCTATAAAAATACATCAAATTGTTAGAATACACTTAAAATGCAATTTTTTTTATTATTAACTTTGATAAATTATAAATTAATTTTTTTGATGAGCTGTTCTTTGCATTTTGATTTAATTTAAAGCTTCTATTTTAGCAAAATTTTTAATGTATAAAAAAGAGAGCCCGGTATTGTTAAGAGTTGTACTATACCACCACTGAGTCTATCTTAACTAAATTTATATTTTGTAGTTTTATGTTGATTAATTCTCAAATTTTTACTTCTGGAATTATAGGTGCGATTTCTTCACTTGAACTAGCTAGTTTAAAATATGTGCCTTGAATCCACTCCCCCCCTTAAAAAAAATGTCTTAAAGGGCTTCCTAGGTGGTATATTGCCTATGCATCTGAGTATTTTCATTTTAATTATCAAAGATTTACTTGCATAAGGAGCATTGCCCCTGAGCTCAACCCCATATAATTTTGACTTGACAGGTCCATTATAAACCTATAGAATCATTTTTCTGTTAAACATTTTGTAAGCTTCCTGATTATTTAGTAGCTTGCGTTTTATTTCTTTTGTCTCTTCAATTTGATTTATTCAGATATTTTTATATATTTTTACACCTATCAATTCCATCATTTTACATTCGGCAATTTTTATTTACTCTGTTTTCATTTACCTTATTCACTATTCGAATAAATTCTGTTTTATCTAATCTAATCTGTTTTATCTAATCCACCTTGCTGGTTTTTAAGGTCATGATAGCGTTCTTTTCTGTATGTCATCATTCGAACCTACAAAAACCATAATTACATCATCTGCGTATCTGATAATTATATTAGACTTAATGGCCTTTGTAAAATCATTAATATATGAGAGGAATAACAAAGGTCCAAGTATAGACCCTTATGGTACTCCCCTATCCACGTAGACAACCATAGCTAAAATAAGCTTTAATATCCATTATTGCTCCTTATTATACTCTTTGTTGCTCGTAGATGATCGGAGAGTGTACTCTATTAATCAATTGTTGTGCAGTGTTAAAAATTGGACATGTCCATCAAAATATTTGTTTGAGAATATTTCTCCCAATTACTTTATAACCGACTTTATGTTTTACAACAGTCTTTTTATTGGTGAAGAAGACTATATTAGTTTTTATTCAGTTCCATAGAACAAAGACTTGGATTATCCAATTATTGGTCTACACTGTTGTTTCGATTTTCATAAAATATACCAATGCATACTGAAGAGCCCTACATGACTCCTATCTTAAAGGTAATCGTTGATGCATTTCTTCATTTACTATAAGAAAAAACAATAAATCATAAACTACATTCTGACATACATAATAAACTTCATCAAGATTGACCTATCATTTTTTAGCATTCTCATTCCCTCCTAATTAACGAACGAAAATAATTAATGCATTATTTTTTTTTAAACACTTAATAACTCTATCGTACTTGAAGAATCGTGTAGGTATCCATGGTCCGTTCTTCTATTAATAATTTTGAAAAATAAAGATTTCAAGATATGAAAGGACATTAACACCTCTGAATCTTCAAATTTTAGAGTTCAAGGGTAACAGGTTTGAGGTTTTAAAAGCTTTTCAACCTTATTTTGACATTGGATTGAACTTTTGAATCATTTTTTTTATTGATACGCATTGTCTTATTATTGGTTGTTTTAATTTCACTTGTTGGGATGCATTTTTATTTTTCTTATTGGAGTCAAGGTTTTACTTAGTGTTATATTAGTGAAAGATTAATACTTGTCTTGTTAAAAGCTTTTTCTTATTTCTTTTTACTTTTATTATGTATACCGTAGGTATATAGGAAAAGTATTGCATTCGCAATAGCAATCCAATATTGCGATTTCAACTTAATGATCCGTTTCAGAAATTTTTAAGACCTCCTAAGTGGGGTTTACCAAGTTGTCTGTCTGTAGGTTTGGGTGTCTTTATTATCATTTAAGAAACTACGATGATAGTATGATCGTAGTTTCTAAAGATTTGAAACTTAGTACAAAATCAATCTTTAGGTTGTGCAATCAAGTCAAGTGGTGCATTTCGGAAATTTTACTATTTAAACGTCATTAATGAACTTAGCTAAATTTCGGAAAGTCATAATACTTGAAAAATGGATTGGATCGTTTTGTTTAACGATCCAACGCGTCGTTGGATCGTTAAACAAAACGATCTTCTTTGTTCAAACTCTATTGCTCACCTAACTTCCTATGTGTTCCCGTATAAACAACATATCATCGTACAATTTTTTATAAATAAATTCTAAGGTTTGACCAAACCTAAGATGGCGTTTTATCAACTTTCAAGAACTCCAAAATGCAAACTATTAAAATTAATTCTGATTTATTTATACTTTTAATATGGTTGTTGGCAACCCTTAGCGAAGATGTCTATTTACGTATTCATACTGGTCTGTGAATGCCTCGTGTGAGCTGATCAGTAAGCTATCCGCAGACGCATTCCTTGGACAGGTATAGCACCTACAGTCTTACCAACATGTACTGAATCCTTAAACAGTGTCATCTGCATAATAACGTCCAGTTTAAACTTAGTTTAAATAGAGACCTGAACATAGTTTTATTTGGTTATTTAAAACTGTATTATTTGTTAGAAGGTATTATTCTGTATCACGGTGTTATGCAAACTTGATTTACTAGTACTGTAGGTTAAATGCACTAAGTAAAATAAGTAAATTATAATTTTTAATGCAATTTAAAATGTAGATTAAAAAATTATCTTTAAAGTGTTACAATTACTCTTCTGTTAAACTGGACTTTTTACGTTAAATTCAGTTTATCTAAAGAACCATAGTTTTTGTTAGGATAAAAAATCTATGATATTTAGTCTGACAATATTATTCGTTTGACAATAAGTCGCTATATTAGTCTGACAATATTTTCGTTTGACAATAAGTCGCTATACTAAGTCTGACAATAGTATTCGTTTGAGAATAAGTCGCTATGCTAAGTCTGACAATAGTATTCGTTTGAGAATAAGTCGCTATGCTAAGTCTGACAATAGTATTCGTTTGATATTAAGTCACTATACTTAGTCTGACAATATTATTCGTTTGAGAATAAGTCGCTATACTTAGTCTAACAATAGTATTTGTTTGAAGAAAAACGCTGATATTTGGTCTGACAGTAGTCAGTATTAAAGGAAAGTCACTGATTTTAAAATATTAATTCCAAAATATTTTATCCTTCATGTTTTGCTGGTAAAAATTATGTTTTTATTGAGATGGCAGTGCTTAAGTCATATTATTGCATTGTCTGAACCAGGCTTAATTGGACTTGTGAGTCTTAGTTTAGCCTTACTAACCTTTGTTTGAATTCCTCTCTTATCCTAACTTTCGTCGTCACTAATTGCTATCTCTATTTATTATATCTCATTGCTTCTTAGACGGTTTACCTGTAAACAGTGTCGCAAAAAAGAGAGGGAACCCAGGTTTTTCTGAGATTTTTCTAATATTTTACATCGCTGAAGAACCTGGTATGTTTTTAATTTTTGTCTCATTAAGTTACAGTGCCATCAAAAATGCATGCACAATAGAAAACCCTCGCAACCGATAAATTCCTTTAAACATTTATGATATCATATCCAAAATATTTGGTCAAAAAAGATATTTCGCGTTTGATGTCTATCAGGAAATTTCCAATCATACTTCTTTATTATTTAGACAATGAAAGTTATAATCGGAACTTATGATTTTCTCCATTCAAACCCAATTAAGTTTCAAGTCTCGCTTTTCCATCCTTAATATTTCGTCTTCAATCTTCATCTGATGGCTCTTCAACGTCCTTCGCTTAAAGTATTTTTTCTTATACCAAAATTTCACGGATATCTGCTAACGAAAATCCTGTTTGGGATAAATCCTTAGAAAGAATATTTATATACTGACGTCACCTGTAGCTATTTTGAAAATCTATCTGCAGTACGTGCCGAAAATTTTTCAAAAGATGTCTTATCTTCAGTACCTGCGCAGTTTGTAAGTCCAGCCTTTAGGCAACTATATATGTCAATAGTTAAACTATATTCGAGTAATCTATATTCTAAAAAAATATTTAATAAACCAATAACAATTAACATAGAATGCTAAATGGTTATTTTTTGAAATTCAAATTTTATCAACAATTTAACTACATCCATGTCATGAAACATTCATCTATTTTATTTCTTATACTTCCTCTGCCTATGGTTTTGCATACAAATTATTATTATAATAATTTTTAATATTTTACTGAATATTAAATAATTTCAAAAGCGTTTTATTTATTACATTAATCTGAATAAAATTAAGCTTTAAAATAGATGTTAAAGTAATTTGAATTAATTTAAGGTAATTCTCATCTTGATTTATCACGCCTGACATTGACTTCTTTAGCTTAATTTAAATTGGTTATTCAATTTTTTATAGTATAATTGATCGTTTAATTTAGTGACTATTTTGATATGTTATTTTATAATTTATTAAACAATTTAATAATATAAGATTTAATATTAAATTTAGAATAAGTTTACTTGTTAAATTTTATTATTTAAATCAAGTACAAGATTGTAAAAATTTATTAGCTTGTAAATTATTCAACTCAGTCGTAACTTGGCAAATTTTGGGGGAAACGAGTGAACGATTGGGATATATTTGAGTATTAACTGACGCTTTTAAACTATAACATTCAAAATGTGTTACGTTTACTGTTTAAAAACGACAAACTGAGATCATCGCTACGTTTAACGCCATCAAATCATAGTACTCAGGTTCCCTGATTTACCGCCATCAAATCATGTACTCTGGTTCCCTGACTTAACGCCATCAAATCATAGTACTCTGGTTCCCTGATTTAACGCCATCAAATCATAGTACTCAGGTTCCCTGATTTCGTCTCTTTCATTTGTGCGTGTATTTATTTCAGGTTAAGTACTTAGGAACTTTACTTTATTTTAAGCATCAGCTAATAATCAATCCTCTTTTTAGGTGAAAGAAAGTATTTAGGGTTGTTTTGGGTGGTTCAGCAATTCTCTTAAAATATTATTTTCCTCAAAATATAAAGCTGTTCGTTTTCTAAATAAACAGAATAGTGAATGAGAGAAGATCTCTCATGCGAATAAAAACCTAAAATTTGTTAATTAGCTTCATTTATATTAACCAACCGACCTGCTTGATAAGTTTGTACTTCTTCCTTAGGGTCAATATTTGACTAAACTATATATATATATATATATATATATATATATATATATATATATATATATATATATATATATATATATATATATATATTATATATATAATATATATATTATATATATATATATATATATTATTAATTATATATTATTATTTTTTTTTTTTTTTTTTTTGTTTATACCCTGTAGAGGCACGTGACTGTTTGCATCCTCAGTAATGCAGCTCTTGCATTCTACATTGCCATATTATATTTTATTTTCTTTCCTCTCATTCATTTAATGAATTATAGTACCTGTGGAGATAATCAATGGGTTTTAATTATCTAATTATGAATTTTTAATTAAACATTTTACTAAGGTTTTATGCTAATATTATTGTTAATTAACAAAGGCCTGGTATATTTACTGTCTTGCATTTTTCGTTATTTTTTATTGTTATATGAAGTTTGTATAATCATATGTTATTAAATAATTTTTCGCCCAGTTATTTAGCAGCCAATGTATCAAAATTTACATCGTGTATCATCTTTTCTTTTTAATTCCTCTAATTACGGTCTTTTTTTTTTGAAAAATTTGATTAACAATTAAAAAATGGAATTAATAGTAGATCTTGAAACTACAATTAATCACGTCGCATGTGAATTTTTAATTAATATCGTAAAATCTGTTAGTTTTTATAGATCTGTAAAGTTTTTAGTCAAATCATATGGTTTAATAGTAGAGGATAAAATGCTTCTTTTATAGCATCTTATAATTATATTGCTCATTTCAACGCATGTTGAAATGAAATGTTTTATTTGGATGCATTTCATGACAGAATTGTAAATTTTAAATCATTCTATGATGAAATGGTTCATTTTAAATTAAGTGAGTTGTACCACGTTTCAACGTAATAGGGATATTTTCTGATTTTTTATAAGTTTTTAAAAACGTATGCTGATAATGAAATGATTGCACTTATGTTAGTTTTATACATAGCCATATTCGCGCCAAATCCCAATCCGAATGCATTATTTACCCGCGTTTTATTATTTTTAGGAATTTTCGCTAAGTCATTATTGTAGGTTAATGACGTCATAAAAACACTATTTTCCGAATAGCACAACTACAGCGGTAGACTGATTTTTGTACGAAGTTTCAACTCTCTAGCATGATTACATTAGGAGCTACGATGATAACAGACACACACACACAAGCACACATACAGACAGAAAACTTTGTGAAAACCCCTCAGTAGGCCTTTAAAACACCTAAAACGGATAATTCCGCTTTCATCCCGGTCTCGGATTTTTTGCAAACGCAATACTTTTCCTATATACCTATACGGTATATAGGAGACTCATAGAGACTCTAGACTCATTGAAACTAGAAGTTAATCACTGATATAACTTTATTAGTTGAGAGCTCGAGTGTTGCCCCGCCATTCGATGATGGCGTTATGCCGAAACCGGTCCAGGGATATTCATATCTAACAGCAAGTATCTGATTCTTCGATTGTTTCTTCAACTTGCGGTAAATACAACTTTTTTAATTTTTACAGTACATTTCAAAAAAAAAAATATTTTGACTCTTAGCTAATTTGAATATTACTGATAATGTCTTAGAAACCTGGTAAAAACAATGTTTTTACCAAGTTTACACTTATTTTAAGGTTTTAACTTATATGACTCTGTTTTATGTTTCTTGCTGACTTACGTTTCTTTTGCATCCTTTATGAACTTCCAGATATGTTTATAGTATCAGAAGCTAAAAGAAGCAACGATTAAAACAGATTAATGAGTAGGCGCCTGGAGGTTGGTAGCCATTAACCTCGCGTTATGTTGTGCGGTTTATTCAATGTTAAGGAGAAAGGATTCCTCTCGTTAAAATAACTGCTGGGAACCGAGTTATGTTTACTTTAACTAGACAATGGAACTAAGGATGTAATAATAAGGATTAAAAGAAGATAGGGGAAAATAAACTGCCTTGGGAAGCTAAGTATTACAGCACCCGTGTGTTAACTGAACTCCAATAATACACTCTATGGGAAGAAATTTATATATTTAAAGTGAAATTATTATATTTGAAAGAAAACTAAGGAAACTTATTCACTTGTCTTTTCTTTTATTTTTTTCAAACCTGGTAAAAAAAAAAATTTTTCTTAATCCTAGAAAAAAAAACTTAAAATTATCCTTGACCAAACAACAACCCCCCTAGCCTCGAACAAATAATGAATTTAACAAAATTCATACCAAAAAAGCATGAATTGAGTGTATGATTATCCTACTTATATACATTTCTATGTAGCTTTATATTATTATACGCATTATATGTACATGGTATGTGTTATATGTATACTTATATATATATATATATATATATATATATATATATATATATATTAATATATATTATATATATATATATATATATATATATAATTAATATACAAAATTAATTTAAATATATATATATATATATATATATATATATATATTATTAATATATAATATATATATATATATATATATAATATATATATATATATAGCTGAAATTAAGACATGACGGGAAAGAGATTCCTCCCTGCTCGAAGTCAATAGAGCGTCAGTATTTATACTGACCTTTGACACTCTGAGCTCTCGGTTCGCATCCCAGGTTACGCTCATAGTTTTTCAAGATTATAGTTTAAATCGGTTATCTTCAACTTTAAAACTTCACTAGCGTAATTGTTGCCACAACCACTTGATATTGTTCCCACAGGGTTGTTCTTGAGGGGCTATAAGGCTCTAAATGGACATAATTATATTGTGAGACATAAAGAAAGAAACAGTACAGCGATTGCACTTATAATACAGGGTCCAGCAGGGAGATATGGATGATTTGAAATAATAGGTACACACTCATTTTCAAATGACACTAAAATTTTATTATTTCAGTGTGTACCTTGGATGATGCTATTATCTGATAAGTGGTGTCCGTTTTTGTCCACACACTCATTGTGTCACAGACGTTGTGAGAAGTTGACCTGACACCTTATGACTATTTTTTATGGGACTAACCCAAATCACGTGTATACATACACAAACCACGTACACTTGAAGCCCTGAATGAAGCAAAAACTCAAGAAATTCGAGCAATACCACGTCCAATGCTACAGAACAGAACAACTTCTCACAACGTATACAGGAGTTTGTGGACAAAAACGGACACCACTTATCAGAAGTTATATTTCGTACATAATCAATGTTTTATTATTTTCCTCTTTAATTTTCATGGTATCATCCAAGGTACACACTGAAATAATAAAAATTTAGTTTCATTTGAAAATGAGTGTGTAGCTATTATTTCAAATCATCCATACCTCCCTGCTGGACCCTGTATGTTATTAATGCTGCTCCACTATCACTAATAATAAATATTACCAAATATACTATAATATTATTCCTATACTCTTATTATTTATTTGACCAATAAAATTAAAGTCTAGATGAATATTTACTTATTTTTCAAGTTGTTTTATATTTTTTTTAAAGTATGATTTATTTAAACAATATCAAAGATTGCAGAAGATTCGATACTTTGTAATTTTTTCTCAGAATCTTTCTTTATTACTTTTAAGATAAAAAAGTATGAATTTAACAAAAATGCTTTTTAGTCTTTTAATATTTAGATTTTTTTTTATTGGAGCATTTTTAATACAATTTGAAAAGTGCCGGAGGGTTTGATGTCGGAGTGTTGTAGATCACAGTGGGCGGGCACAGTTGGCTGTCTTGTGATCAGTTCGCATAGATCATCTTTAAGTCGGCCTGATCTTGCGGAATAGATGTGCATTAGGTTCGTCGACCCACAGTCTCTTTTACCGAACCTCCTGAGTCTGTTAATAATTGGATAATACCTGGAGAGGATCTGGTCTAAACAGAAGGTAAATAATGACGCCCCTACCGCTCCTCGGTGTAACACCGGTTCCTCTCTGAAACTCTCGTTTTAAAAAGTGTAAAACAGTCGTTTTCAAAACTTCCCCCTTAAAAATTATCTAATTAATCGTCTCGATTCTGATACTCCGTCTTTAAAAAGAATATTTTGATTTATTTTATTAGATTTCTCGGGTTTTTGTGATAAAATGCCGGGTATGAGGCGCCTCGCACTCTCAGGTATTTACGATAGCATGCAGGTTGAGTTATGATTTTCGTGTTAAACATCGTTACCTGATTTCCTTTTATCGTATGAACATATTTTAACGAAGTTTTATCTACAAGGATCATGAAGAGTTTATCAATTTAAATTTTATCTAATGTAGTTTTCAATAACTTGTATTTTAAAATATTTTTATTAAACTGGTACTGATGCTTTTTTCTCTGTGATATTTTGTTAGGATTACAGCTCAGAGATAATTGTATGAATGAAATTAAGTTTCTAGTAGTAAAGTAGAAGCAAGAATCGAATAGAAGCCGTGGGCAGATTACTTGGGCTCATAAGCGCTAAATACTTCCGTTTGCACCTTGGATTTTTTTACTTTTCCTGTACTTTGTAAGTCCGATAACTCGGAGTAATTATAAGGCTCCACTTCTATATGTATTATTAAAAAGTAGCCAAACCGTTCTGCATATTGTTATATTGCTGACTTAACTGTACGGTGCGTTGAACAAAACGTTATATTTGTCCAGCATATCCGAGTACCAAACCTTAATTCTTTCGAATTAACTCTAACACGTTAATAAAAATTAGGGTTACCAGCTTGTAAAATACTTGTAGACAATGATAAACCATTACAAAGCTGTTTTAAAAAACTATCTCCTTCGATAAGAAATAAAAGTAAAGTGGTTTACAAGGTACACGGCCTTGATTAGGGAAGGTTACCCGAGGTTTCAAGGCCACGCGATAAGGTTACTGGAATGTTTACGTCAACACATCGTCGTGTCTACACTTCTACGTTTAGAAATTTAACTTGTTTTTTTTCTTATTTTATATTCTATTTTGAGATCAATTAGTCGGTTTAAAATTAGTGATGGGTAAAGATGAACCTCAAAAACAAGAAAACGTTGTCTTTATTCTATTTAAGAACCATCAAGTATAACTTTGTTTATTTCACAAGGATATTATGTTGTCATGTATTAGCTTTTATGTTGAAATTTAGTATTTAAATAAGCCGGTCATATTTTTTTTAAAATAAAATGCTAATATTGGATAGCTCCAATATTTATTGGAGCTATCCAATACTTATAGTGCTATGCACTGGCACTATAAGTAGGTGTGAACCCTATGCACTGGCACTATGATCGTAAGAGTAAGTGTAAATCCCATACACTGGCACTGTGATCGTAAGAGTAGGTGTAAATCTCATGCACTGGCACTATGATCGTAAGAGTAGGTGTAAATCCCATGCACTTGCTCTTTGATCGTAAGAGTAGGTGTAAATCCCATGCACTGGCACTATGATCGTAAGAGTAGGTGTAAATCCCATGCACTGGCACTATGATCGTAAGAGTAGGTGTAAATCCTACTCTATTAGACTCTCTACAGATTGTATTAGTCTTTTGTTTTACGTTTTTTATTGTTAGTTTAATTAAATTTTATTTTGATTTAGTAATTTTTTATTTATTGATATTGTATCTTTATTATTTTTACTTTTCCTCGTTATTGCTTTAGGTAAATAGAAAAAGTAGTGTGTTTGCTAAAAAATCCAAAACCGGTGATTTAGGACCTCCTGAGTGGTTTTTTCAAAGTTTAGTATAAACTTTTGAATAAAGAATTAATTTATTCAACTTATTTATTTACGTAATAAATTAGTAAAGTTCCGAGGTACGCTGTATCTGATTTTTATTGACATAATTTTAATAATTTATGAACTTATTCTTTATTTGTTTTAATTGTTAATTTATTTAGTTATTTAAACTACTTTCTAGTATTCGACCCTCCATACAAATAATATTCAATCTTTATACACATATTTCTAAAAATAAATTACCGGTCCTGATTAACCTAAAAAACTTATCACCGAGCCTTCTCTAATTCATTTTTTCTTAAATCCATAACCATTAAAATTTAAGTATGAGTTATTTTTGGACTTTACTTTATTATTATCATAAGTACTCCTCTATTACTTTTAATACTTCATGAACTATTCTAATCCTAGATTAACCTTCATTATATGGACTTCTTTTTTTAAAAATTTTTAATTCATCTTAATACTTTAGTTCCTTCTTTTGTAGTAATTTCTCTTTAACTTTTCTTGAAATAAGTTTTAGTGTACTTAAGCACTCCGACGATTAAAGGAGTAAGTTCCATTGTATCTTAACTATTTAATTGAAATTTAAATTAAATATATGTCACAGTCATAATAATATATATTTTATAATAATATATGTAAACAATCAATATTCATAAAAAAAATTCCACATTTCTTTTAATATTTTTCTGATATGAAACCATACACTAGACACATTTTTTTACAAAAATTAAAAATGTATGTGTCAATCAATAATTATTACTTTATTGGCTAAAACTTAAATATCAAATCTTGATTTTAACTTGTTTTGAATTTATTGGTAAAATATCCATAAGGTAGATAATAAAACAATTATTGTTACAGTTATTAACAATACCAACTTCGTCTTTCCACCGATAAGACTATAATGCCATCTCACCGGCACTGTAGATAGGCTATAAAGCCGAAAGCCGGCTCTGCTCAGAGGTAATTAAAGCTTATTGGTGGAAAGACGAAGTTGGTATTGTTAATAACTGTAACAATAATTGTTTTATTATCTACCTTAGGTGATCATTATTAAAAGCACAAGGTCCCTGATCAGGTGATCATTATTAAGAGCACAGGTCCTGACCAGGTGATCATTATTAAAGCACAATCAGGTAATCCCTGATCAGAGTGATCATTATTAAGAGCACAAGGTCCCTGACCAGGTGATCATTATTAAAAGCACAAGGTCCTGATCAGGTGATCATTATTAGAGCACAAGGTCCCTGACCAGGTGATCATTATTAAAAGCACAAGGTCCCTGATCAGATGACCATTATTAAGAGCACAAGGTCCCTGATCAGACGATCATTATTAAGAGCACAAGGTCCCTGACCAGACGATCATTATTAAAACCACAAGGTTCAGGATCAGATGATCATTAATAAGAGCACAAGGTCCCTGACCAGGTGATCATACTAAAAGCACAAGGTCCCTGATCAGGTGATCATTATTAATAGCAAGGGATTATACAACAAGGGATTGTACATTGTAATTAGCATTATTGGTAGGGTGGAGGAGAGGTCATGCGCCCTCCGCCTTTGAAAATACCCGCACCCTCGGACCAAACCCAGTCCGTCCTGTGTCAGTAAGTAATAACTAAACCGGAGTACAAACTTAAATTAAATAACGACATACAAATTGATAATGATTATACAAACAACCATCTAAATGTCCAACTCCTATCTAAAATCTAAAACTTCATCTAAAACAATTTCAAACAAAGCATCCCTGACCTTTGTATTTCTGTCACAAGGGTTTTAACTCGAACCTTTATAATGTAATAACATTATAAAGGTATAATGTTATTACAATAAATGTAATAACAATAAACGACAATCAATAAATCGAATTATTATAAATATTCGAAAATCGTACATCGATTTTGATGGAGGAGTATTATAATACGGTCATCTATTTCTCTACAGAGGAATAGATGGACTGAGTAAGAAAACTTTATTAACGAAGTCATTGAATTAGATAAATAAATTCAGAGTTAATAAAGTTTTTTTACTACGGAAAAACATACACTAGACACATTTTTTTTTACAAAAATTACGAATATTATGTCAACCAATAATTTGACTTTATTGGCTAAAACTTAAATATCAAATCTTGATTTTAACTTGTTTTGAATTTATTGGTAAAATATCTATAAGGTAGATAATAAAACAATTATTGTTACAGTTATTAACAATACCAACTTCGTCTTTCCACCAATAAGCTTTAATTACCTCTGAGCAGAGCGGCTTTCGGCTTTATAGCCTATCTACAGTGCGGTGAGATGGCATTATAGTCTTATCGGTGGAAAGACGAAGTTGGTATTGTTAATAACTGTAACAATAATTGTTTTATTATCTACCTTATGGATATTTTACCAATAAATTCAAAACAAGTTAAAATCAAGATTTGATATTTAAGTTTTAGCCAATAAAGTCATAATTATTGGTTGACATATATATTCGTAATTTTTGTAAAAAAAAATGTGTCTAGTGTATGTTTTTCCGTAGTATAAAAAAACTTTATTAACTCTGAATTTATTTATCTAATTCAATGACTTCGTTAATAAAGTTTTCTTACTCAGTCCATCTATTCCTCTGTAGAGAAATAGATGGCCTTATTATGATACTCCTCCTTCAAAATCGATGTACGATTTTCGAATATTTATAATAATTCGATTTATTGATTGCCGTTTATTGTTATTTTATGTTATTACATTATAAAGGTTCGAGTTGAAACCCTTGTGACAGAAATACAAAGGTCAGGGATGCTTTGTTTGAAATTGTTTTAGATAAAGTTTTAGATTTTAGATAGGAGTTGGACATTTAGATGGTTGTTTGTATAATCATTATCAATTTGTATGTCGTTATTTAATTTAAGTTTGTACTCCGGTTTAGTTATTACTTACTGACACAGGACGGACTGGGTTTGGTCCGAGGGTGCGGGTATTTTCATAGGCGGAGGGCCCATGACCTCTCCTCCACCCTACCAATAATGCTAATTACAATGTACAATCCCTTGTTGTATAATCCCTTGCTATTAATAATGATCACCTGATCAGGGACTTGTGCTTTAATAATGATCACCTGGTCAGGGACCTCTTAATAATGATCATCTGATCCTGAACCTTGTGGTTTTAATAATGATCACTTGTGCTCTTATAATGATCGTCTGGTCAGGGACCTTGTGCTCTTAATAATGATCAGGGACCTTGTGCTCTTATAATGAAGGGACCTTGTGCTTTTAATAATGATCACCTGGTCAGGACTACCTTGAATAATGATTACCTGATAAGGACCTTGTGCTTTTAATAATGATCACCTGGTCAGGGACTTGTGCTCTTAATAATGATCACCTGATCAGGGACCTTGTGCTTTTAATAATGATCACCTGGTCAGGGACCTTGTGCTCTTAATAATGATCACCTGATCAGGGACCTTGTGCTTTTAATAATGATCACCTGGTCAGGGACTTGTGCTCTTATTAATGATCACCTGATCAGGACCTTGTGCTTTTAATAATGATCACCTGGTCAGACCTTGTTTTAATAATGATCACCTGGTCAGGGACCTTGTGCTCTTAATAATGATCACCTGGTCAGGGACCTTGTGCTCTTAATAATGATCATCTGATCAGGGACCTTGTGCTTTTGTGCTCTTAATAATGATCACCTGGTCAGGGACCTTGTGCTCTTATAATGATCATCTGATCAGGGACCTTGTGCTTTTAATAATGATTACCTGATCAGAGACCTTGTGCTCTTAGTCAGGGGACTTATTTATGTTGGCAAGCTTAATGGTCCCCAACTATTTCAAGTTTTCCTTATTATTAATCGCATTCAGGCGAGCGTAGCGAGTCAGAATGCGAGCCAGTTTTTACATTTTCCCCACTGTTAATTTATTTAGGACGAGCGCAGCAAGTCCCAGTATTCACATTTCATCACTATTTATCTCTTTAGGGCGAGCGTAGCAAGCTCTGGTTTTTACGTTTTTAACGAATAATCGTTGAGAAGAGGCAAATTTCCGAGATTCTTCGTACCCTATTATAACAATACATCAGATAATCAAATAAATCTTGTGAAGACAATGTAATAAAAGCTTTAATATTTTACATTGTTAGAGATAAAAATGTCTCTTTCCTACAGCCTATAATTATATTCATTAATTATTTCCATTGAATATCTTGGTAATTAATTTTTTTTAAAGTTTGATTAGTGAACTTCTTGTACTCCTTGACATGCTTTTTGGGATGAATGTTAAAACCACGTTTACCTAAACTATGACTTGCATAGTTAGAACATTTCACTCACTGTAAAAATATTAAGTTACAACTATAATTTGTGGTTTTTAGAGTGATCATTGTTTTTCACACAAATAATCTACTCGTGAGGTCCATAAAAACGCCTCAAGTTGAAGTTTTAAAATCAAACAGTTTGGTGTAAAGATGAGTGAAGAATTACTAAAGGTTTTGTTAAAAGTATGGAAATAATCCATCAACATAAGTTATCTATGGTCTGAAATCATATTGGGTAACACGTGTTGGATGTGCAGGTTATCTGTTCTATCCTGACACATGTGAGCGTTAATGTTAGGGTCTCATGTGCTGTCACATGGCAGTCTATCCTTGTTCGTAACATGATCTATGGTCATGTATTCCCAGATCCCTATTTTTTTTAAACATATTTACTATTTTAACAAACTATTTTTAAAATTTTTGGAATATTTTCGCCCCTTTCTTATTAGATAGTTATTTTTTGTTGGATGCTACAAATGTTGTTTATCACACGTCAACTGTAATAACTTGTCTAACTTTTAAATAATGTTAAAAAATAATGACAATAATTAAGACCTGAAAATAAATTAGCTTATTTTCCAGAATTTGGGCCCCCCACTACTACTGCTGAAAACCAGAAGGAGAGCCCATAATTTGACGCCTTACGCTAAAGCTTATACAGCTTAAATTTAAGCACTTTACTCCAATAATAATCACTTAAAAACTTTAAATCCTAGTATAGTAATATGGGGGGTGTGGTAGTAACTACCAGGCAAGTAGGCTACGTTGTTGGGCCCTTTTTGCCAGCTCCCTAAGATAGTATTCTACTCCTTTCAATGTCAAGTGCAGGTATATTTCATCTAATCTAGTTAGAAGAGCCGTGAATTTCTATGGTTCCTCTCATGCTTTTTCAAGCAATCATACATATTTTCACTGACTTTTATAGTCTAGTGAAAACTAGGAACAACACGTGCCCTCACTGTTAAACCAAATCTTCACACAATTTTAACTACGAGGCAGAAACAGTATAGTATTATAATGAATCTACTATGAGGGTCCTAATTTTTGCCTATACCCAGTTTCACTTAGGGTAAGGGATCTTTAACGAGTACCTGACAACGCACAGGCTCGAGACCACCGGCTTTACGTCCCTTATGAAGGAAGTGGTAAGCAGAATTTTTATTCCCCTCATAAAAATCCTAGAGGCCCGTGCTGGGATTGAACCCATGACTAAATAAACTCGGAAGTTTAAAGTCCAAAGAATGTTGCAAGTTATTTATTCTGTGTATTGGCCGCGTACCTTAATACTACACCACGGGTAGATCTTAATAATAATAACTTGTCTAACTTTTAAATAATGTTGGAAAAATAATGACAATAATTGAGACCTGAAAATAAATTAGCCTATTTTCCAAACTTTGGACGTACCCCCTAAGTACTGTCTTGGTGGTTTGACGTCCAAACTTGGACGTCAGCAGTAGTGGGGTACCTACTGCTAAAGACCAGAAAAATAATTGGAGAGCCCATAATTTGACGCCTTACGCTAATGCTTGTACAGCCTAAATTTAAGCACGTAACTCCAATAATAAGCACTTAATACCTATAAAGCCTAAATGTAATCGCCCTAGTATTATAATTTACTCTATAATATTTTTTTCTTTTGTTTCAGGTTCGTACATTTTTATGTCTTTTTAATCATTCGCCTTTATGTGTAGGTAAAACTTATTATAAAATATTTCATTTGAATTATGCTTATTATTTAATTGCTTAAAATAATGAGTAAAAATTGTATCCTATATTATATATAGTTTTATTTAATTTTGAAATTTTTACATTTACTCATTTATACCGTAGGTATATTAGGAAAAGTATTGTGTTGGTAAACAATTTGAAACCTGATGTCATCATAAGCTATGCATGTACATTACATGTATACATATATATGTATTCATGTATAGGCATGTATATGTAGATATCTATGTATGTATTCAGTAGAGTTTCTAACTCTGCGTATGGAATAAAAAAACTCTGGAACGCTGAATCTCTTGATATGAATCAATACTTTGCATATGGCGAGATGTTGTGAAGGTTACGAAGCGTAAACTCCAGAACGCTTCCTTAAATCGAAACATAACTTGGCATATGGCGAGATGTTGTGAAGGTTACAAAGCGTAAACTCTAGAACGCTTTCTTAAATCGAAACAAAACTTGGCATATGACGAGATGTTGTGCAGGTTACAAAGCGTAAACTCTAGAACGCTTTCTTAAATCGAAACATAACTTGGCATATGGCAAAATGTTGAGTAGGTTACGAAGCGTATTGTTCGTACAAAAATTTTATTTAGATAATACAATTGTTAAATCGTAAAATCATTTGCCAACTCTACACGCGGTCTTTAAAACTTTTTGTGAATGGGTGTTTAAATATTAATGGGAGTTGGAGGGTAATGGTGTTTATATTTGGGTGTGTCCGCTATCCCTCACTAAGACCACCTGAGTCTTGAGGGGACCTTTGACGTTTCAAACATAGAAACCACACCCAAGACCTGTGGTTTTTCGACCACCCCGTCCTTTCGGTACAACAAGATTAAAGAGGAATTGATCCAATGTTTTTCTTTATAATAGAATTCGTTATAAGGATCGATTACTTGCTAAGATTCTAGCTATGTAATGTCCCTCCCTAACTATTAATCGATTTGTTATATATGTCTATCTATAATGTTAAACAATATTTACAAAATATAAATTAGTGTATGCATTGTTTATTTACTTATTCTCAAATTGTTGTCTATTTTATATTTCGTTTGTTAAAAGTTAGACCAAAAACTAAGCATTCTTTTTTGTCATGTTGTTTTAGAACATAATTATATTGAAGTAAATTATAAGTAATATTCAGTGGAGCATGATGTATAATGCTTACTCTCATGTATTATACTTGTGTCTTCTTATCTTTTATTACTATAGTAACATAAAGATTATATTTTCATTATGATGTCATAATTATTTAATTAATACTTTTCCTCATTAGTGCCGTAGATATATGGGAAAAGTGTGTTTTCAAAAAAAAAAAAAAAAAATTTTTTTCGCTAGGAATGAAATTGATCTGATGACGAGCGAAGCGAGTCCGAAGAAGTGTTGCAACATACATTTGACGAAGTGTATATTCTAAGGACGAACGAAGCGAGTCCGAAGTCGGCAAGAAGAGCGTAGCAAATCCGACGTTGTGAGGAATAGTTCCGAGATGCCTCATACCCGATTTTGTTGTTTTCTTAAATTCTGTTTATTTTGCTCTGCTATTTTCTAGCGAATTTACAAATTAAATCATGCTTATGAAGTACTGGACTTATGAATAGAATTTGATGTAAAAAGATTTCGTCAACTTTAGCTTTACTTTGAGCATAGTTGATGTGTCCCACCTGAGGTTGTTCCCGCAGGGCGAATACCCTAAAGGGCCGAAAGGCCGGCCCTAAAACGGGCATTATTATTATTATTATGAAGTCGTGGTGGTAGTGGAGATAGTGCAATGATTCTATAATTATATCCTTCAGCTATATTTCAAACCTTATCTTAACCAGCTTTTGAAACAGCTTTCTCAAAGTGTTATCAGTCCAACAAGACTTTAACCACAACTGTGGCTAGCCAGCAGTAAATTACATCATCTGAAATATATAATACATCAAATTAGCTAGAGAACTGTTTTTGGACAGTTATCGAAATTATGTAATTTTAAAATGCGTTTCGTGAATAGATAAACTTTATTGAGCTTGATATAACAACATAGATAAGCTTAGTTCCATGTTGGCAGCTTGTTTTGTGTTGTTAACTACCATGTTTTTGTATTATTTTAATATTTCTTGTTATGTTTCTCTTTATTTCGCATCGTGTTCCATAAGTCCTTGATTTTGAAGAGGATCATCTTCAGTTTCTTTCCTATATCCTTAATAATAATTTTTCTTTTTGAAATTAATGTGATTTAATAGTTACTCTAAGAAAATAATAAACTTCAAGACACGGATATTATTCTAGCGATTAAAACTTAGTATTGTATTGTTTTGCTTGTGTTTATTTTTTTATTCCATAAATAAGCACACATTTTCGCGAATCTTCTTTTTGAAAATTTGCTAATGAGGTGGCTAATTTACAGGAGGGGGAGGGGTGAGGGGTTGACCAGGGGGAGTGTCTAAAGCCCGTTTCGCCCTGTCTAAAAGGTTGATTTTTTTTCGCATGCAAAAAGGATTTTGTTTTATTTTTTTAACAACGCTTAATCAAATGTAACCTATCCGGAGTCAATACGACCTCTCTTAGTGACCGAAAAATCAAAAACCGTTGTGAAAAAATGTCGAATGGGTTGTTCACAAACCAGTGCGAAGTAAATACAACCACCTTAAGTAACAAAAAAGTCAAAAAACTAACGTAAATCCCTGAAGAGCTTAAGATACAACATACTGTCGACAAACAACATATTATGATGTGTGATGTAAGACATCAAGATTGATAAGTGTTCAATCAGTCTTGATTTGCGTTCCAAGGATTCACTTTCTGTTAGATTAATGTTTCAATGTTTCGCTTTCTGTTAGATTATTGTTTCAATGTTTCACTTTCTGTTAGATTAATGTTTCAATGTTTCGCTTTCTGTTAGATTATTGTTTCAATGTTTCGCTTTCTGTCAGATTAATGTTTCAATATTTCGCTTTCTGTTATATTAATATTTCAATGTTTCGCTTTCTGTTAGATTAATGTTTCAATGTTTCGCTTTCTGTTAGATTAATATTTCAATGTTTCGCTTTCTGTTAGATTAATGTTTCAATTTTTCGCTTTCTGTTAGATTAATATTTCAATGTTTAGCTTTCTGTTAGATTAATGTTTCAATGTTTTGCTTTCTGTTAGATTAATGTTTCAATATTTCGCTTTCTGTTCTGCGACTTTAATTCTATAAGTTAATAAGCTATGAAATTAAGCTATGGCCATTTCACCCAACACTGTGGGCATCATCAGGCTAATAAACTAAACACTATATTTACAACTAAAAATCACAGAAAACAAATAAAGCACATATACATAAGACTAGAGTTAAATAAATAAATAATCACAGAATTAGCTAAAACTTCGTCAACAAATCTTTTTTTTTATTTGTTGATTTTTTTATTTGTTGACGAAGTTAAGTTTTAGCTGTGATTATTTATTTATTTAATTCTAGTCTTATGTATATGTGCTTTATTTGTTTCTGTGATTTTTAGTTGTTAATGTAGTGTTTAGTTTATTAGCCTGATGATACCCACAGTGTGGGGTGAAATGGCCATAGCTTACTTTTATAGCTTATTAACTTATAGAATTAAAGTCATTGTTATTAATTTATAAAAATGTTTCAATGTTTCGCTTTCTGTTAGATTAATGTTTCAATGTTTCGCTTTCTGTTAGATTAATGTTTCAATTTGTTTCAATTTTTCGCTTTCTGTTAGATTAATGTTTCCATTTTTCGCTTTCTGTTTGATTAATGTAAAATTATATGGGTCACGTTGTTAATACCAATGCACCTATAAGTATTTATTTATTTTTTTTTTTTTAAATTGTCTGAAATATCACAGAGCGTTTTAAAAATTGCGGCATTTGATAGTTTCACCATCATTTAACACGTTTAACGCAATAATTTTAAAGCAAGAATCATTCCTGTAACGAGGAATGTTTCACTCTGCAAAATATTACAGAAACTAGACTTTTCATTTCTTGTCTTAAATAGCAATAACTCAAAACTATAAAACTAAAATAAAAAAAAATAAAAAATATTAAATAACTTTTCATAAAGAGTAAATATAAAGAAGTTCATAAACTATGAAAACAAATGTAAAAGAAAATGAATTAAGAAAGACTTAGGATTTCAAAGAATTATGTGCTTCTTTTAAGAACGCTCGGTAAAAAATGCGGAAACCTTTTATATGTTCTATACTTAACTATAAACATATGGTCATTTTAAATTATAATTATACTGGTATTTAATAATAATGGTTATATCTACTTGAGTATATAATATAAAAGATAATTCACAACCATTTTTAGAAGAAAATTAAGAAGAGGAGACGCAAAAAATTTTCATTATTAATCCTTGCAATGCATATAGGTACGACCCCTACATAGGTATAAAACCCTCAGAGATCAGACAGGACGTAAAGTAGGTGAATTATTACGCTAATTAATATAATGTAATAATAATAATAACTTTAATAAATAAAAGAAGGAAAAGTCTATTCACAATCTTTAATAGCAAAGCGATTTCAACGAAAGGTCATCATCAGTGCAAGCTGTTGAATGAAGATTAGGGTGATAGATGAGATAGTCAACCTTTTTTCTCACTTTACTAATTGATAAAAAAGGTTACGATGATTAGGTGTGTAAATGTGTCACATCACAATTTTTAATCTATATATATATATATATATATATATATATATATATATATATATATATATATATATATATATATTCACGTATGTATACTACATATATTGGAATACAGATAGATTTATGTGTGCTGCCCGTGGCGTTAAAATTTGTATCATTGCCAACCCAATGTGACGAGTCATCAAAGTTTCCACGTTCTCCATGCCAGTTTTATTTGATAAATATAATTGTTAATTAATTAAAGCTTCTTGTATAATTAAAATTTGATTTTATTTTTATTTTTAGGGGGTTATTCATTATTAGGGGAATTGTTTGAACAAAAAGGCAATGCAATAGCGATCATTATTTCAAATATTTACTATACACATCAGCATATGCAATATTCACCATACACATCAGCATATTCAATATTTACAATACACATCAGCCTATGCAATATTTACAATACACATCTGCATATACAATATTTACAATACACCTCAGCATATGCAATATTTAAAATATACTTCAGCATATGCAATATTTACAATACACTTCAGCATATGCAATATTTACAATACACTTCAGCATATGCAATATTTACAATACACATCAGCCTATGCAATATTTACAATACACATGCATTAAATATTTACACACTTTAGCATATGCAATATTTACAATACACTACAGCATATGCAATATTTACTATACACATCTGCATATGCAATATTAACAATATTTACAATACACTTCAGCATATGCAATATTTACAATAAACATCAGCATATGCATTATTTACAATACACAGCAGCATATGCAATATTTTTTTTTCTTTTTGTGGGAATTTTTTTGTTGACATAAAATCCATCAATCCATCAATATACATGACTCTGGTTAGATAAGTATAAGTTAGATCAACACATGTGTCACTTATTGATTGACTTATTGAAGGGTCCAGATTTCCTAAAACGATTTGTCATCTTTGATGGCTTTTGTCTAAAATCAACAACGTGAACTCAGATTTTAGTTAAAAAATAAATATTTACCAGAGAGAAGAAAATCTGTTGCTTACCCGTATTGGTCCTTTGTAAACATTTCTTTTTAGCGAATTTTCCAAGAAGAAATGAGCTTATGAGGTTGGGGTCATGAAGGGGGGAGTGAGAGAGTGTGTGTGTATGTATGTATGTGTGCATTATTTATTAGAATGCATAAATATTAGGATTGCAATAATCCTAACGTCCTAGACGTTTCTATGAGACACAATAAATTTCGAATTATTTCTCGTATCAAAATAAAACTTAGTACAAAAATCAACCTTGCTAATGTTCCCAAACTTTATTTTTTATGAAATATTTGTGATGTCATTTACCCACAATAATGACCCCAGAAACATTTCAAAAAATCACAAATCGTCATGTAGTATTTAGATTGGGCTGGAATTCTTACACATATGCTACTCTATATGGTTCACAAAAATACTAAGTTACAAAATATTATCAGTATTAGTTTTGGTTTTATCAAGGATCTTGAATAAAAGAGAAGACGCACTAAGTCAATAAAGTGACTCAAAAATAGAGAGAAATTACAAAAAAAGAGAGAATTTAACACGTAACAAAAGTCAAAAACCAATTGCACATACTTGGTACAAACAGCGCATGCTTACGATTCTTATAACAGCGCAGGTCTTAAATTTTAGAGGCAAACTTACCTCTCAATGGTTTCCCATTGTTTATTGCTTGAAAATGTTGAAACAAACACGCTTAAATTATCACTCACTAAAGTGGCAAAGTATAGTCCAAAATTTAAAATTAAAAAAGCACAAATAACTTAACAAGCACCATAAATGTAACAATAACAATCATGAGAAGCACAGAAGAAAGTTGAGAAGCAAACTCGACAACTTTGCTACATAACCTGCGTTTGGCGCCTTTTTTTCATTATAACCAAGGGGAAGGTAAGTTTGCTCCTTTTTCTCTATCTCATACAACTTCCATGGGGTCAGAAATGTTCCTTAATGCGTCATCCCCTTTATTCAAGATCCTTGGGTTTTATTCATTGACATAGATTTATCAAACAAAGCAATATTTCATTAATTAACATAATGTAAACAAATTAAGTTTTTTCACTAATACATTTAAAAATTCGCTTATATTGTGGCATAAACCAGTAATATGACAAACTGATAAAGTAAATTAACCATGTGGCTGCGAAGCGGCCCCCAACGATTAAGCCGCGCGGCGGCAAAGAGGCTTTGCCGCAAAATCTTTTAAAAGATTTTGAAAGATTGGGGAGAAACATGTTTACAAGGAGTGTAGAAGTTTATTGTAGGAAAATTATTATAAATGTTGACGTTATAATTTATTTTGTTATTTATTCATGTAATTCACAATACATTATTTATACGCATACAACATACTTTATAAAATATTTATGTATTTACTCCTTTGGCCAGAAGTTTTGTACCTTAAGGGGGAGCCAAATTTCTTTAATCAATGTACGTTTGAATTTCACACCAAACTTAAACCAAATTGATGAGGTGATGAAATACAAGTTAAAAATATTTCTAAGATGGGCTTTTTAGAGGATTAATATATGTTTTTGGTGTCCGTATAAAAGTCTCTTTTTAAAACGTTTCGAAAAAAAGTAAAAAGGTTTCAAAAAAAATAAAATTAAAGAGTTACCCTTGATAAATTCTTTTAAATCTCCTATTTCTCTAGCTTCAGTGTCGTCACCTGGAAAGATCAAAAAATGATTTCGACAAAAGGAAACCACTTAACTATATATTTTTTTTATAAAAGTAAATCGGAGAGATGCTACCTGGAAGGACATCGCGGAGCGCTGTATAACCGGTTTTATTTAAAGCATGAAAAATGCTTTGATTGATGATAGATGTAAAACATATTTTAAGGATGAGCGAGCACCTTGTCAAAATAGAAATGGATTATTTTACCTTAAGGATTAATTCTTCTTATATAGTTTTTTTATTTTAAATTTGCGTATTTGGGCCTAGAGATATAGTACTAGAGGTGGGTATACCCTATCTCAAAACATCGAGTGGCTTGAAACATTTTTTGCTCTCATAGGTTCTGTGTAACCTCATTTTAATCTCCTTAAAGAGTCAGTCAAGGTTAGTACAAACTAAGCGTTGTTCGGTTCCCGAACATTTTCCGCGTTTTGTTTCGTATTTATGACGTTCTATAATATAAGTTACTGTAATTTTGTACTGATTATTTGATTCTATTTATTAATCAGAGGTGTTTATAGGTTACTTGTTTCGATGTTTCTGAGTTCAACTGACCAGGGCCTCTCTAGTAATTCCATTTTTATGTTTTTAATTACATTCAAATAAATTAATATTGAAACAGGTCTTCTGAGATTTGATATTTTTGGTTTTAATGGGTTTAAATGTGCTCTAACGTGAGCTAAGGGGGAGGGGATAGGGGGGGGGGGTAAGAAGAGCAATCTTATTTCAATCAGTTTCATTGAACTCCTTAATGAATTATTTTTTGAAGTTGTAGATGACGATTTTAAAAATTTGGGAATGGATTGTCTTTTAAGTAATTTGAGAACCCACCGGTTGGTGGATTTAAGTAAATCTGTGATTGGTAAAAGGGAGGAGAAAAGAAAATAAGTCCGGCTGAAAGGCGGGGTTTTGTTGCGCGGTAAGTGAGGAGGTTTTAATATTGCTGTCGCCACAGATTCCCCGCAACGGAGTTGTGAATGAAATTAGTTAAGTCAAATTTTGTAGTTGTTGTTAATTAAGTCAGTAAACCAACACCTCTGAAAGCTACCTAAACAGCAGCCAGCAATAAGGCACCAAAAATATATAAGGGAGTAACAAATAAAAAAAAAACAACATAACGTATGTAAAGAAGAATATAACAATAATTAAGTTACGCCAACGTCAGGTTATAAATTGTTTTATACACCGCGGGTGTAGTAAAATGCAATTTTTCTATCGTAATTATTTTCCTTGGCTTCGCTTCAAAAGTTAATTGTCATAAATCCCTCGGCTTTGTCTCGGGTGTTATTAAAATAAACACCTCGGCGTTGCCTCATTAGTTAAATACAATGTTTTCTTAGGCTTTCGCTTTAGGCACCAACTTGTTGCTCAGGGAAATAATTGCATTCTTTACTCCCTTGGTGTTGGTGCATAAATAATTATAATGTTACAGTTGAGAGACTTTATTCTAAATAATTTTAAAATTTTTGAGTGCACAGTTCATTGATTTTGTGTACTACTTATTGTTAAGGTCACACGTTCTCACAACAACATACTATTAAACCTTTAGTCATCACATACTTTTTTCTATTTTATTGTTATTTTATTGCATTATTATATGACATTATTTTATTCTTTATTATTAACTACCATTTTTATAACATTTCTGGTTTATTTTGTACTATTATTGTTTTTTTCCATTTATGACCTTTTTAGTGTCCTTTATTTAAGTATTTTGAGATGACGTCGATTAGTCTAAGTCCTCTTTAACTTTGTCCGCCTTAACGCTTCAACTTGCATTGAAATTGTTCTATTTACCAAATTACTTTGCTCAGGTCAGTTGCAATTCCGAAATAAAATTACGGTAATATAAAATGACTGCAATATAAACTGAAGCTTACAAAGTTATTAAATTTTCTAAGAACTATATTTCTGCAGTAAAAAAATTGTTGTATTTTTTTAAGCGGTAATCGATTCTATTTAAATCTAGAAATGTGTTGCATCGAGAATTCCGATCCGAAGAATACATCAATACATATATACATAAATTGGGGAACATTCCTTCGCTGGTTTTCTAAAATATATATTAAAACCCAAAATTAAAAAAGGAGCTCGCTTTGCGCGCTAGTGTAAGTAGTAAGTAAGTAAGTAAACTTTTTGAGAAAAAAAAATTATAAGCACATACGAAAAAAAAACTACCTAAATATTGATTATGATTAGTGTGGGTCTCCATTATTGTATAAATAGTTTGTAAGGGCACTTATAAGAGACTAGTTTTACTTTAATTAATTTACGAATATTTTTAATGGAAAACTTTTGTATTTGATTGTCATTTGTAATTCTATTTACATGAATATGCTACGAGGATGTAGTGAAATATAGTTACCTATTAAACTAAAACTAGTCTCTTTTAAGTGCCCTTATCACCTATTTATTTACCTAATTATTTTTTTTTTGCTCGCTAGTGCACATAGTTTATTTAAGAAATACCTTAAAATTGCTCGCTAATTAATAATTATTCTTGGTGATAAAGGTCTATTTATGCATAGTAAGTTATGTTTAAAAATACAGATTCGTTTCGCTTGCTAGATGAATATATTTATAATTTTTCATAGTAATAAGGGTCTGGCTTCGCTCGCAAGATTGCAGTTATTAGTAATAATATATAAAAAAAAGTACTCGCTTCGCTCGCTAAGCTTCTTTTAATCATTATTAAAAATGATAAATTTTTCCAAAATATCATTGATAAACACACTGGAACTTGTGATGATGACAAACACACACACATACAGAAAGAAAACTTAGTAAAAACTATTCAGGAGGCATTGAAAAACACCTGAAACGTACGATTCAGGTAAAATCAGGGTCTCAGAGATTTTCTAAACAGACTGTTTCCTAATATACCTGCGGTATAAATGAGGAAATGTAAACAAATAAACATTATTTTTAGTTTGATATTCCATAAAACACGGAAGCATTTTTCCAATGTAAACTTTCCCTGACTCATGTGGTTTTATTTAAAAGTTCTTCCTACTTCACAAATCTATAAATGAAACCCAGATCTAAATAGATATTGTTTTTTCTCACCGATTCTAAGATGTACGGCTTTCACGTAATGTAAACAAAACATTTAAGATCTTCTTGGTATTTAGTGTATCACCTTTTAAACTATTTGACCTGGCTGTAAACAATAGTTTTTTACTTTTTCCTCATTTATACCGTAGGTATATAGGAAAAGTATTGTGTTTGCGAAAAAATCCACAACCGGGATGTCACCGGCATTGTCCTTTTTAGGCAAAGTCATACCACTGTAGAATTTGAATCACTATTCTATTCTAAGATCCAGCGTAGCGTGTCCAAATTAAGCTAACTTTGGTTTAAGTATTTATGACATTTTTTGGATGAACTCAGCGAGTTCAAAGGGGTAAAGAAAAGTAACAAGGTACGCCTTACACGAGTCTGTAATTAAAACCAAGGATCTTGAATAAAGGGGACGCACTAAGTCAATTTTCCATACAAAAAAGTGACCCCATCGAAAACCAAAATATAAAATTCAACACGAAACACTCGTCAAAAACCAACTACACATGCTTGGTACAAACTACGCATGCTTAAAATTCTTATAACAACGCAGGTCTTAAATTTTAGAGGCAAACTTACCTCTCAGTGGTTTCCCATTGTTTATTGCATGAGAAGGTTATAAACACGTTTAATTTATCACTCACTGAAGTGGCAAAGTATATTCCAAAATTTAAAATTAAATAAGTACAAATGACTTAACAAGCACCACAAATGTAACAAGCACAGAAGAAAGTTTAGAAGCAAACTTGACAACCTTGCTACATAACCTGCGTTTGGCGCCTTTTATCCATTATAACCAAGGGGAAGTTTGCTCCTATGTCTCTATCTCATACAACTTCCATGGGATCAGAAATGTTCCTTAATGCGTCATCCCCTTTATTTAAGACCCTTGATTAAAACAAGACCTACTTTGGTTGTGACGTCATTTTGACTGTTTTAAAACTGTCATAGAGATATTATAACTAGAGAGGCCCTATAAGTAAAATTTTGAAACGTAGACAAAGTGATCTGATCACCTTTGTTTATAAATATAATCAAATAATCAGTACAAAATTTCAGTAACTTATGTAGTAGGACGTTAAATTCAAATAAAAACAATGTGCGGGAAGTCGAAAACAATTATTTTAATTTAACTTTAACTCTCTCTTGCAGGAGGTTTCAATGGGGATGGACAGAGCCCCTGATAGCCACAAAAAGATGTTTCAGGCCCCTCTAATATACATTTCTATAAAAACTGGTCAAAAATCTCTGCTTTTTAAAAATTAATTTAAAATGAACAAACTAAATAAAATTATAATTAACATTAGTTTCAATAAAAAGTTATATTAGTATTCTCTGACCACGGTAGTACTTTTAACAAAGTTCTTTATTAATAATACAATATAAATAATATTTATAACACTTATAAATCAAAAAGATGCCTCCTGCTTTAGGCATGCGCTGCAGGATGGAGCTCTGTATTATTTAATTTCAATACTTTAACATGTTTTGTATTTATTTTTGTTTACTTATTATGAAAATTTATTATGTGTATAGCATCCAAGGTTCAGGAGAAAGGGTTTCTAAGCTCCCCCCCCCTATTATTAACCAAGAAAGAAAAATTATAATCCTTAATATTTAGAGTCAGAATAATGAATGTTTTCTTTCGCATGATGGGTTGTTTATTTACGCACTTTAAATTGACATCTAAACTAGTACATTTATGCTAAACCCACTACAACAATCCCATGAAAAATTATTAATCTTCTGTTTGTAATAATAATTCCTAATTATTGAATTTAATCAGTAAGTAATAAGCAAAAACAAATAAAAAATTAATCAAACATTTGATTTGTCGTTAATTATTTATTAATTATTACGTCTTGCCATTAATTTTATAGTTCTATTTAAGTATAAAGTTCTTTATTTTAAAATTTGATTACATTATCCAACATATGTTTTGTTGTTATAGATTGACGTGTATAATCATTTAAAATTTGTTTTGTTGGTAGCGTATGTAAAGTGGTGGGAATTGTTTAGTTAAGCCGGCTCCCGCTAGTAGCGCTAAGATCGATGTTTCCTTAAACCCAACCTTTCATTCCGCGTCAACAAGTGCGACTAGACACCTGTGGCTCTGTTTTCTATCCCACCGCATAACAAACACTTACGTAAATCGAATTGTTGATAATAAAGTGCTTAAAGTTTACCGGCTTTTTTATTTAAATTGATATTATCAGTGTTTATTAAACTCTATATTAATTGTAATTTTGAACGGTTTATAAACATTAAATTATTAACATTTTACTGTTGAGAACGCGTGTGCAATTTTGGACTTATTATTTATGACTAAAGGAATTAAAACATAAACAAGGTAATTATTTAAAAAAATAAAATTTTGTGTTCCTATTTAATTCACTAGGTTAGAATACTTTCGAAATTACGACGTAAACAATAGTTTGTGTACATAACCTTTTATTTATAAATTAAAATAGAGCTTTCTTGATCGTTTATCTAATTTCTTGAAGAGTTTAGTTTTACGTTTCGTCTTTTATGTCTTTATAATGTCAAAGAAATCAAAGATGAACTTTAAGATGTTTCTTTTCTAAAATGTAACCAAAAAAGGAAGAATAACCTTTCATTTGGTGTACATGAGTGATAGCCGTTTAATTTGCCCTTCTTAAATGTCGATGTTAAATATTTGATGTTTGTTATTATTCTTTTATCTTTGATTTTTAATTATATTTGCGTGTTTTATTATTTCGTTTTTATCACTTATAATGCTTTTATCACTTTGTTTAAATTTATTTACTGGTTAATGGCTTTATACACCTGTCTGGTTTTATGGTTTATTATCTAGTATAGTTTTATGCACAAGTTTGGTTGTATACACCGCTCTGGGTTCTTAACACCAGTTTGGTTTCATACACCAATCTGGTTTAAGTGGAACCGCGAAGAGGAATTTAGTCCACTCAAACAATTATTAAATACAAGGTATAATATTATTAACACATTCGAAATTTCGAAAAAGACGAAAATTACCGATTAAAAGATTTAAGACGGACATCAAAATGACCAAAAAAACCTAAAATATGATTTCTATATAGGTATAGTTTTAGTTGTTGAGTTTTTTGTTTGGACTTTGTACTTGAACTTGAAGTATAGAGCAGGTGTTCTACGCTTCAAAATCCTTTTCCACCCGATTATCTGGAATTATTAGGGATTCAAAATAAACGTTCAAAAACTGAGTACGTGTCTGATTTTCATTGCATTTGGATGTATGTTAAAATCAACCCTAAATTAGTCGTTTATTTACATGTGTTTGTTTACATTTTATCGTTATTTTATTGGTTCATTTATGTTAAAAAGAACAAAATAATATAGACTATTGGTTCAATGAGGAGCCTGGAAATTCAGAACCAAGGATTGAATCTGATTTATGTACTACTATTAATTTTGCGATGTCTTAGAATTTGTACCATCATTCCAGTACTTAGAATTTTAACCTAATATTTTATTTGTTCCTAATTTGATAAATTTCCGGTAAATTTGTTTAGTTTCGGCGTTGTTAGTTCTTTTTAAAGTTCCGATTACGGAGTATAATTCCAAGAATACTTGTTGATCCACTATACAGTTTTAAGAATTTAAAAAACCTCTCACTTCCAGACCTTACGTTACATCTGGTTGTTTATTACAAGGGAGTCCGGTACATTGACTCACTACAAACAGATTCTATGATCTATTATTTATAAGTTATGATACAACCAATATTAATTCCTTCAATTTCGTTCCATCACTTAATCACTTAAAAGTCTATCTAACATAAATAATTTGATACTACCGAGTTTTAAAAAACTTGAAGTAGACACATATAACAAGCATAATGCTGAAATCTGAGAAAACGACGAATGAAACATTTTTCAGATATAGAATAGCATTTTGCTTGTTGCATTCCTAGGTGTTTCTCGCACAATTATATTTTGTGAACTGTTCATAATTTGCAAAACTCGGTATTTACCAAACTTACTACAAACTCTTATGCACCATTATGACTGTCTAAGAGAGAACGGCTTGTCTCTGGTAAATACTTCACTTTATATTCATTGCACTTTAAGTACAAGACAAATTAGGTTCAGGGTCTGACGCCGCCCTTTTAAGTTAAACATAACATAACATAGCTAAGAATGGTACATTATAATAATACAAAATTACACATATTTACCCTCTCTGCGGCTGCACTTTTAAAGCTATGGGTTTTCTACCTCTCTGTTTTTGTCTTAAATTCCCACAAATTTCTTCTGCTTTCTTGTTTTATACTTTTAATAACTTCTTTTTTTAAATTAGTTCAAATAACATTGTTTACGATACAATCGTTGTTACATTAGGATTTAATTTGTATATTAGTCACGTCTTAATAAGGATATCTACTAATAAACAGATCTCCTGTGTCTATCATCGCAGCTTTTATGAAATATCGCTTAATAGTACTGATATTTTTATTTCATGAATCCATCTATGAATACGTATTTAAAGAAAAAGTTGACACCTATATTAGCCAATGCTTAACAAAATCAAAAATTAGTTTTCCACGGGTATTGAAAAAAAACAATATATATATATATATATATATATATTATATATATATATATATATATATATATATACATTTCAACAAAGCTTTTCATTTTTTTCTAATTTAAATAATATTTAGAGGCAAAGATTTCAAGATATTTTGTTTTATTATGAATTGATTCATAATAAAAATTTTTTAACTTTTCTTAGTTTAACCTATAATTTCCTATCTGTTATATATTGTTTGGATTATACGATAGACGATATCTTTCGTTAAAAGAAAGTAAAATATACATTTGTGTTTATTATTAGGATGTATTAAATAGAAAAAGAAGTGTAAGTATAGCATTGCAAAACTACCGAGCTTTGTAATATAGAGGAATATACGATTAAATTGCGTCAAATTTAAGTATTGATCTTTCTATTTTGAATTCCATTTGCCTTTAAGTACAAATTGTTCTTGCTTGCACTCAACATTCCAAACTCATATTCTATTGTTAACTATTTATTGTCTTTGCTATATCCGCTTAAACATAATCTATAGTTAGGTTGAGTCATTATATTTTGAGGTATTTTACAACATACTTGAAATTAAACAAATATATGGCGCCTTCATAACCATGACTCCCTCTTATTCTTATTATGAGTTTAATTAAAGTTGACTAATTTTTTTTAGGATAATGCATTGTTCAGATGAATTTAAGATCCATCTTAGATTAGATTTAATAGTCTAGCAGTGAGCGTACATGAGTATACGCAGTCCATCATGAGAATAAAAGAATATCTCCCATGTTGCTTTTGACCGATTTATTCAATTTTTTAGTTCTATCTGATACGATTTCTACTTTAATGAAACTTTTATAAAAAATTTAACTTAGCATTTACAAATCGCTTTTGCGTTGTGTGTTTGGAATCGAAAAATATTTCTGGGACTGTCTCTCTGAATATTATTTATGCCTCTTATTATTATTATAATTCTACCGAATTATTCTGTTGGTATTGGTAAAGTCGTATATATACATAGTGATACTCCAGTACTATATAACACAGTGTATAGTAAACACTTTGAAGCAGTGTAAAAGCTTATAAGAGCACGATTTGTAATTTAATTTTCCTGAGTTTAAACTTCTCGGACAGCCTAACATTATTTTTATGACTCATATTTTTAGTTAGTATTATCTTTTTAGTTAGAACTCTATGTACTTCTAGAATTTTTGAAATGATCAAACTCGAATTTTAAAATAATAAATGAAATAAAACAGGCTCTCTCCACTAATGATATATATTTGACATAGCCATCTTTTAATCTTGACAGATCATCATCAGTGCCTAACCAACAAAGTAAAAAATATATTACAAAAAATACTCTAATAAACACTCCAACTCTACTCTATTAAAATACTCTAATTTTGTAATATATTTTTTACTTTTTTACTTTGTTGGTTAGGCACTGATGATGATCTGTTAAGATTGAAAGCTGGCTATGTCAAATATATATCATTAGTGGAGAGACTCTGTTTTATTTCATTACTTGAACTCCACAACTCATTTTTCCTTATTTAAAATAATAAGTTCATGAATCTCATTTGTTGAATCAATTTTGCCTTGCCATTGAGCCAATTATCGTCGTCTTAATTCCTCAACCTATTAAAAACATTTAAGGTTATGTGTAATTTTTATAACATAATACTTAACATCTGCTCGTATAGGTATTTCTCACGTGCATGAATGAAAATGAATTTTCTGCTACATTATGCTTTATTTACATTAAGCCGGTATTTCTTTTTATCCAACTTCTTTTAGAAGTTTTTTAAGCCACTTCAATCTTGTAATAATGAGTTGCGTAGATAAGGGCACAAGGCGCTTTGATGCCTGTGGGCTAACTCCTTTGTAGTAACATCTGTCTTTACCAGGGGCCCTTTATTATAGGCATCAGAGGAGGTAGGGTCTTCAAATTATACCTGTACCTTCAACTTGCTCCTCTAGATAAAACCTTCTGGTACATATTTCTTTATGTTTAAACCTTAGAAATGTTATATGTCAACAAATAATTAATCAACCTTGAAACCTTCCGTAACTAACTTAGTACTTTTCATTGTTCATTAAATGCTTTATTGTTTTTTAATAAAACAGCTTTTTTAGAATTAAGTTCTTAAACTATTTCAGCTTTAGTTCCAATAGTTTTTTTTTATTGGACGTTTAAAAAAAAATGCACATCCCATTTCATGAACACAAGCAAAAGGAAATAACCTTGGTATCTGAATGCTGTCCGTAAGTCTAAATCTGTCCATACATCAAATTTTCTTGCATTTTTACACCTTCTCTTGTACCTATTTATTAAAACTTATTCTTATAAGGTTATTTGATTTGGTTGATTCCATGGAATATGACCTTTTAGGAGAGTCTGTTGTGATATTGCATTTCTTTAGATTCTTTGCTAGTGGATCTTTTAAAAGAAGGTATACACACACACACATAAGTATATTATGTATTATATATATATATATATATATATATATATATATATATATATATATATATATAAAATTTTAAACACTTCCTCGGCTCGGGTATTAAAACAAGCAGTTATATTAAACTGTTTTAAAAAATTAATATGTTTTCATCATAGGGCAAACTATAACAAACAAATACAAAATAAAAAGTGAACTATAAAAACAAGTCAAATGAACGAAAAATGAAAATATCAATCAAAGAAACATACATAAAATACTGTACGAGTACCCGAGTTGAGAAGGAGTTTTAAGTTATCATATTATATATATTATATATATATATTATATATTATTATATATATATATTTATATACGATATACTCGTATGTGTTTATGTACGAATTATTCCTAGACGTTTTTATGGCTTTATATTTATTTGTAACTTACATATTTCTAGGTATTACTTAAGAAACAGTGTTATATATTCTATTAAAAATTTCCTTAAACAATATTTTAACTTTGAACTAACTACACAATTTTACTTTTTAGACCCAATTAAAATTATTTTTTATTTAATTATAAACATTTCATTGACATTTTGTTGCAATATCTGATTACCCTAAACATTTATTGTCAACAAATTGTGAAATTGTTGGAAATTCTGTTAAGTAAAAATAATATTATTATTCAGCAAAATGTTCTAACCTGGTTTATTTCCTGGTTAGTTGAATCAGCTTGTTCTTTGTTTAGGGTACAAAGTATCATACTATTGTTTTGATTATTGTTTATATTTTATGAAATTAGTCAAGATAACAATAGTAGTAAACATTTTTGGAGTTAAAATTTTATTTATTATTTATTACATTATTAGTTTATGCATACATAACTATAAATAAGTCATAAAGTTTGACAAAATTTAGACGGTAAACAATTTTTGATTATTAACTTCAGAGTCTCAAAAAGGTAATTCTTGAAACAGGAGGCTCTTAGTCTCTTTTATTATACAATTTTTTTCTAATTTGATTCACATATTATTTATTTATGTAGTTAAAATATACAAAAATTAATAAAAGAAAATTTAAATAATAGTGCAAATGCTAATACTAATACGTAAAGTATTATAAAAAATACATTACTGAAAGAAAAGAAAAGAAAACAATTTTTACATACATAAAAATAAATAAAAAATGTATGAGATAGTCAGCCAGGTTTTAATTTCAGATTTGAACTTATTTTAGTATTTTAGATTATCAATATTTCTTATGTGATCTGGTAAGAGATTGAATCAATTAAAAGTCCGTGAGCCCAGGGCTTATTTTCTACCTCATGAAAGGCATGAAATTGGTCTGAGGGATATTGTAGGGGGTAGTTAGTACATCGTAAAAAGCCTTAGTCTGGCGCCAAATTTTATCTATTAATAAACTTAAGCTATGATCAATTCAATTACTTAAAGCGCAAGTTACGTCTTTAAGTTCTTATTAACTTAAGTATAGTTAATAAGAATTATGGAAACTGGTATCATAGATTTTATAATTTACATGATCAAGAACTTAGACTTTATTTACTTGAGCTTGCGGAGATAGCTTCGATTAATACCATGTAGCTAATATCATATCATATCATGAGTTGCGGAGATAGCTTCGATTAATACCACTGATATCATATCATATCATGAGTGTGCGGAGATATAGATATCATTCGATGTGCGGAGATAGCTTCGATTAATACCACTGATATCATATCATATTTGAGTGTGCGGAGATAGCTTCGATTAATACCACTGATATCATGCGGAGATAGCTATTGTATACGATATCATATCAGAACTATGAGCGTGTATGATTTGATTACTAAATTTTTGCAAGACTTACCTTTAATACTTTTGTTTAGAGATGATTCAGTGTTATTCAAAATAAATGTTTAAAATTTTTTCGCGTTGTTATTTGTTTATGCATTCCCATTGATTACAAAGTAATTCGATACTACGAAAAATTAAATATTTATTTATTGTTATTTGTGTCATGTTTTTCAGTTGCTGGTTTAGTTTTATTGTTTTGTTCCAGATGGAAATAACTGTACAAATTACGCTTGTCTGTCGGTTCTATGTTTTTATTCTTTAAGTTCTTTCTTTGTGTTATAAGTTTTTATTAATTAAGTTTGAGCGATGTCGTTATTCTCGATAACGACTTTACATAGTGTTTTAACTGTTATTTTATTTCATATCTCTTTTAGTACTTAATGTTAGCGATACTTATCACAAACAAAATACCATTTACTTCTCAATTAAACAATAAAAAATTCTCATTTTATTACTGTAAAATAATATGGCAAGTTGAAAATGAATCATAAATGCGAGATGAAATTAATAGACGAGGCATAATAGAAATATTTGTGACGTCGTTAGAAACAGTTATGGTTTAATAATACTGTTTTATAATTTATACGAAAAAGACATTTATTGACTGTTATATCATTCGAAGTACGTCTGATTTAAATGGCGCTGGAACTTAACTGTTTTACATAATCAGTTCTTTAACTAGTTTTTCTTTAAATTATGTTTTTTTTGAGACTGAAAAATCTTAACGGTTCAACTTTTTTCCACACCTCGAACACTTTATAGTAATAAAGTTGTAAATAAAGAATGACATTAAGTATTCAACTTAAATTTAATGTCATGAAAAGTGTAAAAATGGCTCGTAACGGGTCTTGGAAATAAAAAATTAAAATTATGTGAAAAACAAATAGAATTATTCATATTGGAAAGAGTCAAGGAACTTTTTTTTGAAGGACATGATATTAGAGAATTGTGTTTTTTTATTTAATAATAATGAAATTATGCATGTATGGCAACTTTTCCCATCATAATGCTAAATAAAAACTTTCAGAAGTTAAACTATATATTAAAACTTTAAGACGTATTATATTTAGTTATGCATATGTTAGCCGCACTATACATGTTATTAAGAAAATAAAGAAGAAAATAAAGCGTAGTTTCAAAACAACTAGAAAAGTAGATTATAACTACTTTTCTAGATAAAATTTGTCCGAATACTTTTGTGATATAGTCTGAATGTATAAATTCTTATATATATATATATATAATATATATATTATATATTATATATATATATATATATATAATATATATATATATATTTACATACTACATACCCTAAGGTAAAATTATAACAAATAAAGAATAGCACATTTCTTAAAAGAAAGTCGGGAATTTTCCGAAGCTAATAGCTTTTCGGCTTTAAGCACACTTGATAGTTTCAATTGTTAAGAACTTTTAATACTGTTGACTTGTGAACAATTAATATTGATGATAGCCGAAATACTATTAAAGTCAGTAGCTGACTTTTATTGAGACTGAAGAGGTGTACTGAAAACTTAAATTCAACAGGTTAAAAGATAATAAAAGGACTGAATGATGAAACTCATGAGACAGAAGTAAAGAGGCCTTAATTGAGCAGAAAAGTAATAAGAACTGAAAGATATAATTTAAGAGACAGAAGTAAAGAGTCCTTAAAACAGATTAAAAAATGATTTAAATGTAAAATTTATTAAAGAGACCTTTAGTTCTTTTCATAAAGACCTGTGTTTTAAAATTTAACATAACAGTAGAGCTCTCTAATCATGAAACATAACATTGAGCTCTAATCATGAACAATAACAGTAGAGCTCTAATCATGAACAACATAACAGTAGAGCTCTCTAATCATGAACAGCATAACAGTAGAGCTCTCTAATCATGAACAAATTGAAGATTTTAAGTTCAAAAAATGTTTGGATGTTTCTTATCAAACTATTCTATGAATTTATATTGTTAATCATGAATTATTGATCTACTTCTGCACTATGTTTTGTAACCTGGAGGACAAACTAGATGAATAATGTGTAAAAGTTCATGACTTCTTGAAAACCTTAAGAATATTATTTCTCAACTTTATAAGGAAACACCTGTGTTTCTACTTCCTGTTTCCCTATTTAACTATTTTTGAACTTCCTCCTCAATTTTTACCCCTATAAACTCCACCCCTTGAAACGTGTACTACCATGATATTTTGGTACTTATTTTTGAAGGGCACTTTTATAATTGCTTAGCTAAGTATAAAATGAGGTTATTGTCATCACCATGCGTGGGAATTCACGTGAGACTCTCTATATTCATTACGAACTTGAATTCTCGCCTTACGATAGCTATATATGTTACACAATAAAGTCAAATTTAATTATTTACAATGTGAATGTACTACTTCAATTTTTATTGTATTAACTAGGCTTGCATTATCGGATTATATTTATCCCTTGATGTAAGTAAAAAGAAGCATTAACAGTCGGACTAGTGTAATTTGTTTTGAAAGTTTTTAATTTTTTCTTGTGCAGTTTTTTTTTTATTTCTTACAAGCGTGTTAAAATTGTTTTTTTCACTTTTTCCTTTCGTCTTTTTTAATATAGTTTGCAATTTTTTTGTTTTTCAAATATGATTAATTTACATAGTTTATTTATAATTATACTGTTTATAGCAAATTCAACATCTGTAAAAGTTTAAGACAAGGATAGTAAAATCTCTTATTAGACCGGATCTCAACCAAATTTAAGCAAAAAATAGTGATAGTAGTTTAATTTAAAGAAAATTAAAATATGTCTCCACAAATGCGCGCATTGTGAACTGAATCACATTTTGCTACTAGTATTTATATTAAATTTAATACTGGTTTAATTAATACTAAATTTTATTTATATTAATTAATATAACTCAAATTAGAGTCTCAATGTTGTGGAGTCTCAACCTTTGCGGTAGAGTGTCAGCTTTCGTGGTAGAGTTTCAGCCTTCGTGGTAGAGTCTCAGCTTCTGTGGTAGAATCTATATTTTGTGGAATCTAAGCTTCTGTCATAAAGTTCTATATTGTAGGGTCTCTTTTTTGTGTAGTCTCAGCTTCTTTGGTGGAGTCTTTTTGTTGTGGAATCTCGACTTTTGTATTGGATTCTCTTTGTCGTTTCTGTGGAAGAGTTTCTATGTTGTAGAATCTCAGCATCTGCAATCTAATAATCTCTTTATGGTAGAAGCTTGACTTTTGTGGTGGAATCTCTGTGTTGTGTATCCTTAGCTTTTGTGGTAGAGTATTGTTAAAGGCTCGTTGTTAAGGAGTCATAGCTTCTGTGGTGGAGTCTTTTTCTTGTAGAGTCTCATCTTCTGCGGTGGAACCTTTTTCTTGTGGAGTCCAAGCTTATGTGGTAGAGACTCTTAGTGGTAGAATTATAGTAGAGTCTCTTTGTTGTGGTGTCCAAGCTTATGTGGTAGAGTCTCTTAGTGATAGAATTATAGTAGAGTCTCTTTGTTGTGGAGTCCAAGCTTATGTGGTGAGTCTCTTAGTGATAGAATTATAGTAGAGTCTCTTTGTTGTGGGGTCCAAGCTTATGTGGTAGAGTCTCTTAGTGGTAGAATTATAGTACAGTCTCTTTGTTGTGGAGTCTTAACCTTTGATTCTTGTTATTTTTCAAAACAGGAAGTCTTCCTGTAAGCAATGGAACCACGAAACATTACTTAAGTACATACTTAAGTATGTAAAATAATTAATTGTTATTTATTAGATGTCTTACGTTGCTGCTTAATTCACATCAGTTTGTTATACTCTTTTTCCTTTTGTTATTTTTCTTGATCTATTCTTTATACCAATCTAAAATTGTTGCAACATCATCTATTCTAAATTAAATTCACTTATATTTTATTTGGGATCTTTTGCCTGCGGGGTCGTTGTTCTTTTTGGGTTACTCAAGGTTCTATTGGTACTACTGGTTTTAAAGGTTAAATAACTCGGATTTTTATATATTGTTATAGAAATTCAATAAGATCTCCTCTATTCACTATATCTTCCTTTAAATTTTTATCTCTTTTTATAATCTGTTTACCAAACAAAGAATGATGTTTCGAAATTTAGAATAATAGTGTAAAAAGAAGAACAGATAAAGAATATAAATAGTAATAATATTGGTGGATGGTTTTAGTTTGAGTTATTTATTTATTTTTTATTATAATCTTTGTGTTTTAATAGTTTTTTTCATATTCTTTTAAGTATCGAAGTAAAAATGAATAACTTTAATGAAGTTAAATCTTTTATATTCAATGGATTTTAGGAAGTAATTATGCATAATTACTGATCTTTATAAAAGAACAGTTATGTTACAATGTGGTATGCTCGAAGCCAAGTGTACTGTCTTACGTATCTAACCAAGAAGCATAAATAAATATATACTGCTTAATCTAACTTATTTGTTCCCACCTGTCTATTAGTCGTTTTTTGGTCTAACTTTAGTGTTGCATTTCTTCTTCTAATGTTTTTTCTAGCATTCTGCTTCTGACGTTTCTTTTCTTTCCATTTGTTTAGTATGATATTTGAAGAACTAAAGAACTGTTTTAATAATATAAATTTGATTGGTATCTTACGAAGTTACCAACTTGGTTTCAAAAGATTCTAATATAAATTTCTTTATTTTCTTTATCTTTAAAGCTAAATCTTTATTAAAGAAATCCTTCGAATAATCTTACTTTGGCTTGAATGGAAAGCTAAAGTAAAATTGTCATTTAAATTCTAATACTGTTCTATCATTTGTTAAAAACTGCTTAAAGAGATCTACATTAGTTTTGCTTTTTCTTAAACAGAACGAGTTTTCCCTCGGAGCATTATCTTTTCTAAAGTAACCATTTAAAGAAGTTGGAGTTGCTATACTTAGTTAAAGTAGAAGTTTTAGAAGTTCTCCTACAGTTAAGTCTAACCATATCAACTCTGTTTGACTTCTAGTTTTGTTTTTTAATTCTTTGTACAGAGCAGTTTGTTGTCCGTTTTTGGTCAGTGACTTGAAGTTGTTCTTATGTGATAGTGTTTTTAGCCTTCTGTTTCAAGTGAAGTAGTCTGGTTCAGTGGTTGTTTTCATGTAATAATATTGACATATTTGTGATCTAACGAACCGTTCTATTTGATAAATTTATTTACATTTGCTTTCCACTGTAGTTAAGTCTGTTTCACTTAAGAGATAGAGTTGCAGGTGGTTCAATACTTATCGTGCTTGCCTTCCGATCGAAAATGTTCGGTTTAGGTCGGAAACTAGGGTTTCCGTGCGAGAGGTAATAATAGTCGAACTTGTTGTTATTGAGATTGTTCGACTGGATGTTCCGAGCCTGTTTCATGTCAGGCACTTATAGAAGATTTATACTTTGTCCCTTGGACGGAGGTTCAGCAAATTTTAGAACCTTATAGAATATGAGTCATTAGAACTTTTAACATATTATGAGTCTATCTCTGCTTTATCGTATCAAATGTAAGGATGTTAGTGGCATAACCTATTAAGCCAGTTGCATTGTGTATACGGATTATAGTATTTGTACCTTAGCATGAAGCAATCTAGAATCTAGAACATACTGTTATTACTTCTTTCGTGCCATGTTTGTAAAATTTAAAAATTTTATTTTACCTTTATAACACAGATTTATCTTGTGGGGACTTACTTATTCTCTAGCTGTATACTGTCTAATTATCAATTATTTAAGATTAATTATAAAGGAAAACAAATTTTAATACTTTCCTTTCTTCGTTTTTTTAGAGATTCATTCACAGAAAAAAAATATTAAAATTTAATTTTAGCTTTATGAAACAAATTTTAGTAGGACCTCTATTTTGAGGAGGAAAGGGTCCAAAATAATAAATAACATTAATTTTGTCAATAACTTAATTTTATCATTTTCAAGGCTTAACATAATAAATTAACAAATAACAATTTTTAAACATCTACTGACTTAACTAGGGGTTTATTCTACAAGAATAAACAATGACTTCACTTTGCACTTGATTGCCTAACTTGCCTGACAATCATGATGGTTGAAATATATTAAATAGAATAAAGCCTAGTTAAGTCGGTAGTGGTTTATTATGGAATTCTACAAATTACTTGTGTCAATTAGAAGAAGTTGTTAAATTATAAACATGGTCGCTTGCAGATGTTTTAGATAAAAGTTTGGAAAGCAACTAGAGTAACAGATCGATCTGTAAGTAACCATACAATTGTAATTTGTTTATTTATTGTGTTTATTTATTTATTGTATTAAGCCTTAAAAAATATTAAATCGAAAGCTCAGCAAAACCAGTGCTGTTTATAAGGCGCGGTCGAATATCCACGGTCTTCTAGAACATTGGATCACCAACAAACTTTTTTTATAACTTTTTTTTCAAAATTTTCAGCAATTAGCCGGATTTGTGATTAATGAAGCCTATTTCCGTAATCTGCACGCTCTTTTGTGTTATATTTTGACATGTCATATTTGTTAACATTGACGTCTAACAGTAGTTATGTGTGTACCAAGTTAGATTAAAAATAAATCGTTGAGTGAATGTAAATACTCTTTGAGATTAACCAAAAGAGCGTGCAGATTACGGAAATAGGCTTCATTTATCACAAATCCGGCTAATTACTGAAAATTTTGAAAAAAAAGTTATAAAAAAAGTTTGTTGGTGATCCAATGTTCTAGAAGGCCGTGGATATTCGACCGCGCCTTATTATTATGGACCTGTAATATAGGTCCTTAATGAAAAATATAATTTCAATTGTATTAATTATGTTACTTACTGTTTGCATATTCATTAAAAAGTTAAGTGATGCTTCAAGAAAAGCAAAGTGTTGTCTGCCTTAGAAAAATCTTTAGTTCTTTGAAAATGTCAAAAAGCATTCAATGAGATTCAAAAAAAAAGGTTTTGTTAGATTCTTTTAACGATTCAATCTCCATGAATTTGAAATCAGTAGTCTTGTCAACTGCCGGACAGAAAACCCGACTTAACCGCTTTAAATCTTCAAAGAAAGAAGAAGAAAAAGAAACAACTCATTCGATACATAAACATGCCTAACTAAACAATAGATTCATTTCTCCTTGTTTCTTGTGTTCGTTAAAATTTAGTCATTTAATAATCATATCACATATCTATCACAAGTTAACACTTTATGTATTTATCGTGTTTTTACGTATTCTTGTTAACCAACCTATCGAAGAACAAGAAGAAGAGAACCTTAAAAAGAAAAATCAACTTTTGAATTTAAATGATTTCTTTAAACTTAGCTGCGTAATTGTACGACCTTCTACATTTTGACGCCATGTTCTTTTTAGAGTTTTTTTTTTTTTTTTGGTTGACTTCCAGAATTTTTCTATTGTCGACTTTTTTATGGGTAATAAATAACTTGCTTAAAATTTGGGGTGGAGTCCGTATTATAAGAAGTATTTTTGAATTATATAATTTTAACTCGTATTATCGTACAAAGTAATACGTTGTGTTGTAGTTCAACAATAAAACACATTGTAAAAAGTTAAAATACATTTTCATAATATTTATTTAAATAATCGTTAAGTTTTTTTTGTATAGTGTGTCAGTTTTGTATAATGCCAAATTTAAAATTATTTTATGTCATTTTGCGCTTTATTTTTTTTTCGGCAAAATCCCATAAATAAATGACAATACACCAAATATTTTTTTTTATGATTCCCTTTATATTTTTTTATGTAATATCACATATTATTTATTTATTAATTTTATGATTTACAAGGTTGCTTTCTTAAGCGTTTAACCATAAATTAGACTTAATAAAAACTAAAACTATAAACTTATAAGAAAAATAAATTATTTTAAATAAGGTTGCTTTAATTTTTATTGTGATTGCTGTTGTTATTTTTAATAAAAAAAAGTCTTTTGATCAATTATTTGATTATTATAGATTAAATTTTAGAAAAGATTAAAAATGTATGCCTACATTTTAGGTCCACATGGTACCTACCTAGTTGTCCAAGTTACTATGTGAACATGTTTAACATTTATTTTTGCTAAATTTCCCGAAGTTCGGGCTAAATAATGTGTAGGAATATAATTTTTGAGTATTACTTAACAAAGAAAGAACCAAGTGATTATTAGGAAATTTGATACCCCGAGTTCATTGCTCCGAGCTTGACCTTTTGCTGACATTGATCTGACATTTTTGTTTAAATTTTAATGTTACAAGATTGTGTTACCTAAATGTTATATATATATATAATATATATATATATATATATATATATGTATATTTAATTGTTAATTAATATTTAGGTAACACATATTCGTGGCATTGAAATTTATCCCTGGTTGCTACGCTCTCAGTTTATACAAGATTATGGCTGTAATAAATTATGGCCAACTTTAAAATGTAATAAGAGTTATCTGTCTGCTCTTTACATCATCTCTCATGGGCTGCAAGACTCTAAACGAGCAATATATATATATATATATTGCAAACAATTTAGAGGCAAACTTACTTTTCGACGAATGGTTTCCAAGTACGTTATAAACAAATAATAAATAATAATATGCTTTATTTTGCTCGTTTACTTTCGAATGAATACTTAAAAGGCTAGCCTTTTAAGTATATTCACATAAGTGTGAATTCTTCTTATCCGTGTTACATAACCCGCGTTTCGCCCCTTTTGCTATAACCATGCTAGGGAAGGTAAGTTTATTCCTATTTTTCTATTTCAATAACGTTCATGAGGTCAGTAAAATTTCGCTATCGCGTCATCCTCTGTAATAAAAATCTTTGAGTATTACCATAAAAATTATTTATTTATAACTTTGATTGGCCCCTATATTATGTAGCTCATGAATATAGGATAGCTACCTGTTGCTACTCGGAATCCTCCTCTTACGAGATAATTAATATTTACATAAAATATAATGCATCCGATAACACATTACATGTTTGAAACTTATGCTAATTATTTATGGTCCCTAAAAACTCCAACACAAAAAATTTTAAATAAAAAATACAAGAAATTAAAGATAAAAACGTTAAGTAGACAAACCTGAATAACATTTTCCAAGTCACGCATAGGGTCATTTTTCATATTTCTTTGTCAGTCATATTTTTTTGCACCTTCAAAAGTTAAATATAGGTTGCCTTTTGAAAATTGATTTTAAGTTATAAATATTATTTTATTACCTTTTTTTTAGTTTCAGGTAGATTTAGTTTAAGTGTTAAAGTAACATGAATTTTAAAGATTTTTAATTTTATTTGATAGTAACTAACGCTTCATTTTCTGATGGATGTTGACACATGTTAAAATAATCAAAAACAGTTCATCATTTTGATATCTGACCCTTTCGGATGATTTTTACCAATTTTTTTTTGTTATGTTAAAATGATTTTCGTGTTGAGATTTATTTTTATATTTATCATTTTTGTTAATTTTATCTTGTCAATTGTTTTTTTTTTAACATTGCCTCCAGCAAGTCCGGTGTATAAAGGAAATTGATCCACATGAATCGCGTGTCCCTCGGAAAATTCCTAATAGATACCTTCCTAGTTTAAAATGATATTTCCAAATAAATGACTGTAGACACTCCCAATAAATTATTTTTACACAAAGGCACAAGAAATAATTGCGTTCCTTAAATATTGGTTTTACAACTTAAGCACCAACCCTAAAAAATTATATATTTATTTTTTTCATTGGCCCTAATTTTATTTTAGCAAAGTCCTTATAAATTTGTGTTATTTTGGTATATTTGAGTTCATAAAAATATTCGTTGTTTTCATACTCATTATATGTTCGTGAACAACTAATTCTTTTATTCAAAATTACTAAAATAATTTGTATTTCAGTTTTGTACTTCCATTAATGTAAATCTATCGTGATGATAATTTCTAGAAAATTATATTGTTTCTATTTTATGTCTGTCACAGGAAGTTAATCTAGATTTTTTTCTGTGTGTTATTATTGTATAGTGTATTAACCATATTGTTACATAATATGTTACTTATTTTGTTCCGAAATTCACAGTATTGTCTTTAGTTTTTCATTGTCTTGGTTTTTCTTTATTTATTATATACTTGAGAATATTTGTTTGTTTATCTAGGAAGCAGTGGTTTAGTCTAGTTTTTATGCTTAGTAATTACTCTATTTTTTATGGAGATTTTATCATTTAAACAACTTCATTTTGTGTTATATTACAATGTGAAAATTACTTTACCTGGATGTTTTATTCAGTTATTTATCGTAATTTTGGTTTAAATTTACTTATTCTTTAATCTTTTATACGATAATATTTGAATTCTATGAGAGCTGTTTAAATCAACGTATATTTGACGTTGCGGGAAGTAAGAATGTTATTAGTGACTACGTTATTACCTATATTAGTATCATTGTAACACATATCAGTAACAACATACACGTATTAGTAACTACATTAGTAACAACATAAACATATTAGCAACAAAATAAACATGTTAGTAACAACATATGAGTTACTACATTTGTGTTACATTTACATATTAGTTACTACATTAGTAACAACATACACATATTAGTAACTACATTAGTAACAACATAAACATATTAGTAACAACATATGAGTTACTACATTTGTGTTACATTTACATATTAGTTACTACATTAGTAACAACATACACATATTAGTAACTACATTAGTAACAATAGTAACAACATAAACATATTAGTAACAACATATGAGTTACTACATTTGTGTTATATTCACATTATGAGTTAGTACATTAGTATTATATTTACATGTTAGTGCTAGTAACTACATTTGTGAATTTACTTAATTTCATTTTTCTTATTACCTTTTCTCCCTTCAGTCTTATCCATTCTAATTCAACTTTTTTTGCTTGTTTCAGGTGAGTCGATTCAAGCTTCATTCAAATATGTACTATTTTACTATTTCTTTATAATTCGTAAGTGAAACTAATAAATTAATAATTCATTAAAATTAGTTTTCCAGTATAATAATAAACATTTTTGTATCAAACCTATTGATAAAAAATAAATTTAATAAAAATATCTACAATATATGAACATTTTAGTAGAAAAATGCAACTTAGCATGTTTAAAATTGAAAAATATTGAAGTAAATTTTTAATTTTTACATTTCTAACATTTTTGTTGACATATTTTTACCTTTCTTTGGCCTTCATTTACTCTTATTCAACTTCAAATTTTAACCTTATTTCCTTCAAAAATATTTTTATACTTTCACTGTCTATCATGTGCATCAGTCAATCTTACATTTTTCTTTAAAAAAAATATATGTAATGTATCAATAAAATCTAACATTTCTACTTCAGCTTATTAACATTTTTAATTAGTATTACTTCCATATTTAGAAGAATTCTTTAAATTACTCTCTAAAAATTTCTTTATTTACTTAGTTTAAACTTCTAAATGCATGACATTTTGACTTGATTAAATGATGTAATCTTGTTGTAAATCAGTCTTATTTTTAATGTATTTATCTGATTCATCTTCTCTTAATGATGCAATCAAGTATTTTATCAAGTTTTAAAACATTTGTCAGTCAATCACTTTTATAAAGTATTTTGTAAGTTTTTTTTTCTTCTTTTATATATTGCAAAGTCCCCAATTGCATATTTTTTCTGTTTCTAAGTCGTTAAATAAAGCTTTTATGTTCATTTCAATGAAGGTTTGTTTAATGATAGTTGTTGCTTAATTTGTTTTCATAATTCTCTTTTCTTTTTGATAACTACACTTACTCTTTTCTTATAGATACACACATATAAATAAATAAAATAAATAAATAATATATATATATATATATATATATATATATATATATATATATAATATATATATATATATATATATATTATTTATTTATTTATTTATTTATAATAAATATATATGAATATTTATGAATATATATATATATATATATATATATATATTCATGTATGTATGTATAGGAAAGGAAATCTTTCCTGTACATTTTTTTCTGTTGTCTTTCATACCTTAACTGTAGAAGCCAATTATTCTTTCCAAATATCTATTTTTGCTATCTTTCATTTTCAAACAATGCTGTAAATTTAATTTTTATTTTTACTTCAAGAAATGCAACAGAGATTATTTACATTACAATTTCTTCATCTTAGATTTTAATCTTAATAAAACAAATGAAAATTATTGATTAAAGTTAACTGATTATACATTATTTTTCCAGCATCTTAAGATTTCCAATAACGGTACATATGCAATAAAGATCTATAGTTCAACTTGAAGTAATACCTATTACTTTGACTCGTTACATAGATCAGCTCGAAGACGACTTGACCTCAGATGTTGCAAATATTATTCAATACAGATGTTTTCTTATTTTATGTTCCGAATCATTTTCTAAAGATGGGATTTGGTGTAAATTGCATCATTTTTCTTCTTTAAAACTAACTAGAAAATAAAATAGAAATAATATGTAAGGAGTACATATATATGCTTATAAAGGAGTACAATAATATATGTACAAAATATTTATTATTTCGTATTTATGTATGAACTAGAGCATGTATATATTTGTGTTTTTATTATTTTTATACTTATTATTATATATTTTTGAATTGTTTCACCTATTACTTTATTGTTCAACCTAATTTTCTTACTAATATTTTAGTTTAGTTTTTAATCTAGTTTATAACTTGATATTTTTTATTTACCTATTGTAGTTGTAGTTTTATCATGATTGTTAAATTCTTGTGTCAAGTATACATTTATTTTCAGTAGAAACTGGAGCACGTTTTTAAGTTATATTTTCTCTACTTAAAGTCAAAAGTCGGCAAGTTTAGTTATTACATTTGTCTTAGACTACATTTTATATGCAGTCATTTTTTTCAAAGTTGCTTTGTAATTTTATAAATAATAAATAAATTACCCCGCAGTGAAGTTTTTAATGTCACTAAATTATGGTTTGTCACATACTTACTTTCCTGTCAAGTCTTTAAGAAAAAACTTTAGTGTGTGATTTTTTTATCTTTTTCTGCATCAATTCGACTACTTAATTTTTTTTTACAGTTATCTTTTATTTATCTTTTATTTTCACCTTCTGTTCCCAACTTTATCACAATAAATGAATATTGTAAGTTTACAGACTTTTATTATCCACTGTTTTATTATCCAGCTTGTCTAGTTCTGTTGCTGTTTGTGGGTCATTTGTTATTTCTATTTTTTTTATACAATTATTTTATATATTTCCCCTTTTTTAAAAAAAATGAGAGTACTTATTATTTTAATTTATTTTATAATATTGTCATTGTTAGGTTATTAAGGTAAAGAGCAGGTGGAGTGTATTAAAATAATCAATACGAAAAAGCCTCTCAACAAAGTTAATTTAATAAAATTCAAAACCGGCTTTCAACCTAAACGGTCATCATCAGTGCCGGAGAGAAGAATATATAGATGTAGGTGAGTCTATGATATTATGACTGAGACTGATATAGAGTCTCAGTCATGATATCATAGTCTCATTGTCATATTGTGTCTCATTTTTTGTTAAAATTTAGTAGCTTAAAGCAATTCAGTTTTTGGTTTGTCATTAACTAAATTCAATACATTTTTATATTTTAATTAATTATTTTATATTTACCTATTTTTAATAGCTTTGCGTGTTTTATTCATTTAATATATTATGATTTTTGTAGCATTTTTTCATTTTATAAATAATTTATATTAGGCGTTACTTTATTTTTTTTAAACCCTATCTATTAATGCATTAGTTAAATTTTATTCTGATGTAACTTTTTTAACTTATTTATTTATTTTTTTAATTTATTACATCTTTTCTTTAAAATAATTTTGAAACAAGTCTATTTTATTTGTTTCAATATTTTATTTCACTGTAACTAACACGCAATGAATGACTTTACTTAATTTTCTAATAATTTTATTTAAATAATTAAAACAAGACCTAAAATGAGATAAACTAGTTCGACTTTTAAAAAAATGATTAAAAGCAAAAGAAATTGATAAGAAGTTAATAAAATTATTTACAAACCACATTAAATTATCTTGAATTCCGATTAATTTAATTAAAATTTTGGTTGGTTGTATTTCTTTTTATTTTTCTTACTTGTCTCACTTTGTTTTTATTTATTTTATATAATGTCTTCTTTTTAATTATTTACTTCTTTTTTCAAATAAAAGTTACGTAAAATATGTTGACCACTAAGAATGTGAAAGTAGCTTATCTTATTTCATCACTATATAAGATAATACATTTTATTAGATAATTTAATATTATTTATTAGTACACATATATTTATTTTCAGTTGAATTAATAAAAAAGTACATATAAGTTTAATTTTTGAAGGAAGTTTCAAATATTTATAGTTCATTGAGTATTTGATTAGAATTGTTGTTTTTTACTGCTCTATTCGTCACATCTAGTTTTTCAGGTATTACTACCTATTATTCAAAGGGATATTCTAATTGTTTAAGTTTAAAAAAAATATGATATTTTTTTTTGACATAATGTTGTTTTAAGAATAAAAGAAAAATAATTAACTTTTGTTTGTTCGTTAATGTGTATATTATATGACGTTTATGATCAATTTTTCATAATTTATTTTTGACATAATTGGTTTTTTTTTAATAAATTGATCTAAGCTAATAGTATTTTATATTTATGTTTTTATTTATATTAACTTTAAGTTATTATTTTAGTTTTATCGTATTGCAGGTTAGGTAAAATGAGCTTATGAGATTGTGAAATGATTCTACGAAATATTTGTCAATCAGATTACTAAGACAAATGTATAGATAGAGTAGTTAGCACGTGCGTTTGCCACTGGACAGTCCGGGGTTCAATCTTGGTTGAGTTATCGAGGGGTTTCATGCGAGGGACGGAAATCCTTAAATTTGACGTCCTTCAAAAGAGACGTTAAGCCAGTGGTTCATAAGGCAAAACACAAATTCTATTACGGGAGGGCCCAACATTATGACCTACTCGCTTGGTGACTAAAACCTCTCTCTAAATACAGCCACTATCTCTACAATGGTGTTTAAAAGACATAGACAGTAATAAAAACTCTTATTGGCTTATTAAATTGACAAATTCCTTGTTTGTCAATTGAACTATTTGTTCTATAGTGTTTCTTTAATCATTATATATCTTTATTTAGATCTTTAATTGGAAGGATAAAAAATTTATTTTGTCCTAATAGCAAACCTGGTCACTAGGAATGTCACGACTTAGAACCATTCCTGACCCGCATAAATACGTTTTTATTGTTGAAGAAATATACTTTCTTCTAATTTTATTTATTAGCTGAAATTGTGACAGAACAGTGATTGTGACAGTACAGAGATTGTAGCAGTGCAGGTATTTTGACATTACAGTGATTGTGGTTATACAGAGATTGTAACAGTACACTTACTGTGACAGTTCAGTGATAGGGACTGTACAGAGATTGTGATAGTGCAGATATTGTAACAGTGCAGTTATTTTGACAGTACAGTTATTATGACAGTACAGTTATTTTGACAGTACAGATATTGTGACAGTACAGTGATAGTATGTTTGTATTGTTATTATCGATGCTGCCAGTGAGTTTATACTAGAGTGTTGAAAATGTATAGATTAATTTGAAGTGTTTATATATAAGACTAACAAATCTCTATATTTTCATTTCATTATCAGCATCAGTTTAGTTTTGATCAAATTTTATGTCATATAAAATCTTTTAAATAAATCATTCAAATCGAAAAATTATCTTCTTGTCTTGAAATTTGGCAGGGGTATGTAGGAAATACCCTTTATGTATTTCTTCCTTTATCTAATATCACTAATGTTGAGCTTTATCGGGGTAGGTCAGTATCTGGATGGGTGACTGCTAAGAATACGTTGAGGAAACTGTCTGAGGACTAGCTAAACGAGTTCGAAGTCGTATTCGTTTAGCTAAAGTAAAGTAGATTACTTTAGTATTATAAAATAAGAGCGAAGCGAATCCGGGATGGTAAAGATAAGCGTAGCGAATCGATAAAGCGAAGAAAATTTTCTAGGTACCCCATACCCGCTTTTTTAGATTTTATAAACTAAGTGCGAATCAATTACCTGTCTTTATTTTTACTTTAAAATGAAAATTATTAAAATATGATTACTATCTATAAAACAATCTTAGCTTTTCAGATATAAATAGTTTTTCACAGGTGTTTAATTTGTTCCCACACCACCAAGTTGGTTCACTCCTTCTGTTTTCCGTCGTCCAACTAAACGGTTGATAACAATCATTTTCTGACCCTCTCTTAACTCGACGAATAATCGCTAAAAATATTCTTTAATTGTCTGAGTCAGGTAAAAGAAATTATCAGAGAAAATGAGCAATAATGATTTTCACACACTTTCTTAAGATGAGATGGAAAGAAAATTGTTTTTGTAATCGATTTTCGTAATAGCGTTTCCGCGTCTGATCCTATTAATTTTTTTTCCAATTATTGAAATCCACCTACAATTTAATTAATTGATTTTTCTTCGTACGACAAAGATATGACACGTAGAAATGACAGAGATGCAAGCTATTACAACAACAATTTCTTCAGGCTCAGACAAGTTGTTTAACTGTAGATTTATAATACCAAGAGGTGGCAACAAGGCCAATTTTCGAAGAACAATGTTTGGCTAAAACAGATAGTTATGGTATCATAGAGAAAGAGTAATTAGAGATGTAATTGATACAAATTCTTTGGATACAAAATAATATAGAGGCCATCATTAATGTTTCACAAATATTTTGTTCGAAAGGCACTGATGATGATTTCTTAAAATTACCTGTAAAGAGACTATTTTATCTTTGGTTCCTTAAATATTTCTTTGTGTACTATGCTCTGCATTTTTTAAATTTCGTACGCCTAGTTTTAACAACAGTTCCAAATGTATTTTATTTTTCCACATAAACTAGTTAAAATTAGCTTGAGTTTAATTCTTATAGTATTCTCTAAACTTGACAGCGGTCATATAATTACCTAAAGGTGTCTTCATCTAATTACTTATCATTATTTTACACTTAGATCCTGTTCTCCTATCGTAATATAAGAATTGTTGTCACTCTTATAAGCTCAACCAGTTTTCAACTCATCTTTGATAATGATTCATTTTTTTGAAATTTCATCTTCAAACTCGAAACTCTCACATTTCCCTCGAGTTTCCTTTGAGGATTTAAAAAGTTTCTTGTTTCCCTTGAACTTATATTTTTTATGACCTAAAAAAAATCAAAAGTATCTTCTCGGGTTGATTTTTATTATTATCTACTTATTGCTTCCATCCTTACTCATGCAGTGGAAAGACAGAGCCTAAAAGGAAAATACATTTTTACTTTATGACATGAACAGAGCGTTAAATGTGATCAAATGTACAAATTCACTAATTGTTGATACGACCATCCTAAAACATTTTTAATCATCCTATTTCTCGAATTTCAAAAAAGAACTTTTGATGTAATCAATTATTTAGTTTACGAGCCTTTGTGATTTCAAGTATCTCGATAAGATCTCATATTTAGGATTATCTTTAAACCTTGGTTCCCTCAATGAACTAGACCCTAATAAGTAAAACAATCTATCGCCGAGTTTTTTTAAGCTAATTAGTTAATTATTTTAAGGTTTTCGCTTTAGACAAAATGTTGGGCTCTTAATTTAAGATAGACAAGTACCCTCTTAATTTAAGATAGACAAGTACCCTCAGAAGGTGTCCTTCCTAGATGCGGTCCTATCCACAAAAACATATTAGCTGTCATATTGTTCGCATTATTTTAAAATTAGATGAAAGTTAAAGTGATTTCTAAATATTGTAAGTTGTTTTATATTTAATAAAGATTACCTTGATAAAGGGATGTTCCTAAGTAGTTTTGCCATGCTAACAACAAATTGGGCATTGCCTTGCTAACAACAAACTTATTGGGCAGAGGGCATGTAGTGGTAACTACGAGAGAGCATGGGCTCTTATTAAAAAAAATAAGATAGGAACCCAAAATGTTAAATAGTATTGAGCTTTATTTTTCGTAAATAGAAAATGATTTCTTGTAGTGTATTAATATAGAAAAGTAAATTTCATTAATTTCCTACTGGTCAGGATTTTCTAATGTTGTTATTTTTTGTTGTGTAAAATTTGTTTTATTTATCGTGGAAGCTTTGTTTCCTTGGACATTGGATTTTCATTACTATAGGCGCAAGTAAATACAGATCATATGTTTTATTATAAAATACCCCTACAGGTTTTTCTGATTCCTTTAGATCGTGTAGGTTAGTAATGAAGCCTCAGGCCTAAAGGTCCTGTAACTTCGCTTCTGATACTAAATATAAAAATAGTAAAAATATCCTTTTAGGGCGTGTCTAACTGTTCATCAATTTTGTCGACCTCATCGTAAACTAGAACTCTAAAATTATTACTATTTATTACGGAAACAAACTTATATTAATACGACCTAGAAATAACAAAAAAAAAACGTATTAGTTTTTTTTTTATTTAAGCTAGTAAAAAATTTCAATACATAAAAAAAATAAAGCCATCTGTTTAAATTATCTCTTAATTCAATTTTATTTATTTAAGTATAAGTTTACCAATGGCACCACCAAATTTTTTACTTTTAGTGCGTAAATTGTGTTTCTCGCTTAACATTTTTATAATCCAAAAATGGTTCTATGCTTTCAGAACTTTTAAATAATTTAAAAAAAAAAAATCTTTAGCGTTCTTATTACTTTTAAAATCGCTCTTACCTTATTTGGTTGTTTTTACTGCGCCAGTATATTTTTTTTACTCCCGTTATGCCTTTTTACAGAAACCTGCGCAAGCACATGCTTCGGTGATAATTTTTTAGAACACTTAAAATTTTTATTTCACTACATTTGTTTAGTAAAATTATATTTAATTTTAAAATTCCTAATCATATGTTTATTATCGTTTTAAGAATGCATTTTATTTCTTATTTTCTGCTTTTAATGTATAATTATTTTAACTCATTATACCTATTTTATTTATATATTATCATACCTTATTTTTCCTCTGAATCTTTGTTTATTTATTTCAGCAAATTTAATAGAAGCATTCCAGCATTCTGATGTTTTTATTTAATTAGTATAAAAATTAATCATCTATCTTATATTTTAATAGACTTTTTTATTATTACCATTAGTAATTGTAATCGATTTTATATTTTCTAAATTATTATAGTTTTTTACAATCTTTTTAATTTTTATTGAAAATATTTTTGTACGTCCTTTTTTTTCTTTATACTTCAACTATTCTTTCTCATAGTGTACCGTTATCTAATATTTTTATTCCTTTTCACATTAATTGTTGACAAGCAGCTATCTGTCTTGTAGAACAATCACCTCGATGTTTAGTTACACTTGACCTTATGAGTCTTCGGAAATTCTCAAAATGTTATCTCTTAATGCATTTCGGAATTACAAGTTAATCTTAGTTCGTTGAACTGATTAAAGTAGCGAAAATTATTTCATTGTTAATTCTCTACTTAAGTTTTATTGTGAACTTAGTCTTGACTAATTATTAAGTAAAGTTAAAATAAGTAGTTGTAGCGAAATAAGTATAAAATAAAAAATTCAAATTAGAACCTAAAAAATTAATCCTCAAATGTCTCACTATCATCATTATTAAATTATCTTTTGACATATATAATGTAAATGAAAGAAAAATGGTCCGAGTGAGAGGATTGTTCTTAGCCTTCTTATGGGAACTAGCAACAGGTGGAACGCCTTGCTGTAAAGGTGAAATGTTACGTGTATACGTATGTTAGGTCATAATGTCCATAGATATGTTCTAACAAGACTTATAAAATCACGATTCCGACAACCCAGTTACTAACATATCACATGGATTCTAAGAGTATAGACTTCGCTTTTTGTGATCAATATTTGATTATTGTGATTAATCCTTTGAAGCTGTTATTGTATTTCTTTAGAAAAAGTGACATTTCATAGAGAACAATGTCAAAAAGCACAATTTAAAAAAAATGAAATTGCTAAATTCAAATAATTTTTATTTTTTTGAAAATACAAAAACAAGTGTAAAAATATATAAAACAATAAAACAAACAACGATAAAATAAAACATAATTAAAAGTTAATTAATAATAATAAAGTATTATCAATTATTAGAAAAGTTACTTTACATTTAGAAAAGTAATTAGTGATCAATTATAACTTTAAATCCGTCTCGACGGACCACTAAATAATAAATAATGAAAGAAAAGAAGTCTCTCCATTAACATATTATATTATTTTTATCAATTCACAAATAAAATTTAGCCACCGTGCAGCACTGTTTGTTGATAACATTGATAAGAAAAGTCTCACAAAGATATAAACTGGGAGGCATAGACATATATACTAGAGGGGGCATTGCCTATCTCAATATATTACGAGGCCTGAAACATCATATTAGGGCTTTCGGGGGCTCTGTGTAACCTCATTGAAACCTCCTTTAAATGTGAGTCAAGGTTATAATAAATTCTGAGGTACCCCGTACCTCGGAAAATTGTACAGAGAAATTGTAAATATCCTGTTGGTTTAATATATATTTACTTTTACTCATTTGTATTGTAAGTTTATAGGAAAAGTATTGTGTTTGAACTTTAAGTCCAAAATCGAGATTTCCTCTGACTTTTTTGTTAATTTTAATATTAATAATTAAATATATAATAGTAATATTAATTATGATAATATTCTAGTCCTTGTGAGGAAAAAACTCATGTATGGATAAATTAGTAACAATCAAATTGTTGCCTGTTTTTTTGGCCCCTCAGTAAAGTTTTCTTTAAATCTTCTAATTCAATTTTTATTTTTTGGCATTGGTTGACTGGAACCATACAGCCATGTTTATGTATAATATGTTATGATTATATTGTTATATTTTTATATTAGATTTGCATTGGAATATGAAGATATGTTTATAAACTGAAATTGACTTGGAAGCTAGTAGTGTTGTGTAGTTATAAGGTTGTGTTATCTCTCGTGTTATGTGTAATTGTTTTAATAATATTAGTCTGTTCTGTGAGTAATATGTACAGTGCATTATTATATGTTCAAGTTATATGTTTCGTTGCAGTGTTGACACAATGGATTAATTTTTATTTTGATTTTCGTTAAATATTGTTTGCAGATTCCATGATTAGATCTTAGCCTGGTAATTGTACAGGATACACAGTACAACAATACACCAAGGTGTATTGTTTACATTTTGTTGTATTTTCTTGTAGAAACTACCAGCGTGTTGGGTGACATACCAAGTCTGCCACCTCGATGAAGATTTCTTTTTAATTTGAATGTTAAGGTCTTGACTGGGGGTTTTGTACTTGAAGCCGTCTAAAATTGCTGACTCAACATCGTTGCTACTCTGTTTTGCTTTTTTGTCGACTAATTCAAAAAGTTAATATCTTACGTTAAAAACTGACTCAAGTGTATTACATAAAACAATGGTCACATGTTATTTACTCCAACTTAATTTACAACTTAATTTTTTGCTTCCATTGTGAATTTTGTTGTGATTATTTTTATTGAGTTTTTCCCGCCAAGAAAAGTGAGGAATGTTGAAAACTTGACGCATGCTATTATACTACCCAAGTCTTGTGTTTATAATTTTTATATGGACGCAGCTCTAATAATTACCTGGTTGTCCTTGGTCTCGTTTATTATTTTTCTTCTTCATCTTTATTTATTATTTCTTTCACTTTACTTCTTCTTATTTAAAGTTTTCGGAAGAGAAGAATATAATAGTGTAATAAATATCTGTAATTGTGTATAGTTGTAAGTGTAGTTGTTGGAAAATTATGTATGTAGGTTATTCGGTTTAAATTTGGGTTGATGCTCCTAATTTATCCCAAATTTGTTATTAGTTTTTGAGATTACTACTACTCTCATTGTACTGAGAATATAATGTTAAATTGAGATACTTGGCAGTAAAGTGAAATTCCATTGCTCCAGGGATATGTTTATTTACGAGCGATTGGGAGTTAATAATTAATTTTAAATAAGATCAGATTAATTACACAAAAGTCCTATATTTTTTAATAAAATAACTAAGCTTTCGACTAAAAAAATTAGTCATCATCAGAGTTTAACAATATAAAATAAAAAAAAAAAATTACAAACTACTTCATATTGCACCTTGGTATGGTTTGGTAAGCTATGTTTAAAAAACTGTTAAAAACTGTAACATTGAAGAATGTAAAGACACTTTTTAAAACTAATTTTAATAGTGATGGGACAAACGAAATTTTTTAAATACTAATATTACTTATAATAATATTCTAGGAATATTCTTGTATTATTTTATTCCAAGACAAGTGATATTTACTATTTTATGTGAAGGGAATTAAATAGAATTTTTCAGCTTTTAACAATAGTGTTTTAATCAGTCTCCCAAAATTACTTGAATCGTCTTAATTTAACTTTACTTAAAAAACATTTTATTCATGTTACCAGTAAATGCACTTCTTACATATTTCTTTTATTTATATTCTTTTTCATATTAATTAAATCTTTAAAGAAGAATAATTTGTATTATTTTCTTTTTACACAAGTGTATCTAAAATTTTCTCATTTTTTTTGTACTGATTCTGGTATTTTCTTCTTATTTATTTACTTAGTTTTGTGACCTTATTTAGTAAATCAAGTTTTTCACTTCAAGTCTCATAACACATGTAATGGATGCATATAGAGAGTATTTTTATTCTTTTTATTAATTGTTCACTTTATTTTTTTCTTATGTGGTACCTCTTATACCACATGACATATTTCTTTGTAATCTCTCAAGATCCTATTTTTTCTAAATATTTTGTTATTTTAATTTAATTCGTCTCTATTACTTATAACTTATATTGATTTTCATTATTTAAATTTTTAATATACAAAATTTTTACTTCTTGACCTTTGATCGAACATTTTTTTCTTTATTTCTTTACTTGAAGTATTAATATAATTTTTTTTAATATTCTTTTATCGTTTTTGTGGTAATACAATAAACATTTGTTGTGCGGTTGATGCTTCCAATGTTTTATCTACTATAATTTCTTTTATATTTTTCTTAAATATTGTTCTTTACCTTTGTTCCTACCTTTATATTTGGTTCTTGTCCTAGGTAATTTCTTCTAGTTTTTTTTTACCTTGATGATGGTTCTCGGCTTTCTCCTGTGGTCCTTAGTGGTAGGTATATCGTGATCTCCTGTAATTTGTCTGTAACCCTTATGTTCTATCTCTTGTTTTTATTCCAAATATATGTTCGAGTTAAGTGGCGTGGGGTCATGACCCCCGTATTATCCCCTCCAAATTCATCCAAATTATCTTACCCTCCCTATTTAAGTCTTTTTTATCCATCTTCATCTTTTTTTTTCGTATTATATAAAATCCATGTTCCTTTCCTATTATTTTTTTCCTATTTTTACTGCCATAGAAGGTGTATTACAAACAGAACCTACCTCAAGACTTATTATAAGGCGTTATTCTTATCTTACATCTCTCTGCTCAGAATCTTGTTGTACTACATATTATTTTTAAGCAATGAAATCTCTTTAATACCAATACTAGCGCTTCTACTGCTGTTAACCATATAGTTGTTCTTATTTCATAATCTCTATACTTACTTTATCTGTCATCTTAATATTAATCATAAAAATATATATCTTAAAGAATAAACTACATATTTATAGTATATATTTATTTTAAATATATAATCAAATTAAAAAATATTTATTATCTCCATGCGTATTGTTTTATTGTTACAATTATTTCTTGTTTAGCTTCTTTATTTTGGATTATTTTACCTAACTTAGCATTTATTTTCATTATAAACATTTTTTTATTTTTAAATCGTATCTGTTAGCATAATGTAGACCAATATATATGCGGTTTGTAATTCAGTTTATACTTTAAATCTTTTGTTCAGCTATAATGTAATGCTAATGTAATCTAGTATAGTTTATAATTTTGCTGGTGTTATTAAATGTATCGTAATTCTGGTTTAGTAAAATATTGTAGATCTGTCATTTTGATGATGATAATGAATATAGATCGATCAACGTGATGGTATGATTTAAAGAATATAGATCCATCATCGTGCTGGTGTGATGAAAAGGAATATAGATTAATTATCGTGCTAGTATGATGTAATGGAATATAGTTCGATTATAGTTCTGGTATGATGTAAATGAATATATATAGATCATCGTGCTGGCATGATGTAAATGAATATAGATCGATCATCGTGCTGGTATGATGTAATGAAATATAGATCGATCATCGTTCTGGTATGATGTAAAGGAATATAGATCGATCATCGTGCTGGTATGATGTAAATGAATATATATCGATCATCGTGCTTTTATGATGTAAAGGAATATAGATCAGTCATCGTGCTGGCATGATGTAAATGAATATAGATTAATTATCGTGCCAGTATGATGTAATGGAATATAGTTCGATCATCGTGCTGGCATGATGTAAATGAATATAGATCGATCATCGTGCTGGTATGATGTAATGAAATATAGATCGATCATCGTTCTGGTATGATGTAAAGGAATATAGATCGATCATCGTGCTGGTATGATGTAAATGAATATATATCGATCATCGTGCTTTTATGATGTAAAGGAATATAGATCAGTCATCGTGCTGGCATGATGTAAATGAATATAGATTAATTATCGTGCCAGTATGATGTAATGGAATATAGTTCGATCATAGTTCTGGTATGATGTAAATGAATATATATAGATCATCGTGCTTGTATGATGTAAAGGAATATAGATCGATCATCGTGCTGGCATGATGTAAATGAATATAGATTATATCGTGCGGTATGATGTAAAATGATATATATATCATCGTGCTTGTATGATGTAAGGAATATGATCGATCATCGTGCTGGCATGATGTAAATGAATATAGATTAATTATCGTGCTGGTATGATGTAATGAATATAGATCGATATCGTGCTGGCATGATGTAAATGAATATTGATTAATTATCGTGCTGGTATCGATCATCGTGCTGGAATGATGTAAATGAATATATATTTGTCATCTTGTTGGTGTAATGTAAACGAATATCGATCTTATTCATCTTATGTAAATAAATTGCGACCAATCATATCCGATTTGGTCGTGAAACAAAAATAACTTAATATTATTGCTGTTGTATCAATGATTTTGGATAGTTGTATTTTTTTTAAGCATTAGTCCTAAATATGAAGTTTTTTTTTTAAATTAAAGTAATCTTCAGAGTAAAATAAAATTAATTATTAGAAGAATACAAAAATGTCAGAAATTTTCTGGAAAAATTTTGTTTTTTACTTATTTTATTATTCTTGTGTTTATTTTATTATTTATTCAATTAGTTTTATGGCCTTATTTAGTATAATCTAATTCTTCATTTTATCTTATATACCTTTTTATTTAACATGATAAATTATAAAAGGCAAGGAACTTTTAATTGACTTTTCCCTTATTGATTAAACCTTTTTCAAGAATTTTAACCAAAGATTTCCTGGTTTATAATCTCAAAAAAATACATTCTTGTTTTATTAGTATGTAAAGTAAATGCATGTATAATTGTATAAAATTATATTATAGTAATTAAGATTATTCTATACAATAATTATATTGTATAAGATTATTCATAGTAATTTTTATTTATTAAAATATATGTGTGTTATATGTGACAAGATTTATGACATTACATTGCAATATTTTTCCAACTTGATTTTATTGTGTTTTATATGATAGTTCTTATGTAACCTTTGGTTATGACTGAAGATGGATTTATGCCCAAATATATATAGCTTTAACAAATATAGCTTTAAAAATTGTAGAATGAAAGTTTTCACGAGAAGTATGAATTGAATTTTACATTACGAATATTGGATTTTAAGAAAATACTTATAATTTATAAGTAACTTATACTTGTAATTTATACCGATAATATATTTTCATTGTTTATATCTCAGGAAAAATCCATTAGAAAAATTGGCGATTGTGGTGGCCTCTATAGTGTGCTCGAAATTTGGGAGTGTGACAAAATCCGTTTCAACAGTTCCTAATCACAACAATAGGGTACGAATTGATATATATATATATATATATAATATATATATATATATATATATATATTATATATATATATATATATAATATTACATATATATAATATATATATATATATATATATATATATATATATATATATATATAATATATATATATATATATATATATATATTTATTTGTGTAAAACTAGTTGGTTCTTATTTCTTGACTATTTTTATCCTTGAACTACCTGTTGCTTTATTTAACTCTAACTACATGTTTCTTCTAACTCCCTTTAATTCATTTTCTTATTATTAATTATCCCCAACTTATATTTTATTAGGAGTAAATTTCGAACAAAACCTTGATATTTTGTATGTTTAAACACGAATTGTCTAAGTAGGTATATTTATGTCAGTTGATCCCTTGAACTTTTAGCTATTTATTGTTTCCTTCTATATTTATTTGCCGTTCTTATTTTTCATTTCTCTAACTAGATTCCTATTTCTGGAGTCCTTGCTTATTTTAATCTTTCTAGTCTAACTATATTTTTTTTTAATCGTTACTATTAAAATTCATTTGTATTTCTATCTTGGAAATCTCGATGACATATCAATATGTATAAGTTAAAATAAATCATTACAGTTTTAAAGGGAATGTTAATGTCATTTATCAAAGTCAGGGTCACCTGTTCCTTGTATGACTTTAAAATATAAAAATTATTTTTAAATTAGTTGAATGTTTTTAAATATTGAAACACATTTTAGATCAATTCTTAACTCGGCATTGTTCTGCTATTTTATGACTACCGTGTTTTAGTAGATTTTACCTGCCACATTACCTACCGACAAGTTTGTATTACGACTTGATTTGCAAGGAAGTCGTTAGTAATAACTGTTTATTAGGTGCAAATTTCGTCTTTGTGATGTTTTAACTTCATTTGATTCACAGTATTGTGACCTTTAAGACATTTATTCAGCGAATTTAAATGTAGCTTTAAGACATTCTATCAGCAAACTTACGTTTATCTTAAAGACAATTATTCAGCGAATTTAAGTGTAGCTTTAAGACATTATATCAGCAAACTTAAGTTTATCTTTAGGATATTTATTCAGCGAATTTAAGTGTAGCTTTAAGACATTCTATCAGCAAACTTAAGTTTATCTTTAAGACATTTATTCAGTGAATTTAAGTGTAGCTTTATGTCATTCTATCAGCAAACTTAAGTTTATCTATAAGACATTTATTCAGCGAATTTAAGTTTAGCTAAGACATTCTATCAGCAAACTAAGTTTATCTTCAAGACATTTATTCAGCGAATTTAATCATAGCTTTAAGGATGGTAGGTAGCATAGTTGCTATATATTATAGTACACCTGGTTCTCATACCTCTCTGTGTTTAGATTATCCTTTACACCAAATCAAGATTTGATGTTCTATTCATAAAATTACTTATATTTATGGGTGTGATGTCTTGCACGTGCGATTGCTATCCAGACATTCTAGGTTCGATCCCAGTTGAAGTCTCTAGGATTTTCTTGCGAGGGATGGAAATCTTTACACTTGCCGTTCATTGAAGGGGATATTATGCCACTGGTTCCGAGCCTGGGCGGTGTCAGGTACTCATGAAAGATCTTTAACCCTAAATTCACTTTAGGCAAAATTTAGGACCCTCGATAGTAGCTTATATATATAATTTATAATATATATATATATATATATATATATATATATATATATATATATATATATATATATATATATATATATGTGTGTATATATATATATATATATATATATATATATATATATATATTCTGCCATATGGTTTCAAGTGCAGGAAACTTTAGGATTGCAATGGAAGATATATATTTAATTATTAATAAAAAAATTAATTTAAGAACATAACGTAAACATACGTTAAATGCGCTTTGCAATATTATTTTATTTGTTGATGGTATTTAAATTTAAGTCAACTTGAATAAATATTAATAAATAAAATAATAAATAGAATTTTCATTTAAGTTATTTTAATAGTATACATTATCTTGCGCAAGATGTTTTATTGACTTAATTATAATATGATTACCGTCGAGTAACATAAGTTAATGTAGAGTAGGTATTACATGTTTTATTCATTTCATAGTGACGTGTTATACTTCCTAATACGCCCCTATAGCATCAGAATGTGTCATATTGAATCAAGATTATTTTCAATTAGTTGAGACTATCAGATGCCATTAACAAGTAGTCGTAGGGTTTGATTCGGTAATGGAAGTTAACATTTTAGCTAGCTGGAGGTGTTGTCAATTTTTAAATTTTCGCTAAGTAATCATTGTTGGTTTATGTCGTCATACATCTTTCATGGGTTCTAGACATTTATAAGATAGATTTTTGTTCCAAGTTTCATTCCAATCCGAAAAAGCGATTATATATATATATATATATATATATATATATATATATATATATATAATATTATGGATGATTTTCTTCTAAAGAAAAATCTATACACCCCGACCTTATTGGCTCATTTTTCCTTTACATTTTCACTAATAAAATGTTTAAAGTATGAGTTAAGTAATAAACCTTTGTATAGAATTATAGAAATTGACAAACACGATAAAAATTTGCTTTTACATGTTAAAAATATACTTAAAATGACATTGCATCTGCAATGCGACCACACATGGGTATTTGTCCTATGCCATTAAATGATATAGCATGCAACTAATAAATAAATATGGTAAGTTAAACCCTTTTAAGGAAATCAAAAGTATTAACTCACTATGGATAAAAAAGGACAACGAAAATCAGTAACTTCATTGCTGATGGAAGCGATGGATCATATCCATCAATTAAGAGTAGCCTAATTTTTAAAAAAATGTGAACTACAGAATGTAACATGGGATTCTTTCTAACTTCTCATTTCAATACTAAGAATAATCTAACCATAAAATGACAAATTTAAAAAAACATTTTCTACAAACAAAACTTTTTAAGGTTAATCTGATACCCAAGTTCAAAATTTTAGATAAATAGTAACGACCTACTTCCAAATTTTAGAGTGAAATATAATCCAAAAATTTAATCTTGCTGCTAATTTATGAACACTGTAAATAAAGTTAAATGACAAAATAACAACAATAGGAAATTTAAGAATTTAGGTCGTTTAAATTTTTCGGTGCTATACTTTTATTAGAGATTAAAGTTTTTTGTTGAAATACCGCTATTTTATTCCGGTTTTGTAGGAAAAAATAATAAACATTTGAGTAAAAAAATATATTTTATCTGATTAAAGACACTTTAAATAGATTTGTTTATGATAAGGAAATAAATAAGTTGGTAATATAACGATAAAGCGATGCTTAAAGATTCTCTCAGATTACATTTTTTTACACTTCTACGAATTCCAAAAGCACTTATACTTCTTCTAAAAACAAAATAATAAAAAATATCTATAAGCTGTACATGTCCTGCATAGGCATTTTTGTGCTATTTAATTCATTCTATGGTAAATATTTTGCCCATTAAAATTGCTTTGATCTGAGATAATTGTTTTTACACGACTTAATTCTAAATTATGGCAATTACTCAGATATGTTTACTATTCGCTTAACAATTTGATAAAAAATTACATAAAAAGATATAATTCTTTTAAAGACTTAAGGTTGTGAAAAATTCATTCTTTTACAATTGTTGGTATTATTTTGTTAATAATATAACTAATAAAATATTTGATTGATTTATGTGTATATATATATATATATATATATATATATATATATATATATATATATATAATATATATATATATATATATATATATTTATATATATATATAATGCTCCTTTAGTACTTTGCGACTCATCATGCTCTGCGGAAACCTTCTCAGATGTTAGTGAGAAGCGTTATGCTGAATGTGTTATTTAAAGTTTATGGTAATTTATTAGGAGCGTAACCTAGGATGTGAACCACAGACCTCTGTAGTGTCAAAGATGAGTATAAAGGCTTATGTTTTTACGACCTTGACCACGGCGGCGACTTATATTTGTGTATAAATTACCTTTATATCTGTTTAGTATCTTGCATGTCATCAGGGATAACCCTTTATTAGGGTTAAGTTTTATTATAACAGGGATAAGTTGAGACATGATTTACTGGGATAAGTTTTATTGTAGTAGAAGAAGAATTATTAAATCACTAATATAAAATATTTACGATTTATTTGAATTTTGACAAAATTATTATTTATTTTTGTTGAATAATTATTATGGTAACGAACACAATAGATACGTTGTTTCTTATGTAAGCCTAATGGACATTTTACCTATTAAAACGTTTACTATGAATTGCTCTGACTTGTTTACAACGAATTTACTATTAAATCAACAGGTAGTATTACTCATTGTGTTTTACACCTCGTTACTGTCATTCATACCTTTGACTTGTTTCCTTGGATCGTGCTTTTGAATTAAGTGCGTTACTTAGCGACCTGACACTGTCCTTCGTTGGACTTAACCCGAACTATACATAAAGTAATAAATATAGATGGGTCATGCTCACTCTTTACTGCATGCTATAACATTAAATGTGTTCACCTGTACACACTGATATTAGTGTACCTTATTGTTGCATAGAGTGTATAGAAAAAACAATGTTTTTAAATAGCTTTCTTTTTCTCAGGATATGTCAAGAAAATCAAGTAACTCCTTCTATCTTGATGATTATTTAAAACTTTTGATTTTATAAGTATATATCTTATAAAAAAAGTTTATTTTTATGTTAAAGTTTAGGATTTTAATTTAATTTAATAAATTGTATAGTTTTTTTTTAAATACCAAGTTTATTTTAATTTAATAAACATTTATCTTTTAAATTACTTATAGATAATTTCACACATTTATTTATTTTTTTTATTGTTATCTTCGATAATATTTTAATTTGCTTATTAAATTTGATTTCTAGTTACAGAATCTGTTTGAATTAATTACTTTAAAAATTTCTTATTAAAAATTCAAAATTTTTTTATTTTATTTTTTTACAAATATCTAAAAAATAATTTAAATATAATTATAATAAAATTTTAATATTATAATTATATTATTTTATTAATTTTTTATAATTAAATTAAATTTAATTTATTTTATTATCTATAATAATTTTAATTTATTTAATTAATATACAAAGTAATTATGAATTGATATACAACAATTATGAATTAATTGTCGAAAATTTATATAGTTATTTATATAGTATATTTTTATAGTTATTATGCTAATTTAATTTCATTAGAGTACTTTTCTAATGAAATTATGTTTCAGTAATCTATATTACTTCTAACTTTTGTAGTTTTGACGATTTCCCATTGTACTTTTATTAGTATTTATGCCAATAAAGATTTTTTATTTATTACCTAATAACTTACATTATGTAAGGATTCACAGGGTTAGTTCCAGTAATTAGCAATCTTTAGGGTTTTATTTAAACAAAGGATTTTATTATTTTAAACTGAATAATAATAAAGACTGCTGTCCTATATTATTATTGTTTAATAAATTAAGTCATTACACATAAGTTCATTACACACACGTTTCACTGAGGGATGCTTATCATCAACATCAAAAAAAGAATTGTAAATAATGCATGTTAAAGTAATAAATAGTAAAATACTTTAAAAAATGTATTATGTAATATAAATACATAAAAATAGTGGAGATCATTTGTATGTCGTCATATTTGTAATGATATATTCCATCTTTTAACCCATTTTTCAAGGTATATCCTTTCAAAAAAAGACCACTATTATTAGAATTATCCTAAAATTGCAATTTTTTCTTTGATTTTTTATGTCTTTTATTCAGTTTTAAGACATTTAAAAGTGTCCCTTGTGTTAGATATATTTAAAATAAACTTATAAATCGTGAGACAGATCTTAACTAAATGCATTTTGTATGTATTTTCTGACACAGACATTATTATTGGAACGACAGTGTGTATAAGTTTGCCATTTTTAAATTGCTGCAATATATAATACATTTAAAATTTGTTACCACCTAAATGTTTTGGGTCCTATCACGATGTATGCAGGTAATTTTTGGTATTTTTTTTTATTTTGTAATCAAACTTTTAATGTCGGTGGTAATTTTTAGTTATTTTTTTACAAGATCCATCAATTATCGTACAAAAATTTCATCAAAATTTAATATGACACTTGTCCTTGGGTTATTTTTTTTTTTTGAAAAAAATTTTTTAAAGAACCGTCCTACACAGTTGTCTTGTTCTTACGTTTCATAAAATATTTCTTTTAGCTAAATAGATTTTTCTTATTTTTATAAAACGCATTGTTTCTTTTCTTGTTTGCTGGTAGTGCAAAATGTGCAGTCTATTGTTGTTGCTTGATTTGTGTTGTTTCTAAGCTTAAAAAAGCATTTGCAGTTAAACAATAGAATTTAAGATATTTTATGTGTCTACATTTTATAGTAATATTTTTCTCTCCATTGTTATTTTTTTAAACAATGTTTTTGTTCATTATTTAAACAAACATAAATTTAATAATCAATACGAAAAAGCCTCTCCACAAAGTTAATTTAATAAAATTCAAAACCGGCTTTCAACCAAAACGGTCATCATCAGTGCCGCAGAGAAGAATATATAGATGTAGGTGAGTCTATTTGAGTCTATTTGATGATGACCGTTTAGGTTGAAAGCCGATTTTGAATTTTATTAAATTAACTTTGTAGAGAGGCTTTTTCGTATTGATTATTATAATACACTCCAACTGCGCTTTACCTTGATAACAAACATTAATTTGTTTTAATTAATTCATCTTTGTCGTCTCATGATATTAAGCACTTTCATTCTAGATATATTTGTCGTCTCATGATGTTAAGCACTTTCATTCTAGATATCTTTGTCGTCTCATGATATTAAGCACTTTCATTCTAGATATATTTGTCGTCTCATGATATTAAGCACTTTCATTCTAGATATCTTTGTCGTCTCATGATATTAAGCACTTTCATTCTAGATATATTTGTCGTCTCATGCACTTTCATTCTAGATATCTTTGTCGTCTCATGATATTAGCACTTTCATTCTAGATATATTTGTCGTCTCATGATATTAAGCACTTTCATTCTAGATATCTTGTCGTCTCATGATATTAAGCACTTTCATTCTAATATATTTGTCGTCTCATGATATTAAGCACTTCATTCTAGATATCTTTGTCGTCTCTTGATCATGAGCACTTTCATTTCATTCATAAAGTGTATTTTTATTTGTACTCTTCCCAACTTCACTATTTAATTATTTTGTTCATCTTGTCCTTCCTCAAATATTTCAAAATTTAAATACTAATCTCTATTTTCTTTTTATGTTTCAGGTATGTGAATACTCTAAGATAATTACTAATTAATTTTAGTCATTCTTGTATCGTGAGTATAATTTGATGAACTTATTTTCCCTTGATTATTTAAATATATATATATATATATATATATATATATATATATATATATATAATATATTATATATATATATATATATATATATAATATATAACAACAATAAGAAAGAAAACAAATCATAAGATTATAAACAACAATTAAAATAACTTACAGATGGTTAAAAATATAGAAGGAAAGGATGTACTCGAGCTTTCGCCGTGCGGCTTCGTCAGGAGTGTAGCACGTACGTACGTGCTACACTCCTGACGAAGCCGCACGGCGAAAGCTCGAGTACATCCTTTCCTTCTATATTTTTAACCATCTGTAAGTTATTTAATTGTTGTTTATTATATATATATTATAATATATATATAATATAATATATATATATTATATATATATATATATATATAATATATATAATATATATATATATATATATATATATATTATATATATATATATATATATATATTTGTGTTTGTGTATGTATGTAGGATTCGAAATGAAACTTGGTTAAAAATCAATGTTTAAAAATGCACAAATCCCTATATGTTTATGAAATATTTATGATGTGAATAACTCACAATAATGACTCAGCAAAATTTTAAATCTTGCTATTAATATACTTAGCATTGTACGGGTTGTGCTAATAATATACTTAGCATTGTACGGGTTGTACTATTAATATACTTAGCATCATTGTACGGGTTGTGCTACTAATATACTTCCAAATTTTCTAATATTGGAATTTCGTAAAAGAAACAGTTTTAAATTACAATACTAAAAATTAGCTGAACCAGTATAAATTTGTTGGTCTTATCTGCTTTTAGAAATAAATGTCTTTATTATTTGTCGTGTGTAAGTTTACATTTTTACTAGTTTGTTGACCCGTCTTTGTCGTCGAATTGTTGTTAAATTTATTTTATATCGAAATTGGTTTCTTCTTTAATCCTTTTCGTATATTTGTTTTTTTTATTATATCTTTTCGGTTTATATTTAGATATATTTTATTCCTTTTTATTATTTATATTATATTCCTTTCCTTCCTTTTATTGTCAAATACCCACCCGCTCAAAGATAAACTTTTATTAAAAGGAAAAGGATTAAAATTTATACATAATTGTTGGCACCCTCCAAAGAATCTTGAGAATTTGTTTAAATTCTGGTTTTTAGAGACCAATTGGATTTTTTATTTTATCAAAATGATTTATGCCTTTCTTAATCTATTTGTATTTATATTCAGTTAATATCATGTTGGTAATGTAGAACTTCCGTTGTATAAATGTTGAGAGACAAATGACATGTTGAGACAAGAGAGACATGTTGAGAGGCAAATGACATATTGAGACATGTTGAGAGACAAATGACATGTTGACACAAGAGAGACACGATGAAAGACAAATGACATGTTGAGACAAGAGGTCATATAATAAAAATTGAAGTAATGCTGATAATAAAATGAAACTTGGCACATTTGTTAGTCTTATACATAGCTGCATGCATGCCAAATCTCAATTTGATCGCATAATTTGTCCGCATTTTATGATTTTTACTTTTCCTCACCTTCATACAGAAGGTATATAGAAGAAAAGTATAGGTTTCACCCAAAAAAATTTAACCCGAGATTTCACTTGAATTATCCATTTTAGGTGTTTTTAGAACCATCTGAACCGATTTCAGCTTGTTTAAAAATGTTTGCTCTGTCATCAAAATGTATTGCGGGTTAGTGACGTCATCATTTTTTACAAAGTATTGTGTTTTGCAAACACAATACTTTTCCAATATACCTATGATATAAACGAGGCAAAGTAAAAAGTGAAAGAAGAGAATTTTTGAAGAATTTTCCTCTGGCCGTCCTCAATATTCAAATGATTCAATTGTATCGCTTACATATGTAGATGCATCAAGATATTATTATAAGTTGATTTATTGCAATTATTCGTTGATTATTTATTTTTTGCAAAGTCATGTTATCTCCTTTAAATATTAAACTAAGTAATGAACTAAATAACTACATATCAGCATTACGAATACAACCTCTTTGCATAATATGCATGTTATAGTATTTATATGTCTATATGATAAGCAAACTTGTAAATATTAAACTTATATTTGATGAATCAGCCATTCTAGATACTTACTGTTAACTAGAAATATCGACGGAGACCTACATACTTGAGATAAATATAATCTCTTAAATAATCATCATATAACTTAAATTTATTTACTGTAAACTATTAATCTCTTATATATAACTTAATAAGGAAGAATGCCTCAACTAAAGCAATATTAATAATAACCCACACACATTTTGTATGTATATATATATAATAAATATATATATATATATATTATATATATAATATATATATATATATATATTATACTACAAAACACTAATGATTTCAAATATGTAAAGAAGAGGTATTTAGGGATGAATCATAATTTACTTTTTTATGTTTGATAAGAAGAAATAATAGGAGAACAATTAATTAAACCATTACTTCTATTATCAACAATAAACTCGTATACAAGTTGATTTTATGCTTTAAAATTTCAAGTCCTTGTCATACATTCTGGTCAATCTTAATTAAAGGTAATTTATTTAAAATTCGTAATGAGTACGAATTAAAGGTCGAATCGACAGGTTATTACGTTAACTTAACGAGTGGGGGTGTTATGTAAAATATCGCTAAACGACTTTTTAAGGACAACTAGATGACGAATTGAAGCTCATTGAGAAAAGTTTAGTTAGTTCAGTTGTGATTCAGACAGTGGTGTCGAGTGATTCAAGTTGTGTTCAGATGTGATTCAAGCCACGGGGCTTAGACTGTGGTGGGGATCTTGTATTTGTTTTAAGTTCTTCTTTTTAGCCACATATTTTTTTATTACTTCCTCCTTATTTTTCAGTTTAAATCTGTCATTGCTATCTTTAACATCATAATAATGCATTAAGTTATTTTCTCTTATAGTATTTTTTTGCAATTTTTATTAAAATTAATTATTTATATCTACAATTTTTTAAAATTTAAATTGATTTCTTTTCTCGTTTGTTTTAGTTTAAATCTAGCGTTCTATCTTTGAAATCTAATTAAAACATGTTTAACTATCATAATTTCATTTTGCTTGTATTGGATTTAGTTTAAAATTATATTTTCAAATCTTTCAATTTAAATGTGCGTTTAAATAAAAATAAATATAATATGTAATATGTTTTAATTAAAAGTTATCTGTTATTTGTTTACCAAAACTACCCACTGTATTCATGACAAAATTCACAATTTAATTCCAAAATTAATCTATATGTTCTTTAATCATAAAATATTATCTTTGGTCAAATCATTTTATTTATGCTAAAAAAATTATAAGAGATGCACTTCTTGTGCATCTAAGAGATCTCACTTCTTGTGCACATAAGAGATGCACTTCTTGTGCATCTCTTATGTGCATTTATTGTGCAGATAAGAGCAATGCAGCTCTTAAAGTATATAATAATATAATTTTAGTTTATAAAAGTACTTGCTTTTTATTTGCAAGTGCTTTTATATAATTGTTAATTTAATATAATTCGATTTTATCACTTTAGTTTTAAATTTGAAGTGCATCATTAATTTAATATTTTATTATATTTATTTACTTTGTATTTTACTTTTTTTGCTTAAAACATAAAACATTAAACATATATGATATTTTATGTATTTTTATGTTCCTTTTTATTACCTTATAAATAATTTTTATTTAATGACTTCATTGTTTTATATATTTTTTCTTTTATTTAATCTATCTTTTTTTGGCTGTATTACTTACTTTATTATTTATATTTAATTATAATAAATTTAAAGTTATGAGTTTAGTATATATTTTAAGAAAAGTTTAGTGTGTTAAATATTAAATATGTAGTAAGTATATTTCAAGTCCTTGAAGTCAAATGTGACTTACCTTGTGAAGCCCCCTGTCCTTGCTGCTTAAAATACTTAATATTAAATAATACCATAATTGAAACTATAAAGAATCAATTTTTATCTTATAATGTTTGAATAAGAACATATTTTATCTTCGTTTATATCTAAAACTTTTATCTTAATTTAATAATGTTTAATTTATATAATTCATCACGCACTTGCTGCTTTAATGTTCTTAAATTATGATAAATGTGTCTTGATCGACAATGACTTTATTACGATAACATTTAACCTTACGATAATTTTCTCATTCACGGATTTGTTATAATTAGCTTTATTATATATTTAATGGTCAAGACATTGAACCACTTAGGCTACGCAAACTTATTCTTTATTATAAGTGTATCCATTTTGTAAACAAGATTCTTATAATTTATTTCAATAAATTACTTTACTTGTTTGCAAAATATCATTTGATACTACCGAGCTTTGCAAAGCATGTTGCAAAACTTTAATTATTAGTTTTGACGATACTTTTCTTATAACTGATTTTTTATTATTGTTCTTGTTATTTATTTTTACGTTTATTTATTTATTATCTTTTTGTTACGACTTTAATTTAATTTATATACTTCCTTTTTTACCAATAATACCCTATATACTTTTTTATTTATTTAACTTTTTCCTTTTTATGATTTAAGTTATTATTTTTTTTTTAAATATTTTTTGTCTTTTAATTTTTTTAGATCTTATGCATTTATTTTGTCAGCAAAAGTTTAAATGATTTAAGATATGAAATTACTAACTTAATTATAGTTAAATTTGTAACATATACTCGGTGTATTAAAAAAACAATATAGTGATTTATATTTGTTAACAATGCCTATGATACGTGTTTACATCAATGGATACCTTCATGACGTCATATCTTCAGACCAGGTGTGTTAAGTTTATCTATTTCTCATAAATTAACTAAAAAGACTTACATATTATAGTAATAGTAATGCCTGTTTTAGGGCCTTTCGGCCCTTCAGGGTATTCGCCCTGCGGGAACCACCTCGGGTGGGTCACATCTACTATGCTCAAAGTAAAGCTAAAATTGGCGAAATTTTTTTACAACAAATTCTATTCATAAAATACTGAGAGCATAGCCCGGGATGTGAACCCCGGATCTCCGGTGCCGAAGTCCAGTACTATTCGACTGCGGCTACAGAGGCAGATATAAAAAAACTTAGAAACTACTTATTTTCAGCGAATTTCTTTTAAGAAATTTACGCTATGATGTTTGTTTACCCTTAAATGGAAGAAACAAATCGGGTACGGGGATCCCCAGAACTTTTCCTCATCACATCGGATTTGCTACGCTCATCCTCCTGGATTTTTTTGCAAACACAATACTTTTTCTATTTACCTACGGTATGAATGAGGAAAAGTAAAAATGAATCAATAAGCAGTATTAAAACTTCATAGGTGTGAAATTATTCGATTTCGACACATAGCTTAATGCTGAACAAATTATTTACGAATTTCGTATTATTATGTTATATGTATTTTGCTCTCTAATTTACTTTTGAGTTTTATCTGTAGTCTTTACTTATATTGAACTTAAAAATTAACCGCCTCCGTGTCAGAGGTCGTTAAGGCGTTAGTCTTTACACTGACCTTTGACACCAACGGAGGTCTGGAGTTCGCATCCCAGGTTACGCACTCAGTTTATAGAAGATTATTGCTTCTAAATTATCGCCGACTTTAGAATTCACTTAGAGAGTAACGGATGCTACTACCACCCTAGGTAAATCCCACAGGGGTTATTCCTGATGAGCCGCAAGGCTCTAAACGGGCATTATTATTATTATTATTATAATTTAAAAATTATGATTATTTTTATTTCTAATCGTTGGCAGATCACATTTGCATAGCTCTTTGTTTTTCTTTAAAAAATAAATAATGCATGTTTAGTATACCTTAGTTTTGGTACATTGTTCTTTTTATGACACTTTACTTAGTGTGTTTATAGTTATTATATTAGTGTTTAACCAGGACTATTAAGTTCTAAGTACTCCGTGTTTAACTCTTATGTATCAATACCTGTAATATTAAGCTTAGTATTACAAGGTACTCATCTATTGTTTATATCAGACATTGTAAGTAATTGTGTGAAATAAATGTACCACGATATTATTGTTTTTATGGAATCACAGCCAGTCCTTGCAATTATCTTATTATCTTATCTTATCATATTATATTGCCACAAAGTATTCTTTACAAATACGCATATATATATATATATATATATATATATATATATATATATATATATATATATATATATATATATATTATACATATATATACATATTTTGACTCGACGATGTCGGTGGGTCTATTACGACTCACCGACATCGTCTCAATATTTTTTTTTTAAGAACAATCCTTTATTAATAAATTATCATATATACATACATATTAGAATACGCAGGTAAAGGAATAAGAAGCCACACTAAAGAATTGAAAAATTCTGTGCTGTGTGGCATATAAAATACAAAAATACAAAATTATTAGATATATCTCAATAATTATTAGATTGTATTATATTTCGTAAGCCTATTGGTAGGGAAGGCTCGTTTCGTGATTTACAGGTTGTTTTTAATTTAAATTAAGAATGTAGCATGTTCACACTGAGTAATATTCTTCATTAGCTTTAGTTACTTTAGTTTAATGAGGGATTGTGTCTGTATCTATTTAGTTATTTAAGTTTTGAAGTCAAAATAAGTCTATTAGTCATCCATAAATCCTGGGCTAACTTAATTTGTTTAAAACTTAAGGATTTTTAGTAATTTTCACGTAAAGATTACCTTGTATTTCCTGCAGTCATGGTCTCTTAGTGCACCTGGCTGTGTGCGCTACTCAAACTGCCTTGCAAGAGGATATAGGAACCGCGGAGATACGCTCAATGAATTTACTATTTCTTACACTTAATACGATTTTGTATGTTTCCATACTGTTAGTAAATTTCATTCATAAATATCTTTTAGCGAATTTTCAAGTCAAAAATGAGTTGATGAGGTTTGTGTCATGCTTTGTTTAAAATAATACCATTTAAACTGGTTTTGATTATATATTTTTTTATTTATTATATTTTGTCTCTGTGTTTATCTCTATTAAACACATCTCTGGGGTTCGCATCCCAGGTTACGCTCTCAGTTTATAGAAGATTATTGTTTAGATAAATTATCGCCAACTTTAGAATTCACTTTGAGCGTAACGGTTGCTAATACCACCCGAGGTGGTTCCCGCAGGGGTTATCCCTGATGAGCCTCAAGGCTCTAAACGGGCATTATATGTATATATATATATATATATATATATATATATATATATATATATATATATATATATAATCTATTAATGAGTAACGAGTAAATAAATGGACAACTAATGGCAAATAATGGGACACCCATTGTATGCTCAAATTTTAGCGCACTAATAAAATCCAAACTCTATGTTTACTAGATGTTTGTATTTAATTTTGTGTGTATTGTTTCCTTTACCATAAATCTCAATTAAAATCATTTAATTGTTTAAAAATTATTTAACTTTAAATAAACTTTAGGAAAATATTTAAAAGAAATCTGTTGAAAATATTGAACCGTTAAATTTAGATCAAGTTTGAAATCATTTGAAAATTCATATTTTTTAATTCCTTTAAAAAATTAATTATCAAAGGTATTTAAAATTAATTCCTAAATTTCCTAATTTATCTGCTGATTCCTTGTAGGTTTAGGTTATTTACCTCCAATCAAAAGTTCAACGCCTTATATTTAATTTACTTCTCGCGGATATATTAATAAATCATTTTGTCATTGTAAAAAAACAAACTAATTTTCTTCTATTCATATGGAAAAATTTCAACTAATAGTTATTTCACTGCTCTAGATCATTCGGAGAAGAGTGATGACCAAATGGCATTCCTATAAATTCGTATCATCTTTTATAGAGTTTGGTTTTTTATCATGAAAATAAACTACGTGTTACCAAAAATGGTTTTGGTATAGAAATTGTTTATTTTTCTTTATCATTAAGATCCATTCAAGAAAAATACGATTTATCAATGAACAATGTCGTGTGTCCGCGCCAGTTTTGTTTCTTAAATAAATGTTTATTAAACCTATTATAATGTTTTCGCACAAACATTATTTTGTATTTGTTCCTGTTGCATTAAAAATTATTATTTGAACTTCTTTTGAACTTAATAATCTCGAAAACTGTCAACCTATTTTCCCACCTGAATTTAAACCGTTATAAAATTCACACCGAAAATAGAAAGTACCAGAAAAATGAATAAAGAAATATAATATGATCAAGGAAGAGAAAGATTAAGAATAAAAGTGATGATTGTAAAAAAAAATCTGGACCAATAATACACCTACGCTGTCCTGATTATGTCGCACATACTTAGTTATAATCTTATTAAAATTTGTCACAATGCACACTTTAGCAACTAATACACACTTTGACCGACACACTCAAACAAAAGATTATAAACTGTTTGCAACGCATATTTTATACTTTCGCTTGCTATATTATGTATTGTGTATCATTTGTACTCTAAAAAATTAATCTCTTATTTATAAATTTATTTACTCCATTTAATTAATCAATTCATTTCCAACAATTATTTATCGACCTGATTTGTTTTACTTTAAAGTTTAATACTTTTTTTTTTAAATTTCAACCTAAATTTTTCAAAACAATTTAAGTTAAAATTGTTGTTTATCAGTTCAATATATTTAAAATTTTATAGTTTTAGTTGTATATTTTTATGAAATTTCCAATTACTGTTTCATTTTTCATTTAGAATTACTACTCTTTTTTATATAATTATTTATATTACAGATATTTTCACCTAATACTCTCGTTGGGAATATTTAGAAAACGTTTAATTATATTCGCAAGATATAATTTTTTATCATTTTCTTCATAAAACTGCATTGATACAAGGCAATTATCTATTTATCTTGTTGCCGGCCTTTAAACTGATTAATATTTTTCGAGTAAAATAGTTAATTTTATGAAGCTATTAAGTTAAATTTCAATGTAGGAATCAAAACAATTTGCGTTGGATCAGAATATGTTTAAAATTATTATTAGCATTCACATTTATAGATGAATATTATATGCTGTTATAATTACTGTATAATTAATTATTAAAGATTATCATCTAATATTTTTTTTTATTAATTAAATATTTCTTTTGATAATATCGATGTTCTCTTATGTGTTGTAGGTTTACTCTCCGTTTTACTAATTATTCCAAACTATTTGATTTCTTCAAGTTTATTCATTATTTAGCATTGCACTGCCTGTTTATTTATATTTACTAATGACTAAATTACTTGTTCAAATAATGATCCATTCAAATATCAAAAGTGGCCTGATTATATTTTAATGTATTTTATTTCTGAGAAACCAATGATTTCGAAAACTTTATTGAATTAAATCAATCAAAGTTCTAATTTGATCAATGACCTTTTTTATTTATTTTAGTATTAGTCTACATAACAACCAACCAAGTTTGATGAGTTATACAGATCATTTTGTTTGTCAGTTATTATATTGATCATTATTATATTTAAATAACAGAGTCGGCTTTCAATCATTAACGGTCATCATCAATGCCACTGATGATGTCTGTTTCCATATATTATTGAATTTAAATAACAGAGTCGGCTTTCAACCATTAACGGTCATCAACAATGCCACTGATGATGTCTGTTTCCATATATTATTGCATTTAAATAACAGAGTCGGCTTTTAACCATTAACATCCCATTATCAGTGCAACTGATGATAATAGTATCTCTGATGATGCACATTAAAGCCGGCTCTGTTATTTAAATATACCAATGTGTAGATATAGACAAACCCTCTGTTTTATTCATTATTACGGCACTCCACATCACAATTCTCAACTTATAAATTAAGTTTACTTTTATAAGTTCTTACAAACCTACCGTTTCCCCATTTTATGCCTAATGGTCACTGCCATATCATCCTTCACCGGAACCATTTTAAGACCGTTTTCTTGCCATTTTCAAAGTAATTTGTTATGTTTTTTTATTTATCAATTAACATACTATTATTATTGCTAAATAGAATCAATATACTATCAAATGCAATCGATTCAATGCAATATATCTCTTAGAATTAATTTATACTTTAAAATTATATTACTTGACAATTGCTTATTTACAACGAATGCTACAATTACGACATTCTCTCTCTCACTTACTTCATCAAATAAGAATTATCTTTTAATAAATAAAAAATATTTGCCATAAAATGTCACGGCGAACAGGTTAGTTGAACGAAATAGTTTTATTGCTTACAATTGTATAATTACATTTTCCTTGGTATAATTATATTGGTGTTGTGATTAACCTATAGGATTTGAGAAGTGCCAATAATTGAGGAAATGTATTTTAAGGAAGTATTCATGTACCTTAAGTTATATTCATCATGTACCTTTAGTCCTTTTCTTAAAAATTCTGCTTCTTGTATATCATATATCATGTATTTATACATAACACATAAATGTTTCTTTCTAAAACTATAAAGAAAACTTTTTAAACAAGCTTAAACAAAATCTTGTTTAAGAAAGTTTGAATTTAATTTAATAAAATAACGTTATGCATCTCTCTTCTCTTCATTTTATAAAAATATTTAACAAAATATTTAAATATCATTTAGCAGAAGAATTTATTTTAGAAATATTATTTTACAGAAATATTCATACTATTTTACATAAGAATTTATTTTAAAAATATTATTTTACAGAATATATCCATATTTTTTTACATACGAATTAATTTTAGAAATATTATTTTACAGAAATATTCATATTTTTTTTACATAAGAATATATTTTAAAAATATTATTTTACAGAAATATTCATATTTTTTGTACATAAGAATTTATTTAAAAAATATTATTTTACAGAAATATTCATATTTTTTACATAAGAATTTATTTTAAAAATATTATTTTACAGAAATATTCATATTTTTTTACATAAGAATTTATTTTAAAAATATTATTCTACAGAAATATTCATATTTTACATAAGAATTTATTTTAGAAATATTATTTTACAGAATGTGCGTCATTTTTTGTAATGAAAATTATCGAAAATGATTAACCTAAAGAACAGTTTAACCTAACTTTAAAATAATAAAAAAAAAATATATTTAATTTATCTATATGAAGTTTTACATAAGTTCCTCACAAGTTAATAATTCATATGTTGAACTTAATAAGTAATGTTTGACCAAAATTTAATATACAAAATACTTTTTTTAATCTTATTCAGAATTATTTAATTGTTATCAGGACTTCATGTATGTGTTTTACATTTTAAATTTATTAAAAAATTTTTTATTATAAAAAAATAATTATTTAATTCTTAGAAAGATATTAAATATGCTTGTTTCAAATTTCATGGCAAATGTTTTACAGCTCTTTTTTTAGATAACCTTTTAAAAAAAATATTTAAGGTTTGATGTTAGCTTTGATCTAAATATAGCGGATTTTACTTTAACTAAGTAATTTGTTAATTAAACCTCAAACTTTATTAATTTTTAATAAATACCATTGGTTTAATATTTTAATTTTCTAAAAAATCGATTTAAATTTTCTACTAGATAAAAAAACACACTATGTGTGGTCCTACTTTTTCCTTTAGGCATAAAAAGTTTTTGTTTAATTTTCCAGTTTATGTATTCAGTTTTATTAAATGATTTATCCATCGTTTTGACCAAGAGTAGGGACTTAGAATTTTCTCCATCTCTACATCGTTAATCATCTTTTTTTCATATTTTTATTAAAACATATTTAAAGAAGATAATTAAATTTTTAATTCACTTGGATAAAGATTTAAAAGAAAAATGAATTTATCAAACATAAATCCAAGTTTATTTAGTTTGAACTTATTATATATCAGTTATTTATTAAAAATGAATGACATAAATTTATGGGCGGTAAGACTTGATTGAATTCTACTATTTAATTTTAAAACAGCTTAAAATAAGCTAACAATTTTAATTTTTCTAGCTTTCTTATTATTTTTTTCTTATTTATCTAGTAATTTTTTTTTCTTAGATAAAGTGTGTTGTGTATCGTATTTATTTAATTACCTTTTATAAATGAGTTACCTTGATTATTTCATAAAAATTAAATATATTAATTAATTTACTGTTAACTATATCTGCCTCCGTGGCCGTGATCGTAGAGGCGTCGATTTCGGCACCGGAGGTCCGGGGTTCGCAGCCGGGCTATGCTCTAAGATTTTTATGAATAGTATTTGTATTAAAAATAATTCGCCACTTTAATTAATTCTTAGATGTAGTAGATGCAACCCACTGAGGTTGTTCCGCAGGGTAAATACCCTGATGGGCCGAAAGGCCCTAAACGGGCATTTATTTATTTATTTACTGTTAACTATGAGAAAAAATTTTCAATATAAGATTTAATTTTTAATGTGTTGTAAAAATGTATTTTTTATTCTTGCTGAACAAATAATTTGTAAAGAAAAATATCTCCAACACATTTAGTTAATTTTTGATTAAATCTTTCATTTTTGATAGAATAAGGAATTGTTAACTTCTTATAAGGATCTTAATAACTGCGTTTCTTTTTTTTTTAATAAAAAGTTATAATTATTAAAAAATAATACTGACCAAATATATTTTTTGTAAACATTGTGTTTTTTTTAATTTTATCCTAACCCCATATTTTATTGATAGTAGTTTTTATGACGGAAATTCGTCACAATGTCTATTATATAAATATATATATAATATATATATATATATATATAATATATATTATATATATATATATATATATATATTATATATATATTATAATATATATATATATAATATATATATATATATATTAATATATATATATATATATTATATATATATATAAATATAATATATATTATATATATATAATATATTATTTTATATTCTATACTTATTTTTCGACTTTTAACTTGATAACCTTAAAAACCTTGACCCTGCTGGATTTTGAAAAAATGTGACCTCAATTTTCAAAAGAAGTCCTATTAAATACGTCATATAATTTAGAATACATAGTCATAATTTATTATGAGAGTTTTTTAAATCTTTTATCTAGCTTACAATTTAAGCTTAAATTTTAAATCCTTTTAAGGATTTTACTTTTCATTTTTTTTAAGAGTATGATCCTGAAATTTATTTTTATAAGAAGTTTATAAAAACTCTTAGTTTCGTTAAAACTAAATAAATACGTGAGTTTTAAAATAGGTTTTATTTTATTGAACAGTTGTGCGGCGTATTTATTATTCTGTCTTTGTAGTTGTCTCTGTGATAGCTTAAAAACAAGTCAAGTTAAGTTAGGTCCGATAGCCTAAAAGTTGGGCTTTCGACTTTAATGATCAAAGACGAATCATTAGTTGCTTTGACGGAGATTTTGTGGTGTAGACTCACCATAAAAAACAGACTAGAGCTAAAAACAATTAATATATAGTCAACGAAAATAGTATAAAAAACAAATGACCAGCTGCGACTTTACGTCATCATCAGAGCTGTTTACAGACTAAAGCAGTCTGTAAAGCAAATATATTAATTGTTTTTAATTCTAGTGTTTTTTTTATTAATCATCATGGTGATCAAAGACTTGATCACAGAAGCTATGTGATCAAGTCCTCATAACTTTATTCAAAATTACAATAACGTATATAGGAGAATGTTAAAAATACAAATCAAAACACACACAATGTGCGGGAAGACAAAATCAATTAATTCAATATAAACTTAACTCACTTTTAAAGGAGGTTTCAATGAGGTTTGCAATTTAAGAATTTAAAATCTTTCTTTAAATTTACTATTAATTTATATAAGAAACATAGGTAATAATTTAATAGAAATAACTAACTTTATGTAATATAATTTTTAAAAATCGTTTTTTTAATTAAGAAATTATATCTGTACACAAAAAAAAGCAACAGCTTAAAAAAAATAAATAAAAAAATGCGAACTAAAAGTTGCCACAGCTATGGCTGATTAGACTTAAGTATTTTCTTGAATATGTAAATATTTATATGTTTTTATTTATTGTCTAATAAATGGCTATTCTATTCTATTCTATTTCTATTCAATGAGGTTACACAGAGCCCCTGAGAGCCCCAAAATGATGTTTCAGGACTCTTAAAGTATTGAGATAGGCTATGCTCCCTCTAGTATATATATATATATCTCTATGTTGTACCTACTATCTAGTACAGTGGTTCCCAACCTTTCTTTTACTTGGACCCCCTAAAATATTTGAACTACTCCCGGACCCCTTGCTATATAATAATATATATATAATATATATATATATATATATATATATAATATATATATATATATATATATATATATATTTAAGTTATGTTTAAGTAACACACACAAAAGAAAAATCTATTTTTTTTACTTTTACAATATGGTTTGTAAAATTGCTCCCGGGACCCCCTAAAAACTCATTTGGGACCCCTGGTTGGGAACCACTGATCTAGTACATAGTACATACCTACATTATAGACAGTATAATTTGTATTCCTGATGGCTTGAAAGACCCTTATTGGACTTTTTAATTTTATATAATCATTTATAAAATGAAATTTGATTAGGTAATTTTATTTTAACTTTTAGACATTAATTCTTTTAACCGGAATCTTCAAGTTTCTTTGTCATTTTTATTTTTAATAGTCAAGAATAAGAAAGATTTGAATAGATGTTTTTATAGTTAAAGACAGAAGTATATAAGATAAGGCATTAAGAGCAATCTAAAACTAGAACCTTGGATGCCCTAAGAAAAATGAAGGCTACTTAATAACTACGTACCTTAAGGGTTCAACGTACCTCTGTCCTAACCTATACCACTAGAAAAATATAAAAAATCGTGATGCCTTCATAGTTTAGAAAATAACTTGATACCTTGGTAACTATAAGAAATGATATCTGGTATTGTAATATAACCTGATGTGTTAAGATAATGACGTAATAAGGCTGTGTACCTTTATTTCATTTCTTGCATTCCTTTAAAAAAACTTACATTACTATTACAATAGATAAAAAACATATATTCAATATAACTGTAATATATAAAAGAAAAACAATAAAAACATTTGTATATTTGTTGTTAGAAAAGTGTATGGATATGGATATTGATACTGTTATATTAAGTGTTCTCATGGAGAGGATTGAAACGAAAGGATTTTAAGTTTTATTTGTTTCAAGTCGAATGTAGATCGAATTGATTTGAAATTGAAGGGTAGAATTGTATATCTCGTTGAATACAGATACTGGTGAATTGATGGAGTTGTCTAAAGTTACGACTTAAATTGTGTAGTTGAAATTAATTGTTAAATTGTTACTATGGAGTTGTCTTAAGTTACGACTTAACTTAATTGTAACTTAAAGTTTAGTTGAAATTAATTGTTAAATTGTTACTACACAATAGAAATTTGCTTCTTAGAAGATCAGTCCCTATAACATTAAATTGACTCATGTAGGGACTTGCATAGTTCGAAGTCCAGGTGTGTGTTTCGAATCCGTTTCAGAGATCCCTCATATTTTCAGGAACATTTAAATCGGTAAAATGTTTGTTAATATAAGACCACTCTAAATTACTGTAATAAATGACCGGAAAACATTAAATACGGTCGGTAAACAACACATTGCAAGCTGGGTGTCGTTTAACATGTCTTTTGAAGCGCTGATCGATTATAATGGTTCCGGAGTCAGAACTCAAAACCAGCAAATCAAAACACACACAATGTGCGGGAAGACAAAATTAATTAATTCAATATAACCTTAACTCACTCTTAAAGGAGGTTTCATTCTCAAACATCAAAACCAGCGTCCCAAGGTTCGAATCTTGGTACCTATCATAATTTTTAAACTATATGAGTCTATTTAATAATTATGTTGTGCAGGTCCGATTTCCATGCCAATTTTATTTAAAATTCGTGCTTTCTTTCTCATAAATGTTTTTGGTTGTAAGTTCCAGGCACTTATCTAGGTAATTTGCCTTACAGTAGCGTCGAATCTTGCTATTTTTACTTTATAGATTATATGAACCAATTAAGTATTAGCAGGCATGTTCTAAAAGTAGTACGTATCTAAATTTATATTATGATTCTTTTTACTGTATATTAAATATAAAATCTAAGATCTCATTGTAGAATGCGAACCTGAGACCTCTCTACTTCTTACTAATCTAGTTTCTAATCCAAACTTGTCATTGATAATTTTTTGTTTGTTTTGTTTCAGGTATGCTTTATAATTTATTTTCATTTTATTTCGTAAGTCAAAGTCTTGTTTTATATTATAATATTATATTGTAAGTAATTATTTAGTACACAAGTTGTATTAGTAATTGTAAATCTGCTAGTTAATGAAATATATCAGGAAATAACAAATTCCATACTGACTGATTCACTGGCCTTGATTCGTTACAATGAATACCATCGTGCAGGTGTTGCTTAATAGTATTTATTGATTCACAAGTTTGTCTGAAACCCTATTTAAATGGATATCTATTGACAATGAAATATAAATGGCCATGCTGAATAACAAACTAATAAATAGTTTACTATAAATTGTTGTAACTTTATTGCAGATAGACTAACCCTCAATACAAAACTTTACCTAACCTGGGTTCATTTTGATTTTGTTTTAATGGAAAATATATTATATGATTTCTGTGTCTGTTAAAATTAAACATGCGTTTTATTTACCTCATAAATAAACATTTATATGTGATTTGTCGAGAGAAATTTGTTTTAAATTTAACATTATTTGAAGACTACGTAATATGCAACTTGCCTGTTGATTGTGATATTAATGCTCCAATAAAATTGTAACATCTGTTTTGCTATTTAAATCTTTTTAAGTTTTACGTCATGTGGAACTAAAAGTAATAGTTTACGTCGTTCGTACCTAAAGTTATACTTTACGTCGTATGGATCTAAAGTAATACTTTACGGCGTGAGGGCCTAAAGTTATACTTTACGTCATGTGGACATAAAGTAATTCTTTACCTCGTGTGGACCTAAATTAATTCTTTACGTGTGCACATAAAGTTATACTTTACGTTTTGTGGACATAAAGTAATACTTTACTTCCTGTGGACCTAAAATATTGCCCAAATTGCTGTGTTACTATTTGGATCTCATGCTTAGCGAATGATGTTGATGAGTCAAGCGACTTTCGATTTTTGATACCATGCTAAAAAAATTCATTTTTCACTCTAAATTAAAAACAATCGAACAATGCTAGACGCATTCTTAACATTTTAATTGTGGCGTATCCTGAATTTGGTTCTGGGGCCTGATAACAATAATTACCATAGTTTTAAGAATAAATTGAAATTTTGGGTCAATGAAATAAGGCTGTGTAATGTCATAAGTTAGAAAAATTTTGACACAATATAATTGTGCGAGAGAACTATAATGTTTTGCAAAACTCGGTAGTCAAAATGATGTATAAAAAATTTTAACTAATACACAAAATAAACACCCATAATAATAAAGTACCACCTAAATTTTACATTATGTTAGCGTGACCCAATATTGACATTATGTCCGATTTTTACTTAACGTCTTGTGGATCTAAACATTTACATTATGTCCGGTAGCTTAAAATTTTACTCAAAGTCTCGTGGACCTAAAGTTTTTCTTTATACCCGGTGGACTTGAATATACTTATAAAGTATCAATATTTTCCAATACTATATATTACATAGTATTCCCGTATAAGTAGTAGATATAATACTGTATATTACATAGTATTCCCATATAAATAGTAGATATAATACTGTATATTACATAGTATTCCATATAGTAGATATAAGTATACAAGTAATATAGTAGATATATACTGTATTATTCCCATAAAGAGTGTAGTAAATACTGTATAATAGTATCCCATTAAGTAGTAGATATAATACTGTATACATAGTATTCCCATATAAGTAGTAGATATAATACTGTATACATAGTATTCCCATATGAGTAGTAGATATAATACTGTATACAAGTATTCCATATAAGTAGTATATACCATCATATAAGTAGTAGATATAATACTATAAAGTATACATAATATTTATGAACATCTATTCTTGACTACTATGCACAACTATCATTCATCAATTCCAAAATCATTATAAAAAATCTAGGAATTAAATCTATCAAATTACTATTACGTTATTCACTTGTTTTGTACATTTTTAATATCAATTTATGTGCCATGTATATTTTTTTCATTAGAAAAATATCTAGCACCACTCCTTAATTTATTCTTCTAATAACTAATTTTGCAAAACAAAATGACTTCTTAGATTTTTTGTTCGAAGTCTATTTGCTCATCTTTTAAAATCCTGCAGTCCTTGAATAATATTGCGTTACATTCCATTTGACTTTGTCCAATGGAATTTATTTTTACCAAGTCGTTCGAAGTATTTACAAAGAACAAAAGCCACGTTAAAATACACCTTGCCAATATCTGGCAGATACGACTCAGGAATATTTTAGTTGTTCATCTAATAGCTAAATCAAATATTCAAAGTGATGCGAGCTATTTACTTATTCCAGTCGCTTTTATTGCTTCATTCTTATCGGCTTCTTTCTTATGTTTTTTTCGATGTTATTTCATTCTTCGATAATCAATTTATCAATCAATTTGACTATTTGTTTTCAAGATTGTGAATCCTTCGGTTTATTCGTTGTTAATTTATATAATTTCTATGGGAGAAAAGTGCAAAAGGTCGGAAGGTGAAGGTTCTATTTGCGTCTTTTTAATTTATGATTGTTTGTTTATTTTTATTTTGCTTAGTTGATGATGTATCGACACGAGAACTTTCCTTACCATACGATTCAAGTGAGATTCCACTTGTTACCGATTCTAGGTTTATTTATAACCCGTAAACATATGTTTTTTTGTGTTTATGTTGGCTTATGTCATGATTAACCCTTACCGTATTGTAGTTAAGTTGGGCAAGCTTTTATGTATCCATCGGCTTGGAAGTTCCCTCAAAGTTATAGTATGACCATTTGCTAGTATGACGAGTTGCCTCATACTGATAAATGTTACTAAATGATTTGAGTTGGCTCAAACTGATAGATATGCAGTTTGGAGTTTACACAAGCTTATAGACATGTTAATCAGTTTGAGTTGATTTAAGCTGATGTAGATGTCCTTCAGCTTGAGTTAACTGAAGCTGATGTTCAAACGTTGGATATGAACATCAGCTAAGTCAACCGTTCATGTCCAAACGGTTTGAGTTGACTTAGCTGATGTTCATATCCAACGGTTTGAACATCAGCTTCAGTTTACTCAAGCTGAAGGACATGTACATCAGCTAAGTGTTGACTTAGCTGATGTTCATGTCCAACGGTTTGAGTTGACTTAGCTGATGTACATGTCCTTCAGCTTGAGTTGGCTGATGTTCAGTTCATGTCCTTCAGCTTAAGTAGGATCAAACAAATAGATATAACTATCAGTTTGGAATAGAGTCAAGTTTTAAGCTATGTCCATCAACTTGGAGTTGACTAAAGCTAATAAATATGCCTATATGTATGTATATATGTATATATAATATATATATATATATATATATATATATATATAATATATATATATATATATATATATATATATATATATATAATATATATACATTGGAGTTGGTACAAATTAATTCAAATTCAAATTACGCGCTTTATGTCGAATACTTTGTTTTGATTTTATGATAGTTTTTATAGTTTTACAGATCAAAGTTCAAATTGTACTAGCTTTAATATAGGTCTTATAATGAGGCCTGTGATCTACATTCAAAGGATCTATTGTAACACAATGAGGGAGGGATGTGTGATTACTAGGGGGAAAAACAATGAACACTCGAGTTTTATAGGGATAATAAGTCTAAGATGATTGGACAGTTCCTCCGTGTAAAGAATAAGGAACAGGATGAGAACATATTTATTCTTAGATAAACAATAACACTTCACAATATGTCTTATTCAAAGTAACCTGCAGCAACACTCTAGCTATTGCAAAATGTTATTTACATAGTGATGTGAAGGTTTCAAATTTGTGGCCATTGAGGAGTTGAAATCATGGTTTTGCAACATTTGTGCTTGTCTTGAAACGTAGTCAACATGGTACATTATAGAGGAATATCGTTGTAATAACTTAACTGTGCCTTGACTTATAAATACCTTTACTTTAAAAAGGTTGTATTTACCGCAAGTTGAAGAAGCAATCCAAGAATCAGCTACCGTCGATACCTGCTGTTGGATATAAATATCTCTGGACCGGTTTCGGCATAACGCCATCATCAGCAGGCGGGGCAACACTCGAGCTCTCAACTAATAAAGTGATATCAGTGCTCGTCGTGCTCATTGAGACTTGAAGTTAATCACTGATAAAACTTTATTAGTTGAGAGCTCGAGTGTTGCCCCGCCTGCTGATGATGGCGTTATGCCGAAACCGGTCCAGGGATATTTATATCCAACAGAAAGTATCGACGGTAGCTGATTCTTCGATTACCTTTACTTTACCTCTTGTGTAATTTAATTGGAATTGTTACTTAAATTACTATCTCCCTCACAAGTCTTAATTACTACTTACTTTATTTACAACTTATTTATTTATGACTTAATTCTAGCTTATGATAAATATATATTAATTTTTAATATTGCAGTGATCCATTGAGTAACAATTTGTTTTTTCATGAGCTTACTAAACATCCTTAGTTGTATAGTAATAAAGTGATACAACTAAACTCTTTAGTTGTATAAAACATACGAAATACTCTTTTTTAATTTAATTTTGAAAAAAGGCGATATTTTGACAAGGTTCTCGTTTACGCCTATCAAATATTGGATAGGCGTAAACAATTTTTCTGCTTGAATACTCATCTGACGAATTTTGACATAAAAAGACAATGGATGTATTGTTTTTATATTTGTTATGGTGTCGAGCTGCGTAAGCAAATGTTAATCCTGAGACTAAACAGTAGAGGGGAGGAGTTCTTTGAACAACTTCACTTCATTGAACAAGCTTTTTTCCCTATTTTTTTATCGAAATTCTAAAATTAAGCAATTTTAATGTTTTATTGTGAGTATAATGTAAATTATAGATAAAACAATTATAGCGGAAAGACTGGTTTTATAATTGCAATTTAATTGGTCCTTTATTTAAGGCTATATGATTTATTTATTATGTTATTTATTTAAGGACATTTATTTTATTTTAAGCCCCTGTAAAAAAATGTAAACAACTAAACTTCCAAAAATTGTTATTCGTATAAATTTGTTATTCGGTGTAAATAGGGAATGTGGAGGTGATAGAGTCCTTATATGAAAAAGAGATATCTAAAAACTCTACTACTAGTACTAATTCTACTAAGCTAAAAATTTAGGAATAAGTGCTAACATAGGGATTGGAGCATGATTTGTGTTTAAGTAAGACTCGTCCTAAGCTAATAACATATAAGTAAGTGTTTACATTGTAATGAGAACATGATTTGTGAAAAGTATGATTTATTCCTAAGCTAATAACATAGGAGTAAGTGTTTACATTGTAATGAGAACTTGACTTGTGAAAAAGTAACACTCATTCCTAAGCTAATAAAATAAGAATAAGTGCTAACATAGGTAAACGAACATATGACTTGCTAATAAGTAAGAAAAAAATGTATGAATAAATCTTTAGTTGCTATGCCATTCTTGTAATTTTAAATAGCATTTTTAAGAAAAAAATTAGATAAACAAGCATTTTATGATCAAATTTGATTGATAAGAATTGTGATTGTTATCAATCACAATTCTTATTATACGTCGTATTAGTTTTCATTGAGTAATCTGTAATAATTTATAGATCAATTTGCGATCGGAAAATATTGATCCTTTCCCTCACCCCTCTTAAGCTGACGATCGACTGTAACTTAACAAATTTGCAATTTAGAAAACGATTTTTAAAAAATAATTAAAAATTGATTAATGATGCTTTATACCTTATAAATAAATAAATAATTTATATACTTTAAAGGAATTCAATAAACACAATAAATTATTTATATACTTTAATCGAAATCAATAAATAAATTAGAAAAATACAACAAATCAATTTCACGGTAAAATTCAGAAAATAGAAGCCGGCTATGATTTAAAGGTAAAATGATTACTATTTATTCGATTTTAGACGAGATATTTTATTGGACTATTTCTGTTTGAAGGATCTTCCTTATTAAAAAAAAAGTATTAGCAGATACATAGAAACTCTTTATAGATTACAACCGACCCTGAGATATTTAAATTATTATTTTTTTTTTTTAAATCAGTGAAGACAATATTGGTTTTCAAGCTTTTGAGGAGGAATAGGTCCTAATTAATACTTTTGGCTGTAACATTTGGCTGTAAAGATTTATTTATTTAAGAGGGTCTTGTCCCAACATGGGAATTTTTAACTGTAGATCTTTGTTTAGAACTTAATTTAACTCAATAACATTGTTACCTTTTTTGTTTAACGGTATTTATTTGTCTGTTACTAGTTGTTGTCAAACATCTAGTGTAAACCACCATGTAACTGTTTTTGTTATTTTAATATGCTAAGCTTGAAAAAGATTAATTATATCGAAAGCTCGGCAAAATTAGTTTTTTTTTGTATTATTAGGACCTATTCCTCCTCAAAAGCTTGAATATTTAAAATAGAGGTCCCTTTAAAATTTGTTTGTCTTAATATTGGTTTTATAAGCATTTGTACGAAATTTATTAAAAGGTATATAATTAATGGATTCAGACTATTATATTATTTTATAAGAATATACTATTACAAATTACAAAGAAGACTGCGAAGAAGTTCATTCTTTACTGAGGCACATATTTTACTCTTTGAAAAATCTGGAAAAATTAATGTATTGGTGTAAGCAAATAAAAATTCATGTATCGGTGAGCAAGAAAGCACGCATATCAAAGGAAATTCGTCCTTCTTCCGGACCTCTGCTTCAAAATTTAATAACATCGTTGTAATTAGAAAAATACGTTGAAACAAAATACTTTCAAAATAAAAATTCTGGAGCGCGGAGGTTTACGTGCCAGACAAATTATTATTTTTTTATTTTTCGGCTATTTACAGCAGTTTTTTTTTTATACTTTTTGGTCACTTAAGGTTGTCTTATCGACTTCAGACCGTTTTAATTCGTCTCAGAGCCTCAAAACCTATCTAAAACGACTCCCTTCTTAACTTTTCATGTTAAGTAGGGTGATTTATTTATTTATGTACATGAAGTGTTTTCATTTTTTGTTAACTTGGAGTGGTCGCATCGAATTCGAACCGGTTTTATTTCATTCAGCACCCCAAAACACTTAAAAAGAGTTTTTCTTAAGAAGAATATTAAACGATTTTTCGCTAATTTTAACACTACTAGAAAACAAAAATTACAGGATGCTCGAATAAGCGTATTGAGCTTTCTAAATTCTTTTTAGCGAATCTTCATCTTGTTCTATGCCTTCCTCTAATTAAATAATAATCCAAAAGGTGTAAGCATTTCATTGACACGATTTCTTTATTATTTAAATTAATTATGATATATTTTTTTATATATTAGTACTTTTACTTTTAATTAATCCTATTTCCTGATAATTCATTCATGCGATTTATATAGGTCAATTATGTGACAGGAGTCAACTCAAATTATTGTCAGTATTATTATAATTAAATGTCTTCTTATCAAGCTTTGGGCGAATTTTTGTTAAAAACGACGCTTATAAGTGTGTCTGGATGAAATAATGTTTTATGATATATTTTATTTAGGTTGCGGTGCTATAGAGCGATCCTATCTTGATATTAACTTTATAGTGAAGATAAACTAATTCTTATTCTATAGGATAAGCCTTACTTAGTCACAAATAAAGTTATTACATATCACATTAAGTTAACAGGTTTAAATTCTATTTGTTTCTCATCTAATTCTATTACTTTCTTGATTTTAAATTAGATAGATTATATAACGTGTTATGTAATGTCTTGTCGCCTTGTCTTCTTTATGAAATACTTCCGGTGATACTTTTGCGGTGAAAAAGTAAAAGTTTAATGGAAGGAAAGAAAAACGAAAAAAAGAAATTATCGGTCTTAGTAAATATTTATTTCTTTTAAAATGATTATTTTGTTTATTTTCTAGGCTAAAGGTAGATATATAGTACGTATAATTTAGTCCACTTTTAAGTTTTACTTTTTAACTTACGTACTGTACCATGTGTAGTTATGGAAGTTTTGCTATACATTTTAATTATACTTCAAAGTTTTAAAATAAATATAATAATAATAAATGTAAAGTTTTACATAGATAGGAGCTAAAAATAATAAAATAGTTTCAAAAATATTTAAAAAATAAGTTTTATGTTTATATGTATATAATTGTTTACTTCTTTTACTTTTTTCATTTATATGTCTAATCATTTAATTAGTTAATTTTTATTAACATTATATATTTTTAGTAACATTATTTTTATATCATGTGTAATATATATATATATATATATATATTATTATTATTATTATATATATATATATATGTATGTATATGTATGTATGTGTGTGTTTGTGTGTAAATTGCTAATGATATTGATTATATTATTTATACAATTGCATACGTTTACCTTCTTATATTTTTCTTTATTAATAATAAATTCACTTGTATGCTTACTCTAATTTTTTCTATATTATATTTTTTGTAAATATAGTTCACTAAATTTTCATTGACCTTTAGAATGAACTTAACTTCGTTTTAAAGTGGATTAAAGCAAAGTATACATTTCTATAATTGATTTTTTTTTTAAATTAAATGTTGTCATAAGTTTAGGTTAATAATTATTTATATTATTGATTTGGTCCGTGATTTGATATTTTTTTGGTGGTGACCCTGTGAAAAATACATCAGAATAGAGTTATAGTCTCACTCTGTATATAATATATATACCACACACATATATATATATTATATATATATATATATATATTATATATATATATATAATATATATAATATACAACACACACACACACACATATATATATATATATATATATATATATATATATATATATATATATATATATATATATATATATATATATACACGCGCGCGCGGACTCACTACGTAAACAAAATCAAGTAAAAAGGAGATAAGATGACGAGTTTGGACGATGAGAGGTCAATTTTAAAATAATACATTCCATAGTTATTTATTTATGCCATTTCCATTTAGTTATATTATGCTTGTTGTTATTTTCATTCATTCACTACATACACTAGGTTATCGATACTCTTGTATGGTTATCGTTACTATGGTTAAGTTATCGTTACCCTCGTAAGGTTATCGTTACTATGGTAAAGTTATCGTTACTCTCGTAAGGGTTTTTTCGTTACCCTCAGAAGCTTATTTTTTCTTTGGAAATTTGCTTAAAAAATTTTAGTGTGAATTCTTTCGGTTAAAAAACTGAAAATTCCGAGCCGCTTCTGTTTGACCCAGTTATGACTACATGTGCACACACTTCCCTAAACTTGACGTGATGTTTAACTTGAATGACTGGTTTCTAAGACGATTATAACAAGAAAAATCAACCGTTCTTTTTAAAAATATTAATAAGATTGCAGAAGAAAGAGTCGATTAGATATTTTGATATTTAAAGGACTTTAGTCAACAAAGATTCCCTCAAATCGGACTTTATTTGATGTTTAAATGCCAAAAAAAGGTTTGATTTTTGAACTGTTTGATTCTCTTGATTATATCTTCTTATTTTATTAAAATTGTTTTACGGGTGCTGACATTTTATTAATTGGCGACCTTCAAGGTTATACCCGTTTTTAGAAAAAAAAATTAAGTAAGACCAGTAGATAACAATATTCACTTGAAAGGTCAGAAGGTACTTAAAATTTTTTCACTTTTTTTTCGTTTAAAAAAATGAAAATTAAGCGATGAAATCAAAGAATGATAGATAACTAGTCGACGTGACTTATTCTGACGTCACTTTTGTTTTCCATTGCTTAAAAAATGAAGTTTAATAGTAAAACGTATAACCTCTTTTATGAATAGTTTGTGAATCATGACCTCTGATTTTTCTATGACCAGCTTAAGAAACGTTTCTCGTCCTGAGTTCGAAGTGAAGATTTTTTCGTACTGATAAACGTCTTACTGAGCCATCTATGAAGCCGAAAAAAGGTTAAAGTAATGTGAAAAAACTTGATTTTTTCACACTAAACAAATCTGGAGCAGTGTCGATAAAATCCCACGATTGGTCTATTTTCCGAAATCTTTTTGTCACAAAACTGCATAAAAACTTGTTTAAGAAAGATAAAACATGTTTAGTATCAGTTAAACGCTTAGCAAGGTTTTATGGCTTCTGTTTTCATTTTCCAAAACTTTTTGATTTTATCTGTTCTTACTTTCTCATTTTATTGCATTTTTTTTGTTAAAATGTTTAACTCTTCGGGGTTGTTTAAGAAGTGGGTTTCGATTATTTTTTCTTTCTTATGGATCAGAGAAAATATTAATTAAAAGTTATTTAATTAAATTATTAAAGTATACGTATAATTAAAGAAGTATACGTTACTATGTTCAAAAGATTGATGTACGTACTGATGTCAAAAGAATTTTCTAAATGTTTTGACATCATAATAATAATTAATAACTGGAAAACTAATTATAATATTTATAATAACAGTCGAATAAGTCAAGATAATAAAAAAAATAAATAAGTAAATTGAGGAATTTTATACCCCATGTCATTATGTTCCGCTTGTTTCATCTAAGTTATTGTTAAACATATACCATATACCAGATACCATATTAATATGTAAATAACATGTTATTATCATGTTCATATCAATATTATTAAGTGTATAACTAAATATAAAAGTAGTGATCCCAATAAATTTTTTGTGTTAAAAATGTATTCGCATTATTAACTGAATGCATCGATGCGAAATTTGTAAGTTATTTTCTATTCTAGATTCAATTTTAAATCTAGAATAATATATTAAATTTAAAATCTAGGACAAGTATATTTAAAAGAGGTTTACCAATAAGTAATATTTAATGATAAAATTATTTTTCTTTATAAAAAATCGAGGCTAGAAAGGTAGTATAATAATTGACGGACATGCGTGAAGAAAAATCATTTATTTTGGCGCATTCTCTCTTATAAGTTGTAAGCCTGGAGCTTTCTGTGTACGCTCTATTAATAATATGTCACCTTAATATATTTGAAGCTCTCTCACTTCTTTTATTAAGCGCTTAAATCCGTTATCTAGTTAAGACTTGACAATGGCCTTTATAGTAAAGGTTGTTTATAAACTTATATTGAGTCTAAAAGTTGTGACACTTCATTATTTGTAAATGGCATTCTTGTGATTTTCGTTGGAAAGAATTTTGTTGAATATTTTTGACTATTTTTAGGTTAGTTATTCCATGGAATGTTATTGACTTTTTTATTTCTTTAAGTTATGCTTAAGCCGTTTGACATACAAAAGTATTAAAAAGAAAAATCGTGGTTGATCACCATGACATCAGAGGGCAGATCGTGTGCCCAGTTCCAATCAGAAGTGTAAACTTGTTAAAATCTGCAACTTTTTTTTTCGAAATATCTTTGCTTGGAATCAAATACATTTTTTTTATACCTGTTCTGAAAATAACTGCATCTGAAATTAAGTTGGAAGTGGTTTGAAGTCGCGTGATGACTTTGTTTAAGACCCTCCTCATTGAGGACTTGTACGTCGTTATATAATTAGTACTCTAGACTTACCTAATTACTAGCTTAACTGTCCTTTCATTTCGAAAGAGCGTTTTTATGTCATTGGAAATGGACATATTTCTTTGACAGCGATTTTCGTTTAGAATAAATTGACTCGGCAATTATTACAAACGAAGCCTATCGTAAACGACCCAATGATAACTACATCTCTCGGTTTTTTTGTTTACAAAATAAGCGAAACGCTTTTCATCCAACAAGATGTCGTCATCAGCGAATCTCGGGTCTCCGGTGTCATAATTGAGTCCTAATACGATATAATTGTAACATTGTTCTTTTGTAACTTTTCGAAATATCTCAGCTTTGAGTCAAATAAATTTGTCCGGCAAATGGACATTGGACTTTAAAACTTACTCTAAGTATTTAATTTACTTTAATGCTTAGTTAATACTTATCCAAAAAGCCAATCATTGAGCAGCAGGGCTCCTAATGGGCATTAATTTTAAGATTTCTAAACCTATAATTATATCGGGGAAGCTTGTACAAGTTATTCCTTTCTGCTGTATTTAGGAAGATAAATCCTTTATATATTTCATAGTTTTATCTGATAAAAAATGAAATATTTCAAAACAATTAAACTTCTGGTATGAATTTAATTAAAAGAGAATTTATTCATTTGTTCAATGTACCTATTTATGTTCCATTTGTTTAATGTACCTATTTATGTATCATTCCATGCAATTTATTTATTATCTCTCTTATCTTTTGCAATTAAAACTGTGGAATACATTTTAAAATTATAATAAAAGATAAATAGCAATTATTCTTACAAGTTATTAACTGCAATAAAACAATTACAAATACAGCTGACTGATAAAGATCTAAGAGTTGCAGAAAAAGTAATTTAGTTCTCTGTTTAAGACCTTGGAGCCGTTTTAGATTTAAGTTTGTTATGCGGGTTGAGTAGAAGTTTAATGGTTACTTTATTTTTACAAAATTGTTATTCTTACCGAAATTAATATTCTTAATGCGGTCATCAATTTAATTACGATTCCTATTGTGCTTTAAAATGGTATTCTTATCCTCAACATGATTTAAAATAGAATTTTCAATCTCAATTTGACATTCCCATGATATGTTGCCATTGATATGTCTATATATGATATTTTCTAATTCATGTATACTTTTATATGAAATTCATATTATTAAATTACTTTCATATCATATTCTTAATCCTAACTTGTTCATCCTAATATTTTCATTTCTAATATACTTTCATATGATATTTCGTTATTGCTATTACACTCCTATATTATATTCTAATTCCTTATATAATTCTTTTCTCGTTTAAATAACTTCATATAATTTTCTCATTGCCTTGTTCATCCTATGATTTTCCTTCCCATGTTCATCCATAGAATTTTTTTCATTCCCATGTTCATCCTATGATTTTCTCATTCCCCATGTTCATCCATATGATTTTCTCATTCCCCATGTTCACCCATATGATTTTTTCATTCCCCATGTTCGTCCATATGATTTTCTCATTCCCCATGTTCGTCATTGATTTTTCTTCCCATTGTTCATCCAGTATGATTTCTATTCCGATGTCATCGATTGATTTTTCATTTCCTGTTCACATTGATTTTTCGTGCCCATGTTCGTCATATGATTTTCTTCATTCCCATGTTCGTCATTATGATTTTCTCCTCCCTGTTCATTATGATTTTTATTTCCATGCTCATCCATTGATTTTTCATTCCCCGGTTCATCATTGATTTCATTCCCATGTTATCATATTGTTTTCTCATCCCTTGTTATCCATATGATTTTTTAATTACCATGTTCTCACGATATGATTTTTTTTACCCCTGTTATCCTTAGGGATTTCTTATCCCTATTCATCTATGATTTTCTATTCCATATTCATTCCATATGATTTTCTCATTCCATGTTTCATCCATATGATTTTTCATTCCCATGTTCTCCATATGATTTTCGTCATTCCCATGTTCATCCTATGACTTTCTCATTCCCTTGTTCCATCATTGATTTTTCTGTCCCCATGTTCATCCATATGATTTTTCTTCCATGTTCATCGCATATGATTGTTCTGCCCATATTTCAATCCATTGATTTTCTTCATTCCCATGTTCTCCCTACGGAAGTTTTTGCTTCCCTGTCATCCATAATGATTTATCATTACCCATGTTTCATATGATTTCTCATTCGCATATGCAGTCCTATTGGTTTTGTTTCCCCTGGTCATACTATTGAGTTTTTCATATCCCCATGTTAATCCATATGAGTTTTCTCACCCCAATGTTCATCATGATGATTTTCTCATTCCATGTTCATGGCATATATTTTGATCCCGCATGTGTCATTCCGTTATTGATTTATCTCCCATGTTCCAGTCATATTTTTTCTGATTCATGTCATCATTATGTTTTTGCTTCCCCATGTTAATCCATATGATTTTCTATCCCCATGTTCATTCCATTATGATGTTTGCTTATTCCCTGTTCATCCATATTGATTTCTCAGTCCATGTTCATCATATGATTTTATTCGTTCCCATGTGTCATCCACTTATGATATGTCTAATTCACATGTTCCTTCTTTTTTCTTCGATGTGCTAACTTACTCATTGAAAATAGTTTTCTGTTTCCCACATGATGCTAGAAATGTGTTTTTGGTATTCTAAGTATTTTCTAATTGGAAAACAGGTTTTGGTTTAAACTTTGGTTAATATTATCATTCGCTCTAATGAACCAAGAGCATTTTTAATGGGGATGCTAAATTATCTTGATTAACTAATATTAACTTGGAAGAAAGAGCGAAGAGAATGTTTTGAAGATATGGGGTTTAAATAGCGGGTTTACCAACACACCAAATACTCGCCTCATTTGTTATTTATGTTGATTATTTTCTTAGATATAAAAGTAAATGATTAGGTCTGTATGTGTGAATAGTGGAGGAGAGGGAGTGGTGTAGTACCTGTTTGGCTTTACCTTAATTAATTAAAACTTGTGGCGAGATTGGCAGTTTAGTTGTTTATTGTGCGATTTTGTTACCAGGAGTTGTTTGATGGAGAGCTATTGATACAAGAGTAGATTAATTCAGATCGACAGTTTGCTTTTCTTAACTAAGGGGAGTTCCTTAAGGCTGTAAAAAGAGCTATACACAATTTTTTTAAGTGATCATTATTTGGCGTCGTAAGTCCAATACGAGAGATTTTCTTCGTCTATTACTATTGCAATAAGATCAACCATTCATTTACTAGGTTATCTTAACAAAAGAAGAAACCTTAACAAGAATATTTCTCCTATTTAAATGTCAAATGGTAGCATCATTAAAATGATTCGAAGTTTGTAGATTCACCTAACCAAATTCTTTTTATACGATAAGCTTTTTGCAAAAACACAGGCTTAAACAAATGAGCAATCAAAATTCAACAACGTGGTTTTTGTTTGAACACGATCGCAAAGCAAATTCCATCAAATATGACACAGTAGGACACGTTATAAACCAAGTTAAAAAAAATACGTAAGAAAGTGTTCTTTATAAACTTAACTTTTGTGAACTGAACTAAGTTCGGGTTTAGTACTTGAACATTTATATCGCTAAGGCACTTTTAATTAAAAAAAGGTTTGCTCCCCCCCGTCTGGCTCTTGGCCTAAAAAAAACTGACTACAATTTCCTCAGATGCAGCGAAAAATTCGAAGTATATGAGTGGTTTTGTATGTTTTGACTTTTAACTTTTTTTTGTTCTAATGTTTTGATTAAAATTCCGTAGGTTAGGGTAGAAAATTTATTGGTATTAATAAAATAAAATTATATATATATTATAGATAATTATTTTCTATATATATATATTAATATATTTATATATATATATATATTATATATATATACTATTTAGCATAATAAAAGTAAACATACTTTTCATGTTAAAATTTTTATGGCATTTATAGTCTATAATTAATCAGTTTTGATGGCCAAAATTAATTTTTTATGCGTACATTTAAATACGCTTAAACTATTACAGATAAATCGCCACTCTAGATAATACAAGATGATAACTTTAAGGTATACAAAGACAAGAAACTAAAACAAGAGTATAAATTATTAAAGTTATAATGATTCAATGGCAATGATCTAACTTGAATGGTATAATTTTATTTACGTACGTGATAATGAGTTTTAGTAATTAGATAATTATTATAGTTTTAATGTTACATAACATTATTTTTTATTTTTCTTCTTATGTTGTTGAATGAAGTGTTGAACACATAGTGGAAAAAATAAGAAAATAATGTACAAAGTTAAAAGTTGGTCGACATTGAGTGTATGTTAAATACATGTTATCAGTCCTTTGATGGGTTTCGAAGCTTGAATTTGGGCTTAATGTTAATGAGTATTACGTTTTATATGTGTTAAATGTTTTTGGTTTTTTAAATGGATGTACATTATGGAAACTGGATTTTTACATTTTAACATCATGTTTATTATTTAAATTTATTTTTTCGTTTTGTTTTTTATCTTTTAATTTTACTTTCGCTTATTTATACCGTAGTATAACTAAATGTATTTTGTTTGCACTTAATTCGTTTCGTCTTGTCGTATTAGTTTATTTTTTATCGAAACTTAGTTTTGGGTTTTAATTTTGATAGTAATTGTATTGAGTTGAATTTGGTACAGCAGTTAATCGAGGTCGTGTGAGGGGTGTTGTGAATGTTTTATTGTTTTTGGACGAGGAGCAGTTGAAGAGTGTTGTTAGTATCATTCGGTTGATTGTACATCGGAGGCGGGCAAGGAGATGAGAAGTAGCAATAACATGCCGATGTGCGTGGGAAAGTCTGATTTTCCCTTACTCGAGTTTTGTTTTTAATTGTTTGGTGGAAAGAAAAATGGTACATTGGTATTCCTAGGATTTGATGTTGTCTCTAACATTTATTTATTGGTATGCTCATTAACTTTTATGTTATTAAAAGTCGGTAACCAAATTACATAGAATTTGGTATGCTCAATTCAACTTTTATAGTTATTAAGGGTAACAAATTCCATGATTATAGTTTGCTCCAATTCCCTTTTTATGTATTAAAGTGGTAACAAATACCATGAATTATGGTATGCTCCAATTCACTTTTTAGTTTAAAAGTTGGTAAACAATTACCTTAGATTTGGTATGCTCAATTTCAACTTGTTATAGTTATAAAGTGTAACAAATTACCATAGATTATGGTTGGCTCCATCAACTTTTTTTGTCTTAAAGTGTACAAATTACATGAATTATGGCAAACTTTGGTTTGACAGCATAAATCAGTTACTTACGATGAAACATTAAATTGATCGCAGTCAGAGGTTTTTTCTATAATAATTGATTCTATAGCAGGTTTCTTTTACTACCTTTTCTGACTCGTTGTCACTTAAAAGAAATTTAAATTTATAACTCGTTTATTAAAAGCTTTATGCATATCATCGTAAGATGTAAATATGATAGCGTGGATTGGCTGTGGTTTTGCGTGCGAAATTTAAAATCATGAGTTGGCCGTATAACATTTTATCTACGTGTTGAGGTTGATAGGAGTCACTAATTTTTCATACCTTGTTACGAAAGTAAAAATAAATGTCGTTTTAATAAAATTATATTATTCTACTAGAAAAGGTGGTTTTAGGTAAAAAGAGGGCCTTCGTCTGTTAGCGCTTCCGCAGATTGCGTACGCGACTTCGGGCTACTGCACGGTCTCGCGCCATAGAAATATATACTAGAGGGGCATAGCATATCTTAATACATTTGAGGGGCCTGAAATTTTTAGTGGGGCTCTACGGGGCTCTTGTGTAACTCATTGAAATGTCTCTCCAAGAGGAGTTAAGGTTATAACTAATCAATTGTTTTTCGGGCGTCCGAGATTTTTGTGTGGTGATTTTATTTAACATTCTATATTATTTCTGTTTTTTTGTTCTGTTTATTTTGATGAAAATGATAATCGGATGTGGTAGGTACTTTTTCGATGTTTCAAAATTCAACCATAGGCGCCGAGAGTATGAGTAATATATCTCTATGCCTCGTGCCTTCTGTGGCGATTGCGTTCACATAGTTTTTCGCACTATTCAGTCGTCCATATTTATTGTTTATATTAAGTGTATACGTTCTCGATATAGAATTTTCAACATATTAGTCAATACGTGATTTGTTAACATTACGTCTTATCAGTTTACATATCAGGACAATTGTTTGTTTGACATTTTATGTAATTCATAATACGGAACTTTAGATACTGATAATCATAATTTCGTACGTTTGTGATTTATATATTGTATACGTGTAAATTTTCAGCAATCTAACATATATGAAGATTTGTGATTTTTTAATGTTTGTGGGTCTTTTTGTGGGTATTTTTACGGGGGGGTTTTTGTTTTTTTTTTTTTCCCCCAAACCCCGTTTTTTCTAACAAAGGTTTTGGATATTACAGGTTATTTCGTAACGTTTCATTCGATTCCAAGAGCGTTTGAAAGTTTCGCGTCATTTATTTTAGTTCTCGGCCAGTTTAGTGTGAAATTCGGTGTCAAACATATGATTGATATATTTTAATTAATATATATATATATTATTATATATATATTATAATATATATGTATATATATTCTTTTATTTATATATTTTCATATATATATACTATTAATATCTTATATATTATATTATATATATATATATATATATATTATAATATATTATATTTATATATATTATATATATTATATATTGTGTGTAATTATGTGTGTCTATTTCACCCCTCCGTGGTATTACACTCTATGCACACCGTGCACACTCACTTCCTTTTATTCTCCTCTCTACCTTCAGTCCCTCTCTGTCGACGAAGAAATGTTCGAACGTTACTAATTTTTTATGTAATTTTTCTTAGTGTTTTTCTTCGTATCTGTATATTAGTGTATTGATATATATATTATATATATTATATATATATATATTTAGATATTATATTAATTACTATATATCCTCAAATCTAAATGGCACATGAAATTCGAATAGTAGCTTACATTTTAAGCAGTTTTATTGAGTTTGGAAAAGTTGAGAAAATACCTGTAATGTAATTTTATGTTTCTTCACAAGTGAATGTAAAGTTATCCATTTGGACGGAATTATGTATTTGCGTGTGGGGATTATAATCCTTTATACTGGTATACAACTTTTCCATTGAAGCTCAATGATTTTGCAAAGTTGTTGATTTTTGTCGAAGTCATTTTATTATAGGTACAATGAACTAAAAAAGGGATGTAGAGAGAAGCATAAAATTTAGTTAAGGACTATTTGTTTTAGTGTCTCAAAACTCTGAAAAAAAGTGCGTGTAAAGGAAATAATAAGGAAAAAAAATTGGGCGTTGTAGACTCCAATTTTTTGATTCTACTCGCAAAAGTGTTCTTTTTCTCATTTGTGTCTTTGTGAAGAAAAATATAAAAGGGAAAAAAGGGAGATTAGTCAAGGTGGGCTCTTGGAGGATGATTGGACATGGGACTTGAAAGAAAAACGATGTTAAAAAGGACCAACAGGATGAGAAAAAGATGGGTAGGCCTTACTACGCTACTCCACCTATATAGAAATAAATAAAATTATGGGAAGAAACGAGATTAGAATTATGATTCAGAACAGCTATATCCTTAACTGCAAAATGTCTCTTGGGATATGGTAAAAGGTTACATTTAACCTTGTCTCCATTGTTGAAGATAAATTGAGTTATTTATCTTCAACATTCTAAACTCTTTTAGTACGAATCCGTGCAGTATTGCAGGATTTAAGTGCTGTTAGAAGTACTTTTAGGATTGAGTGTAAATATGAAAACAGTAATGTATCTAGTCATGGTTGAGTGAGTAGCAGTCGAATCCTTTAGTTTGAGTCTTATGAATGGGAAGTTGTTATTAAGGGTGATTAGTTTATTTATTATCTGCTCGTAGCGCCGGTCGTATAGTACTGGACTTCGGCCGGAGGTCCGGGGTTCACAGCCCGGGCTATGCTCTCAGTTTTGTATGATAGATTTGATGTAAAAAGATTTCGCCAACTTTACATTTCTTGAGCATAGTAGATGTGACCCACCCGAGGTGGTTCCGCAAGCGAATACTTGAAGGGCCTTAAAGCCCTTACGGCTTTAAGGCCCAAGCTTAAAGCCCTTTAAGCAGCCTTTAAGCCTTAAAGCCCAAAACGGAAATAATACGGGCATTATTATATTATTATTATAGTTTATTTATTAATGAAGTGCTTAATGTGTTGATAAAAAGATTTACGCGTTGGAATTAAGTTTCACTAAGTTCTAATTTAGTGAGGAGAGTTGATAAATGTTACGATGTTTTAAATGATTCTTGGACAATCTCGTTTGCGCATTTGTTCATAGTTTAAATTTTCTTCCTGACGATATTCTTTTAATATTTATATTTATTAATTTTTGTTTCATCTTCTAAATTTCCTGTAAGCATAAAATAAGTGTCGGTCCATAAGTCCAAAACCGAGTTTTCAACTGAATTTTTTCTATTTATGTATTTTGGCGGATTTTTAATAGAATATGAATTTGTCTTGTGTTGAGTCGTTGGACTCAACACTAGACTATTTTGTCTGTTTGGACAAACACTAACCTATTTTGATCAACACTAGACTTTTTGTTGTTTGGATCAACACTATATTTTGTCTGTTGGACTCAACACTAGACCTATTTTGTCTGTTTGGATCAAACACTAGACCTATTTTGTCCTTGACGCAAACTAGATCTGTTTCCTCTAGTTATACGCAACTAGAACCTTTTCCTTAGACGCATACTAGATCTGTTTCCTCTAGTAGAGCAACACTAGATCTGTTTCCTCTAGTTAGACGCAACACTAGATCTGTTTCCTCTAGTTAGACGCAACACTAGACCAGTTTCCTCTAGTTAGTCGTAACACTAGACCAGTTTCCTTTAGTTAGACGCAACACTAGACCTCTTTCCTCTACTTAGACGCAACACTAGATCTGTTTCCTCTACCTAGACGCAACACTAGACCTGTTTCCTCTAATTAGACTAACACCAGACCTGTTTCGTCTAAGACCGTCTTTATCAACATAGACTTGTTCACAAATAATTTTACTCTGTAGGAACTCGGGAGATGTTCCTTCTCGGTATTGCTTAATTTAGAAATAGTTAGAAAAGTTTGAGGTTTATTTATTTGAATATCTAATTAAATTTAATTTCACATTGAATATATAAGGAAGACATTTTCATGCTTTAATTATTTATTTTGAAGAATATAGAATAATTAAACATTAATCATGTAATTACATATCAATCAAAAGAAGATAATGTATTTGATTTATTAGAAAAACCTAAAATTAGAGTTCCTGATTGCTGCTGTCAATCCCTTGCTCCCTGATCGAAGCTTCTTTGAATGCCAAACAATATTACATAAATCTTACTATCACGATAAAGCGTGAACTAGTTCAGAACCATATTTTCTTCCTGTCATAGAATAAGTGCGAATTTCACGACTTTACCCGATGTTTGACGGAGTAGGACGATATTGGAGTTGGATTAAACAAGGTTAAACACATTTAAACAGGATTACACCACTTCCAACGGTTTTTATACAAGATTAAACTTTTTTACGATTAATTATAGAAATCGCTATGAAAAGATCAATGTCAAAAAAAGGGTTGATTGATTTGTCGGGAAATGTTAAAATATTTTTATAATATCTAATTTAACGTAACAGGCTCTTAAAAAATTAAGTAGTGAAAGAATTTTGTATTCTCCATTTAAACAACTTAAAATTGATTTTAACCTTTTATTAGTTTAGAAAAGTATAAGGTTTAGAGTTTTGGACATTGGGAACTTTGGGCTTTGAAGTCAGTGATTATGTTTTTATATAAAAGGCTTGTCGGGTTTTGGACACTGAGGTTATAAGATCGCCTGGCTGTGCATATTAATACGCCGCGAGGTTAGCTGGGGCATCGAACTCGTCTCGTAGTCTTCTTTATGAAATCTTCGTCTCCCTATCATAGAGGAGTGCTCTTTATATTTAGTCGACTTTACTTAAATATCTTGTTTTAGATTTCGCAAGAAAAACAGTGGTTTTAAAGTTTGCGGATTTTTTTATTATTTGTACAAAAATGAGATTTATTTCTATGTTGAGATAAAGCCTTACTTTAGGGTAAGACTCTAAAATAATTCTTATTTATTATCCTCATTTCTCTTATATTCTCTTAAGTATGTACGTTCTTTGCTGCTTCATTTAGGGTTAAATCAAATTAGCCCTTACTTGAGGCTCTTATCCGAAACATTCTGGCATTATTTGAACAAACTTATAACTATTAACTTTATATCTATGTATCTAACTTATTTATATATATATTTATATATATATATTATATATATATATATATATATTATATATAATATTATAATATTATATAATATATTAATATATATATATATATATATATATATATATATATATATATATATATATATATTTATATATATATATATATGTGTGTGTGTGTGTGTATGCATGTTGCATGTATGTATATTGTCAAAGGTTTAGCTAATTAGTTTCTACAGCATGATTTTAGATGTATAAGAATAGCTCATAGCTTACTCATCATGATCTATGAGCATGAAGAATAAGCTATATAGAGCTTATTTTTCTCAACACTCTTTCGTTTCCGTTAAATTCATGATCGTAATGACTTCGTAATCAAAAAACGATACCATTAGACTCGGACTCTGTTATAATCACAGCGATAATATCGAAAAGATTAAGAGAAATGGGCGTGTCATGAGAAACCTGAGGCTGTTAAAGTAAGACTTAGAGAAAGAATGGAAATTAGATGTATAGAAGTGGATTAATAAGCGAATCGAACAAATATCTATAGATAAATAGAACGAGAGAGTTGCTTGGATTGTGGATGCTTCCACAATCCACATGTCTTGGTTTCTTAGAGACCCTATGCTACTTACTTACCCTGCTTACTAAGTTAGTTCCTAATAACTTTTTTTAATCGAAAAAATTTACTGTTTATTTATTGCCTACAACCTTTACCTTTAACATTCCTCCAGAACTACAAACTCAAGATAGTCTAGCTACACTTAAGAACTGAAGACAATGAAATTATGTTTTTCCTAAGCATACGCTTATAACGGCTAATCAACTTCCTCAAATCAATAATTTCCTCTTTTCCCTGAACATTACAAAATTTCTAACTTTTTTTACTATGTTTCAGGTATGTCTTATTTTGATGCTAGAAACCTTAAAGCTTTACAAGTTTCATTGTAAGTTTGTTTAATTTAATGTTTTTAATTCAACACTTGACCGCCTCCGTGGCAGAGGTTGTTAGAGCGTTAGTCTTTATACTGACCTTTGACACCACGGATGTCTGGGGTTCGCATCCCAAGTTACGATCTCAGTTTATATAAAATTATTGTTTAGATAAATTATCGCCAACTTTAGAATACACTTTAAGCTCAACTGTTGTTACTACCACCCTAGGTGGTTCCCGCAGGGTTTACCCCTGATGAGCCGCAAGGCTCTAAACGGGCATGATTATTATTAATTCAACTCTTAAACATCAATTATAGTTGACTTTTTATGATCTTAAAAACTGCAAAATATAGTTTTGCAGTATTGTCGTTACTCACAGTCATTGGCAACCAGAAAATTTTGGTTTCCAATAGTTTAATGACGATAAATTTCACTTAACTGTTGCAAGTTACTTCAATTATCTCTTACCATATGTAGTTAATTGTGATTCGCATTGTAATATTTTATTAGCTTACACATACTCACATACATCTCTGTGCACCTTTAAGTTTTTTTTTACAGTTATTATTTGTTTATTTAATTTCTTATAAATTAATATGAATTTTGAAAAACCATGAACTTGGGGTTTTAACCGTGAAATGAAGTTAGTCGGGCAAACTCGTGACTCATTATTGAGAAGAACTTCCCTAATATTGATAAATACTTTCGATATTTTTAAAACGTTTATTAATAATCGAATTTTCCGTAGGAGCTCCGTGATGATTACTTTTACGTGGTCCATTAAACCTAATGCATTTCTTTGTACATCTTTCCTAAATTGACTAATTTATATTTTCTACTTTGTTTTATTATAATTTTCTTTTTAGGCTATTCTTCTATTTTCTTCTTCTTCACAATTAATTTGTATTTGTGTTATAAGTAAAGATGTGGTTTTTTTTCTTTTCTATGTTTCAATTTTCTTTAGTCCGTCGTGTTTATACTTTTCTTATATTTAACCATTTATTTATATTATTATTATTTCATTTTTAATTTTCTATTCTCTCTTATTCTACTCTATTTTACTCTATTTTTGTTTCTCTCTTTTTTACTCTATTTTTGTATTTTTCTTCTCTGATGTTGTTCTTTTATTCTGCTGATATTTATTATGTTATTTATTAAATTATACTTTAATTTAATAAAAATATAATATAAATAATAAATTAATATAATACAAAACAGTAAAAGATGTCAAAGTAATAAAGCAATTAAAAAAATATTATTTGAACACCTCTATTTAGGAATGTTAAAAGCCTATTAGTGTTAAATTTGGTTTTATAAATGAAATAATTGAATTTTTATATTTTTTTTTGTATTTTGTAAGTAGCTTTGCTAAATAAATATACAATTCATTTAATTTAATTTTATTTGTTATTAATACTTGTGTGTGTCTGCATCATACTAGATGAGAATTAATTTAGGCCATAGAAGAGGCTAGATTTCATTAGATTAAATAAACTATATTTCACTACTTACATGTAGCATATACATGTTTAATTAATATAATTCATGCAAAGAAAATTGTATACACATGTATACAATTTTCTTTGCATGACTTAGCTGATGTAAGCTATGCTCATTAAACATAAATGTTTAATGAGCATTTATGTTTAATAACACTATTTACACTACGTGTGAGTAGTGAAATATAGTTTATTTAATCTAATGGAATCTAGTCTGTTCTGTGCCCTAAATTGATTCTCATACATATATATTTGTTTTTCTTAAAATTTATTTCTATGGTTTATAAATCTTATTCGTAAACATTCACTATTGTCTAGGTACAATATTAAATTAATTTTGTAATTGGACAGGTATATACGAATTAATAAGTAACAACAGGTGGTTTAGTGTGTTAAGTGTTGTTTTCGGTCAAATTTTGTAATTCTGCAAAATTCGTTATATTGTGTCATATTTTTCTTTACCTATGCTTTTAAAATTCTTGGCATCTATCTTTAAATATCACATTCTGTGTTAAAATATCACTAATTGTACCAAATTTATGAAACTTAGTTGAGTTACGTATAAATGCCAGTTAATATTATCACACCAATCTCGCACCCAAATTGTATTATTTGATCTTTAAAATATAAGACCTACCTTAAACTAATGTAACCATGTTAAATTGTAAAACTAAAACATTTTTCTTATATAATGTGGATCGAAATATCTTTTTTTCCCATTAGCCTGTAAGGATAGGGAAGAGTTGTAATAGGTTAATACTCTTCTGCTAAAAATAGTGATACTTACCATGTGTTAAGTTGTATATTTTTTAAGAAAAATATTTAGCCTCAAAAAAAATCTAGAGACCAAACCTTATCTGTTAAACCCCCAAACGTAAAAAAATAATAACATAACCTTTACACCCAGGACCCGCGTGTCCGATCAACCTGATTGAGGTTTTTCTGTGGTTTCCCTCAATTTTAAAATGCCAGGTTGAATCATTAAAAGTCAGTCCACAGACTGCATAGGCAACCCTTTTTGAAACTCCTGCATACTACGTTTACATTATAAACCTATTTAAAACACCATCAAAAATATATTTTGACAATATTAAAAAACTAAAATAATGATAATATAAAAAATAAAATACCCAAACCCAAAAAATATAAAATTAATCTTAACTCAAACAACCCCCCTCACACCCCAAAAAAATAAGCACAATTTTATACCACAAAAATAACAAATAAATAAATAAAATAAAAATTAAAGAGGCATTAATTTCCCTAAACCAATTAATAAAATATGGCTCCAGTTTACACAAAATAAATATTGTATACTTTTGCCATTAAAGAACTTGTTTGAAAAAAATATTACCATTTAGTGCACCAAAGCCCAAAATCTATGGAACAGGGTTTAAATTAGTACCTCTTAAATAGTACATTTAGGGAAAATGATTTCCTAAAAAAAATTACCATCGCCTTCTGATTTAAGCAAAATTGTTTAAATTGTCTACAAGTCTCTGATTGACAGGTTTTCAATTGCTTATAAAAAATTATTCATTGATGTACTCCTCAATTGTTTTTTTTAAATTTTTTAACCTCAAATATAACTGTTAAGTTATAAAAATCTTTGACCTCTCAAACTTCCGGAAACGATCAAACAGAAAAATGAATTCATCAAAATAATAAAAAATAACTGGGAAAACAGAAGAAAGGAGGATGAGTTGAAACGGGACGTGTTGATTAATGTCTTCTAGCTCTTCAAGTGACAGTTCTATCAACTCGACAAAATCTTCCAGACTTTGCAGATTCAGTGGCGACAAACGATGACGAACAACAATGAAAATATAAAAAAATGTGGGACAGTAGGACACTGAGTCCCACGCCACTGGTGACTATCAACGCCAAATGACTAGTTACCTCCCAGCCTTTATTAAGGTGCTATAAATAACATTTCCTTTTGCTAATGGGATATATAAATAGGAATAATATATTATACTCTAAGTTAAGGTCTAGTTCTAGTTCATTAAAGAAATATAAATAAAAAACTTTATTTATGTATTTTTATCTCCAAATTTTCCTTAGAGTAAAGTAAAATATATTCTAAAGAATTTTATAATCAAAACTTTTAAGGGTAAATTGTTATTATTAATCCATTGACCTTTTTTCGCTAAGAAAGGCTCCTTTAAGTCTACCTAATTCTACCTTAAAGTATGCTTAACTTAAAAAATTTGACACAAAGCCTTAAAAAATAAATTATAAATTTTACACAAAAGCTCCATGAACAATATAATATTGTCTTTCAATGAAAATTCTTTAAAATTTAAAAATGCCTGATTTTTTTTTAAGAATCTAAAAATGTTTTTCGTTCATACTAGGAAGTCATTTTACATTAAGGTTATTTTGAGTGGCTTTTTATTATATTTTAGTTAGTATGATAATATAGGGATCGTGTGTAAATTCTTAAATGAAGTTTTCAATAGTTTCTCTTTAATAATAATTCTCTTTTTTTTTACAATTTTTTAACGATTCTTCAAAAATTTAACAAAAAAATATAGAATCTTTTGTTACTGTGTAAAAGTTTCTGCGCACGCGTACAATTTTTTTTGTAATTGAGTATAATTTTCTTGAAAAAAAGTTTTTTTTAATAAAAGAACATGCTTTGACACTTTTTGTAAGGTAAAAAAATATATCCGCTTATTATTTTTAAATAGAATTGAATAAACGAACAATATATTTATTTTGCAAGTGAGGACACCTTTTAAAACAAAGGAAGGACTTATGTATTTGTATTATATATAGTTGAATACACAAGTATTGACCTTCGTGTTGATATTGTTGACCTTATAAAGTCATCAACAATCGTTAAGTGTATTTAGCTTCTGAAGAAGACACGCGTGCTTGTACAACATATTGTCATATTTATTCTTTTATAGAGTTTCAAGTTTAAAAATTGCAAAAACTTAAACTTTAGTTATTTAATAGTTTTTATTATTACTAATAAAATTGACAAATTGATTCTAAATGTTAACATTATCTGATATATGTATATATATATATATATATATATATATATATATATATATATATATATATATATATATATTATATATATATATATATGCTTAGTAATGATTGTTGCAATGGATTAATAAATAATTTAAAGTCATTGTGTGTTAGTTTGTTTTATGGTGAGGTAGTTATTTCATGGTAATTATTCTTGAGAGACCTTGATTTTTATTAGTTTATAATGTAAACTAACTTATGTCTTTTTTATGACATAATGTGACATTAAATGTGAATTAAATAAAATGTTCTCGAAGTGTGTTGCTTCCTAGATTCCATGGAGAGAATTTATTCTTGCACTAAACAAATAAGAATATATATTCTTCTAATTGTCTGATTTAATAGTTTAATTTGTTTGAAAAATAATAATACCGAGGTACCCCGTATCCATTTTTAGCGTGAATCGTAACGATATTTAAATGTTATTTTGAACTAATGTGATATTTTATGCACATTTATGATGTTTTTTATGGTATAAAGTCAGTTTAATGGTAAAATTTCATTGATTAAAAAAAAAATGTGAACATATTTTTTTCTAAAGTTTAAGTTAATCTAAAAGCATTAATCTAATATATTACTGCCAGAAGGAATGATGCAAAAGGATTAAGTTTATTCAGAAACGTTTTTGAAACCTGTCTAAAGTTGTTTACACAAGGTCTAAGCATTTATATATATATATTGAGAAATAAGAAGCTTGCTAGGAGCTGAGTCGGTCAAGAACACAAAGCGTTCACACGGACAGTATTGAAAATCAAAAATTAAAAAAAAAAAAATAGATGTACGACGGAAATAAAAGATTAATTATCCAAAAACATTCTCAGTAACGAACCATTAAATTAGTTGAGATTTTTTTTAACATGAAAAATGATTCGTCTAATGCCTGCCATTGATAAAATGTAATCAATAAACAGTTTTAACGATTTATGATTATTTTATGATGTAAGTTTTGTTTAAGAATTAATTTAATAGTTGAAGTTTTACCGCAAGGCGTAGGTGTTTTTCGCTTAATATTAATCCTTCAAAAACGATTAAGTTTTTCAACTTAATCATTGAACAGATTCATCGTAGTGTTATTAGAACTAATAATGCATGAGAAGAGTAGACAATGCTATTTTTTTTCTTTAATTTGACTCTTTTGGCTAATAATTTTATTACATTAGGATCCCTCAGCTGCGACTCAGTAGTAAGTAATTTTATTCACGAGTCATGCCAAGTAGTAGTATTTTTGAGGCGCAGCGGAGTTCACTTTCTATGTTTTATACCTTCAAAAGTAAATTCGTGTTAATAAGTTCATAGGCTTTTCGTAGCTGCATAAAGATTTATCAAATTATCTTTTTTATCTTCTAGTTCGCATAAAGTGTAGTAGTGCTCTGTAATTAAAAGTTTTGTGAGAAAAAAAATGTGCAATTAAAAACAATGAAGAGATTAGCCTTGCTGTTGTTGAGTATGAATTGTTTTCACGCACTATTGCCAATTTAACAATAGAAGAGCACAATTATAACTGTATCTTTGATGAAAACATATATTGCATATATTTTTCCAAAAAGTGCTAAAAAAATAGACCATTTTTAACGAATAAAAATAAGTGCGTATAAATTGAACCTAGAAGGGGTAAAACGTGGCATTTTGGCACAATTTAGATTATTTACTCAATGGTTGTTGTCAAATTGTAGGCCAAAAAATAATAAAAATCAGGGAGTTTTATGTTATGACAAGACATTCTTAAAGTTCATTTGTTACTACAAAAATGCTCTAATATATTATTGGTTTCTACAACTTGATGCTTGTTTGAAACTCCTTACGCCGCTGTATAAACCTATGTATTGTAGAATTATGGTTTGCCTTTAAACCTACATTAACTTCACTTCTCCATCCTTTTAATTGAATCAAACCTATTAATTACTTCTACCTTTGGTCTCCGATTACTGAACAGCGAACATTGTATTAAAATTTGCCTGAATGCCTATTTTGAGTTTAACATTTAAATATAACACAGTACTTTAGATTCTAAATGTAACAATGCAGCAAAACGGTAATATTATAGTTTGAGGGGAGAGTTAAGACTCAGATTGAGGGGAGAGTTGAGAACGTCAGGTTGAGGGGAGAGTTGAGAACGACAGATTGAGGGGAGAGTTGAGAACGTCAGATTGAGGGGAGGGGAGAGTTTAAAACGTCAGGTTGAGGGGAGAGTTGAGAACGTTAGGTTGAGGGGAGAGTTGAGAACGTCAGATTGAGAGGAGAGTTGAGAACTTCAGATTGAGGGGAGAGTTGAGAACGACAGATTGAGGGGAGAGTTGAGAACGTCAGATTGAGGGAAGAGTTGAGACCCTCAGATTGAGGGGAGAGTTGAAATCGTAAGATTGAAGGGAGAGTTGAAATCGTAAAATTGAGGGGAGAGTTAAGGCCGTAAGATTAAGGGGAGAGTTTGAGGGAGGTCTCAATCCTAGGACCAGTGTCAGAACACTTTGTTGATTGTTTAGTCACATTTGGTTTTCTCATTGCGATGACTTGCATACTTTTTGACTGAGGCTATACCAAACTCAATTTGGCTAATCAACTAGAATCTGATTTGAGAGAATTTTCACTATTTATAATGAATGTGGCTGGTATATATTTCTATCAAATATAGGTCATTATTTTAAACAAAATAAGCAAACATTTTTTTTTTAAACAAAAGTTTTAACTTAGGGTTTTTTTAAGTCCATTTTTAAGTTACATCAAATGATATCTTAAAAATTTGTTGAATGTGAAGGGATTTTTATAACCATAGTGTGACTTCATTGTCAGTGACCTGTGGTTTTATTTATGACGTCACTATTTTTCTTAACAATATTTTATTTTCTATATCTAACTTGTTTCTCTCTCTCTCAATACGATTATTTAATATTTATTATCTTCATAAAATAGTTATGTAAAATAATATAATCAAAATATATTGCAACTTGAAGACACGAGATGCAACAAAATATGCATCTAAAACAAAGTAAAAGGCAATAAACGCTTTACTGAGGCTCACAATAAAGGAATTATTCATTAGATTTATAGTGAATGCTGAGAGTATTTCCCGCAGGTTTTTCTATAGTATAATTCTTTTTGATGAATATTGTTTAAGCGAATTACCTTTGAAAAAAATCGCTTATAAGGACTCATGGCAGGATTCGAACCCAGGAGTGTGTCAAAATCTGTTTCATAACTCTTTTATAAAATATTTTTAAATCAAACTTACAAACCTCAACATTGGAGAGAAAACGAACTAAGTTGTTTTGACGTCATTAACCTTGTATGCTAAGTCGGAAAATTGTTTAAAAAATCTATAAAATTAACTTTTTGTTGGAAAAACGTCTCGCTTTACATTTTTGTGGCACTGAATCGAATAAAACCAGTTTTTTATGGGGTCATCATGCTACTTATTTTTTTCAAAAATTGCATAAAATGAGATTTACATTAATAAAAAATAATGCTCTACAGTTCCGATTTTGTAATAGGGTTATAAATCCTTTAGGATAAATCATCTCATTTCCTTTTTAAATCCGGAAAAAAATGAGTAGCAAGTGAGGTTATAGAGCAATAACCGAGCAAGAAAGCGAGCATTTAAATTGAAATTCGTCCGGCTTGCGAACCTCCGCGTCAGTATGTTTTATACTTGATATAAGTCCCTATGTAATGAGATATATGCTTACACTTTTATTACGAGTCTTTATGGCTTTTCTTTAACTTTTAACTTACTAAACTAGCTGTAAATAGTTTTGTGAAAATAACTGTACAGTCGTTCAGTTAACCATTTATAATGGCAATCTCTAATATTTTGATAATAAATTATCCTTAAATTTTCATTGAGTATCTAAATTTATTTTACCTTCGCCAGTTTATTGTTTTTTATGTATTTTAAATTTATAAAACTTCTCCTTTGCAAGAATATTAAGGATTTTACTTTTTTAATATTACAATTATTAAAATTATCCTAGTTGCATTTTATCTATATTAATATATGGCTTTCAATTCACCGTTAGTTTGTTTATATTTTGTTTGTAATAGATTTAGTTCATAAACTATGTTAGACATTACGGAAGACATAGAGCAGAGTATAGTGAACGTGAGACATTAAGGAGAAAATTTAGAAAAACTAGTTGAAAGAAAATGTTGAAAATTAACATTTTGAAAGTCAATCAAAATGACACGATTGACTGTCTTTTATGTTTAATGTTATGTATGTTTAATGTCTTTTCGTTGTAGAAAGACTATCTGAAACGGTAACAGCCTTGGTGTTTCCTTGCGTTTAATTTCTATCGTCTCGCCTTCTTTGGATCTGGTTGAATCCTTGATTCATCGTGGTCTTCCGACTTCCACCGGAATATCCTAATCTTCAAGACAATAACAGCCAAGCGTACCTAGGTCATTATGTCTTATGATGTTTCTAAAAACAAGTCCAGCGATAAAATTAATATTAGTTATTGGACTATTCGACCAAATATATATATATATATATATATATATATATATATATATATATATATATATATATATATATATATATATATATATATATATATATATATATATATATATATTATATATATATATATTATATATATACTTATGATCGGAGTAAATCAGTAGCATTCTACCTGTTTATGCGGGAAACTTATTTGGGGGAACCATAACGTTCCCGCTCATTAAGTTTTTACTGATCTTTGCAAACTTTCATTTTAGATTTGTAATCATATTACTTCTATTTCATTGTTTTGTTTTATATGCGTTTTCTTCTGCTACACGCATTGCACTAGAGTAATTTAGTATTACCATTTAGCTGAATGTTCTTAAAAAAAACATCCCTTTGTGTTTTTTACATGACGCGTCCTGAAGCCCTCAAGGACATGAACTCCTGTAATTACCCGCAGGACATGAAGCCCGCCTGGTTGATTCAAACAACTGTCGTCTTACCCTTCAATAAAATATGTTGGACCATTATTTCTTTGTTCTTATTATTTTTTACTGATGCTGTTCTCTGTACTTAGCTACTTTTTCTGAACGTTTCTATACAATCGGTAAAGTCTTGCAAATAGAAATTAGAAGCCAACAATTTTCGCCTATAGATTTAATTTTAGCTCTTATAAATACATTAAAAAAATTGTTTTGTATGTGCGTTTGAGTGTGTGTGCATTTCCACTTTATAGATTAAAGACAATGTAGTTATTTATACCTTTATTTATATTTATTGTTGAAATTGCATAGCCGGCAAAATGAATCTACTATTTTGCTAAAAACTTGACACAATAATTAAATAACGTAATTATTTACATAAAACACAATTTCGCTATTTAACACTCGGTCAATTTCAACCAATATAATTAATTAAACTAGTATATATGGACTAATCTGTCTCCATGGTCGAGGTCTTTAAGTCGTTAGTTATTATACAAACCTTTAAAAACCACGGAAATATGGGGTTCGCATCCCAGGTTACGCACTTAGTTTATATAAAATTATTGTTCAAATAATTTTTCGCCAACATTAGATTACACTTTGATCGTAACGGTTAAAACTACCATTTGAGGTGGTTCCCGCTGGGGTTATTCCTGATGGGCCGTAAAACTCTAAACGGGCATTATTATTATTATATGAAATGATAATTTAGTGAATAAGCAACCTTGTTTACCAATTCACTCTCTCATTGGTTAATTATAAAGTTCATGATTCTTAAGTAAGAAATCGGAGTCACCCGTGGTGTAGTGGTAAAGGTACGCGGCCAATGCACAGAATGGATGGACTTTAAACTTCCAAGTTTATTAATTCATGGGTTCAATCCCAGCACGGGCTTGTGGGATTTTTATGAGAGGGATAAAAATTATGCGTACCACGTCCTTCAGAAAGGACGTAAAGCCGGTGGTCTCGAGCCTGTGCGTTGTGAGGTACTCTTTAAAGATCCCTTACCCTAAATGAAACTGGGTATAGGCAAAATTTAGGACCCTCATAAGTATTAATTATAATACTATAGTGTGTCTGCCTTGTAGTTTAAAGTGTATGAAGGTTTGGTTTAACAGCGAGGGCACTTGTTAATCCTAGTTTTCACTACACTATAAGAGTCAGTGAAAATATGTATGATTGCTTGATAAAAAGCATGAGAGGAACCATAGAAATTCACGGCTCTTCTGTCTAGATTAGATGAAATATACCTACACTTGAAATTAAATGGAGTAGAACACTATCTTTGGAAGCTGGCAAAAAGGGCCCAACAACGTGGCCTACTTGCCTTGTAGTTACTACCACTCCCCCTATATTACTACTACTAAGTAAGAAATCAATTAGAATAAAGCTTTTCTTTACTATCTAAGAAAACATTTCGTGTGGAAGTGCTAGCGCTTTATTTTGTTTACTAACAAAGAAATTATTTCATCTCTAAGTGTTTTATTTTGTTTGTTTCCTTCAGCCACGAATAATTTGTTTTTAAACTCCTATTTTCTTAATGAACAGTTAATGAATTTTGTAGTCAGCATTAACAATATTTTTCTTTTATTAAATTTTTTGAACTGAAAAAAATTTTTGAGTTGATTATTATAAATATTTTAATTCTCTATCAAAATTCCTATCATCTTAATGCATTAAGTTTTTTATTCTAATTAACTTTTTAAAGTAAATATATAAATAATTTTTTTTCGAAATCTATTGCTTGTTAAAAAAGACTGTACACTTACATAATTTTATCTTAAATTGTCAGAGAATATTTTATTCTACATTTTTATTAATATGCAAAAATATTCTTTTGAAGATGTAATATATGTTGTTTGACAACTGATTTTGCATGCAAAATTTAACTTGCTTGATAAACTTAAAGCGCCTTCAAGCGCCTTGTAAATTAAGTCATTTTTCAATATTATTAAGTATTTTACATATTTATAAAAAAAAGTAAGAAATTTAGTTTATTATACTTAATTTTTTAAGTTTTCCCATGAAGATTAATATAAACTATATTTAAGAAAAATTGTATTTCTTTCAAATGAATTTAATAATTTAATTGATTAAATGTTTAAACTTGTGCTAAGTTGCTTATATTTTTTTAATGAAGAACTTGTTTGTGAAAAATTGGATTAGTAAGTGAAAAATAGCTGATCAAACGAAGATCTGAAAAAAGATATAAGCGTACGACAAGTAGTTGACAGATTGTTTTTTATTGGTTTGAGGAAGCTAGCTAGATGACCAACCACCAGTCCCAAATAAAGTTTGACGTCTCCTTGGAAATTCCCTGGCGACATTGTTTAATCGACATTAACTTTAAAAATTTCAATTGTGCAATTTCAAAACTATCTTCAAGTTGTTAAGCAAATTTGAAACGTCTATAAAGCAAAATTATTCCTTTTCTATGTGTATATATATATATATATATTATATATATATATATATATATATATATATATTATATATATATATATATTATATATATAATATATATATATATATACACACACACACTTTACGCAAGGGAGGTGAAAACTCTGCATACAAAACACACACACACACACACACACACACATATATATATATATATATGTATATATATATATATATATATATATATATTATATATATATATATATATATATATATATATATATATGTGTGTGTGTGTGTGTGTGTGTGTTTTTGTATGCAGAGTTTACACCTCCCTTGCGTAAAGTGCACGAGGGGTTCTATTTGAACTTTCGAAGGATTTCTTAAATTGAAGGAAACCTAAGCCAAGGGCTTCAGTTCAGGCACAATGAAAGCACATATGAATTTAAGTGCCTTGGAAATAATCTCCTCCGGAAAATGAAGGCTTTTGTCATTATAGAATGTATGAAGTCTTTGTATCTTCTTGCCAATTAAACTCTAACTTTTTCAAAATAATACTAGAACTAAATTTGATCTAAACGGAATAAAAATCAATAGATTTCTCTGAAATACTGTCCGATACCTTAGTGATTAAAAAGTATAGGAAATAGCTTACACATATTTCTATAAATCTTGTTATTCAAATACGGTTATGATAAAAGTGAGTTATTAAATTTTTCTTTTAAATTATTTTCTAAAGAATTTTATAATTAGGAATGTTATTTATTTAGTTCGCTAATGATTTACTAAGAAATTTCATAAACAACATACAAAGCAATTTTTAGAATGAGCTGGATCTACATTTAGATTTTCAATAAACTGTAGGCGTAGACAAGGGTACATTGTTTAGTATTATTTTCAATCTAATGAGGACTGAACTCTAAAATACATATGGAGACAGTGAAAGCCTGGATATATGTTTAGGCGGCGTACAATAGATCAATAAACTGTTTTTGGAGATCTTGCGGGGGCGCAAATAAAATACCACAAGACCAGTTATAATTTGCAAACTGAAATAATTTGCATTTCACTCGATCTTTTGTCGGTTTCTTAGAACAGGATCAGTCTGACAAGATTATACAAAAACTTACTTCTGCATAAATTAGCGACTTTGTAAAGAATTGAAATAACGAATTTAACACGTTTTAATACGACGACAATTATCTATAATTACATGTTTTGTAGAGCTCCGTTAAAATGTAGGGCCTCTAAAATACTTCTTTCAATACGGCCCAGATTATTTATTATTGTTGAATCCCCCCTTAAATATTTTATTTCTATTTTTACCGGAGAATCCGTCGGTTTCGGAGGAGGACAGAGGACAACCCCTGTTAAAGGCGGGGCTCGTAGCGCGGTAAGTATGGATGTTACAATATTGCTGTCATCACAGATCCACCGCAACGCAAGGATCTTGAATAAAAGGGATGACGCACTGAGTCGATTTGCCATACTAAAAAGTGACCCCATCGAAGACCAAAAATAGAGAAAATTCAACACGAAACAAACGTCAAAAACTAGTTAGTTTTTGAAAAAACTACACATGCTTGGAACAAACTGCGAATGCTTACAATTGTTATAACAGCGCAGGTCTTAAATTTTAGAGGCAAACATTCCTCTAAATGGTTTCCCATTGTTTATTGCTTGAGATGTTTATAACAAAACACGCTTAAATTATCACTCTCTGAAGTGGCAAAGTATGGTCCAAAAATTAAAATTGAATAAGCACAAATGACTTAACAAACACCACAAATGTGACAATTACGAGAAACACAGAAGAAAGTGGAGAAGCAAACTTGACAACCTGGTAACATAACCTGCGTTTGGCGCTTTTTTTCATTATAACCAAGGGGAAGGTAATCTCATACAACTTCCACGGGGTCAGAAATGTTCCTTAATGCGTCATCCCCTTTATTCAAGATCCTTGCCGCAACGAGAAGATGAGTGAAGTTCCAAAGTTCTCGCTTATTTTATAGGAAGGATCCTTTGACTTAAATCCAGATGTAAGGTTTCTAAAATCCACCGTGGAATTAAACAAACAGAGATGGAATCCACCGCGTGACTTAATTCCACCCACAGGTGAGCTTAAGGTGAATTGAAAGACAAACCGACTATTTACTATTTTCGACGAATTAAGCTAGAAATGACTTTTGATCTTGAGATATATTTTGAATTTTAAATTCATCTATTCATATTTGTGTTTTGATTTATATTAATATTTTCTTTGTATACTCTATTCTCAATACTTTGCTTTAAGAAGACCTAAAGGACATTTTTTGCTTCACAGACCTACGTTTCATGGTCGAGTGAGTTTCATGGTTGAGCCCTTCTTGTGTCTAAGGACATGGTTCACTTCATATTGCCCTTTATATACAACTTTTATCATTAAGTTATGATCTTAGTTTCTTTTCTTCGCTTTAAACTCGGTTGAAGTATTAAACTAATTTTATTCCAATAGTTTTAGTATATTTTTAGTATAGTAGTTTTTTAACCTTAGATTATTCTTATGCCAAGTTAAATATTTTGCAAATATTTAAGAAAACGATGACAAATTAATGCCCTTTAATCCAAACAAATCCACATTATTTTTTTACTTTAACTTATTTATTCCGAAATGGAAAAGTAATGTTTTTGCAAAAAATCTGAAACTAGGCTTTTACTAGAATTTTTTATTTTAGATGTTTTTAAGACCTTAAAAACAAATTAATTAATTAATTCTGTTTTAATTATAATAAATAATTATAACAGAATAATATTGCGAAACTATTCTAATAAATAAATATAACAGAATAATATTGCGAAAATATTCTAATAAATAAATAAATAATTTACATTATGATGTGTTGAGAACAAAAGTACTTTCAGAGTAATATAAAATACATCAATCGTAAAAAATTTTATTTCGTTTTTAAATTCATGATTTTTGTTCGATTACAAAACATACAATAATATTTTTTAAATAATCAATCCAACATCGGGTTTATACTCAGAAATTTATGCAAATTTGTCTATACGTGTTAAACATTATTACAATATTTTGCATAAATTTCTTGATTCATGCTCCTTTAAAACGATTACTATTCTTTATTTTGCTTTATTAAGTGTAGAATTAGTATTATTTTACTGAATACCCATCTATTTTATTTATAATAGGTTTTTACTCTTTATGTCTGGTTTGATTGTGATGTAATGTTAGTCTTGCAACAAGATATCTTTAAGTTTAATGTGTGCTTCTCTGATGTTATGTCATTTTATTCTTTTGTTTCCATGTCCTCCTTTTATTTATACTTTTTTAGTTTGCAATATCTTTATTCTTCTTTTTTTTCAATAACAACAGTAAACATACATGACTATTTTCTTTCAATTCATATAATAATAAAGATGTTTGTGTCAGATTTTCTATATATTTTTGTTCCTTTTATTATTTTTTTTCACATTTTGTTAAAATATGATGTGTGACTTGTTGATAATTTCGATAAAATATAATAAATAAAAATAAAAAATAATGAAATAAAAAAATAAAAATATAAAGTATGACATGTTGATATAATAATCAATAAATAT
>JACMZG010001914.1:46651012-46736012 GCA_018340805.1 Microvelia longipes
GTAGATTAGATAAACATCTTAATCCTTTAACCATACTCTCAGAGGCTAACTGTCCCAAGTGTGGGCATTATGAGGACACAACCTTTCACCTGCTTGCACAGTGTGAGGGCTATACTTCTCTTCGTACCCGCATATTTGACGTTCGTCTCTTGTACGGAGAGGAACTTTCTTCTCTTAGTTGGAGATTTATCCTCCAATATTTCAACCTTTTCAATAGATTCTAGTTACAGCTTACACCAACTCTACCTAAATCTCTTGGAAAGGTTGATATATTGGTGGATAAATCTCCAACTAACTTTTCGTACAAGAGGCCAACGTCAAATTTCCAATAAATTCGTGGTTGCATTGGTGTAGGCTAAGGAATCGAGAATACCCAAGTGTGGCCTATTGCCTGGCTTTGCCTCCCCACCCTAATAATACTACTACTACTTTGCTCTTCTTATAATTTATAATTAATATTATAAAGCTTTATATAAAAACATGTGAAGCTTATAAGCAGTCTGACGTTAAGCAATGTTTAGCTCGAATTTCCTATCTGAAGATGACATTTTTTGATACCCTGATACAAAATTTGAATTGAGTCTGGCATCGGGGAGGTTCAATGACAACGTGTGATAATCGCAATATCTCTCTCTTCCTTTGGGAAATTGCTAATATATTAAGTTAAATAAAAATAATTATTTAAAAAAAATATTTATTAAGATATTTAGCTAATTAATTGTGTAATTTTTTGTTTTTCAGGTATGCTATTTAGTTTACTTAATAATCTGATACAAATGATTGTAAGTTTTTAATTTTGATTTTTTTTACTTTTCCTTATTTATACCGTTGGATCATAGGGAGAGTATGTTTTAGAATGAGCTTAAATTGAGTCCATCGTAACAATAATAATAATAATGATAATGCCCGTTTTAGGGCCTATCGGCCCTTCAGGGAACCACCTCGGGTAGGTCACATCTACTATGGCTCAAAGTAAAGCTAAAGTTGGCGAAATCTTTTTACAACAAATTCTATTCATAAAACCTGAGAGCATAACCCGGGCTGTGAACCCCGGACCTCCGGGGCAGATCCATCTAAATAGAACGAAAGAATAAAAAGTCTCCGTACAATTCAAGATATTTATTTACAATTATCTAATGTAACAGAGCTCTGTTTTATTGTAAATAAATATCTTGAACTGTGGAGAAACTTTTTGATTCCTTCGTTCTAACAGGAAAATTATTTGCACTAAAAATCAGAAACAGGGATCTGGAGAGGGAAGCCAAATGTAGCTATCCTGAAAAAGAATTCTTCTATTGAATAAAAACTAGATAAGATGACGAACTTGATAATTTAAGGCCAATTTAAAATGAAATATCAATTAAAATTAAAAAGGTTATATTTACCGCAAGTTGAAGAAGCAATCAAAGAATCAGCTACCATCGATACTTGCTGTTGATATGAATATCCCTGGACCGGTTTCGGCATAAATGATGATGGCGTTATGCCGAAACCGTTCCAGGGATATTTATATCCAACAGCATGTATCGACGGTAGCTGATTCATCGAAATATCAATTATATTGGAGCATACAATTTTTGCCTCTAGGGTAGCTGTGTTTATGTCTTAGTGGCAAACCCTTCTAGTGAGGAATTCCTCACTTAAGAGATTAAGATTTAAATCTGAATCTCTCATGAAATTCTATTTCACTAAGATCCTTAAGAAATAATGGATTTACCAAATCCTAAATCTCATTGGAAATCTCTAAATCCTTCAGAATTAGGGACCTGGTTGCAATAACGGGAAACGTGGTGCCTACTTGTTTCTCTAATACCCATATTTCAGCACCTAGAGTTGACTTATGTCAAAAGAAAGTTAGTGCAAGTGTTAAAAAGTTAATACAGATGTTAGCAAGTTTTCTTAAAACATTAGAAGTAGATGTTTTGAAGTTAATATTAACTAATTAATGAAACTTCTTTATTAAAACTTTGGTAAATTTATTAAGTCATTAATTTCAAATTAAAACATCTCACTAATTATTTTTTTTTCATTCATCAAACATCTTCTCACTTGTTCATACTATTATTACATTTTCATATCAAGTCATCACTTTCTCTTTCTTTCTTCTTATAAAGCTGCCTAATCACTTTTTGTTAAACTGTCCGTTTTATGCATTAAATTTTTAACAAAAAGGTTTTTTTTTTACAAATAATTCAGCAAAACTAACTAGAGAAAACTCAAAATTCAAACAAGGAAATAATAAAGGAATTTTTGCTTACAAACTCTTTTTTACTGAAAACCCCAATATAAATTAGATTCGCCTTAAGGCTGTCTAATTTCAATACAACTTGCTTACTCATTTTAACTTTTTATCAATTTTTAATAAACAAAAAAAAAAGTTTAATTTTTGTTTACTTTCACTTTTCTTTGATGAAATGAAAGTTTTTTTTGATTTTGTGAGTTTCATTGAAGGATTCATTCAAAAGGGATTATATTTTTCTTTTGACAAGTTAAACTTTTTTTAAAAAATAAAAGTACAAAAGGGATAATATTCTGACCTTCAATTCATTTTTTCTTATTCAATATTTTTTTTTATTATATACACCTTTTTTATTGTAACAAGTCGTTCTAAGGAAAATATTTTTTGTAACTACCATAAGTTCAAAAGTTGTTACAACTAATGATTCCATGTTCAATTTTGATTCTTTTTATCCTTGGCTTTGTAAGTTTTTTTTTTTAACTTCTGTGTTACGTATAATCTAATAACTTAACGATGTTGTAACATTTTCTTTTTAGTTCCGTAATTTACAACGTAACCTGTTGCTTTATGTAAACTTTTTTATTGAAATTACTTTAATTAAATAAATATGTTTTTTTTAAATATTTGTAAAGTCATCGCATTTTATTGTTTGGGAAAATTATTTAATTATTTTATGTCACTAATAATTTATTTTTGTAATAAAAATACTCCTTTTTTTGTACTAAAAGTCTAAAACCGGGATTCTACATGAATATTTTATTTTATTTAGCGAATTTTCAAAGGATAAATGATCTTATAAAGAGGATCATGCATCCCATTTTGTTTGTCTGTGTGTGTTAACATTGTTGATCCTAATGTGTTGGAAGTTTGATGAAATTGGGTATTAAAATCAATTTAGGTCTACTTGAACATAGAGATATTATTACTAGAAGGGCCCTATTGGTTGGATTTTGATACAACGAAAAAGTAACTTGACCACCTTTGCTAAAAATATTTTCAAATAATCAGTAAAAAATTACAGTAACTTATATAGAAGAACGTTAAAAATACAAATCAAAACACTAACAATGTGCGGAAAGCCGAAAAAAATTGATTTATAATAGCCCTACCTCACTCTTGAAGGAGGTTTTAATGAGGTTACACAGAGCCCTTGAGAGCCCCAAAACTATGTTCCAGGCCTTTCAATGTATTGAGATAGGCTATGCCCCCTCTAGTTTATATTTCTATGTACTTAACTCATTTTCTGTTTAAAGGTTTTCATCAAATTTAAGACTGATTAAAACACTGATTTTAATTTAAGACCATAAGTTGTATTAAATCCGAACTTTCTATTGTATATGGTGCATGTGTTTTAGCGAATCTTCTTTGAACTAATTCGCTTATGGTATATTATTTATTCTTATGTATATTTATTATTTATGTATATTTTATTTATTTTTATGGTATATTATTTATTCTTATGGTATATTTATTTATTTTTATGGTATATTTATTTATTCTTATGGTATATTTATTTATTCTTATGGTATATTATTTTTATGGTATATTTATTCATTCTTATGGTATATTTATTTATATTTATGGTATATTAATTTATCCTTATAGTATATTTCTATGTATTTTATTTATTTAGGAATGTGTAAATTCACCCCTGGGCTAATTCAATACGAATATTTAATTGTTATATCCAGCCCGAAGGACCAAATATTTTGTGATTTTTTTGCTATCATTCTTTTTAATCAGCAAATATTGTACGTTTGACCTCAAACAAAAAGCCATTAAAATTAAAAAATATTTACTAAATGATAACTTGAAGAATCATGAAAATTAATCATTATTAATCAGGGATCAATATGCCCTCAGGTTTACCCCAACACTTTTTTCTTACTAATTCTTTCTTTTCTTTTGCACTAAAGCTTTCACAACTTTTTGCGATACCGACGCCTCTGGGCTTCATAATTTAAGATAAGATATTTAATATTGAACTTGTTTAAGCATTTTATCTCTTATCATTCCTTGTGGTTTAAAGGTAGTTCATAAGTTCTTTTATGTTTTTTAAGGTTTATTTTATAGAGTATTTTTTATTTGTTTCTTATAAGTTTTTTTTAACCTACTTCCTTTTTCCTTAACAGTATTGTCCGATGCTATAAAATGTTGCTTAGGTCTCTGAAATCCAGTCGTAACATTATTAATATCATTCAAGTCCCAACTAATGTTTGTTTTTTTACCGTCCGAGTATTTTAAAAGGTTCGGTGGCTGAGAATATCTTGGATCTGTGATAGCCCTGGTGATTAACCTAAAACTTCAAAATCGGTTAGTTCAAGTCATGATTTCGTGTTTTTTGATTTTATAGATTTAAGATTTTTTATCGATAAATATTCTTGTTTTATAATAATATATTAAGAATAACTATGATCGTAAAATTTTTTATAGCCGAATCGGTCCTGTTTTAATTTTATTTTTTTGAATATTTGGAATTGAAAATTTTAACTCACTATTCGATATTTTTTAGCCCTTAAAAATTTATTGTAGCCTTATTAATCTGGAAAATTATATAATATATTAGTTTGTAAATAAATCAGGACTCCCAATGGCTTATAGAGATCATGTGTTTTTCACTTTAATGTATAGAAAATTAAGATGTAGGCTCAGTGCATGGGAAAACTAGATCCTGATCCCATTTTTATTCTTTTTATTTTGCATATTTAATATTCTATTTAACGAAAAGATCTGCAATCCTTTCATATTTCCTGAAATGCGCTGGCGTGAGTGATTTAATATACCTTACTCTTGTACTTTCATTGAACTTATTATATATATATATATATATATATATATATATATATATATTATATATATTATTATATATATATATATATATATTATATATATATATTAGAGCGTGTTTTGTCTCACACTAATTCACTAACTCTTGTTCTATTGGTTTGAATTTGTTTTACTAACTTAAGTTTTACCAAGATGTGGGATTTTTTCTCCACCTTCTTTTTCATCTAAGTTCGTTTTATTTTTTTTTTTTTTTTTTTATTTTTTTTATATAGCGTAAAAATATTTATTGTCATCACCTGTATTGGATTAGTTAATAGTTTTACTAACAAATACATCTTTATTAACCTACCTCTACAAAAATTTGAAAGGTCTCACACTTATTTCAAGACTAGGTTAATCCTGCCTTCTTAGAATTATTTTAAAATCCCTTAATCCTTAAAATACAGGAAGTTTCGTTTAAAAATCCTTATTACTGGGTGACATGTGTTTTTAGTAAAATTTCGCCACTGCTTTATTTTGGGTTTATGATCCGTTAGTCCACTATTTGTTTGGTTAAATCATTGACAGGTTTAACAAATTAATGTTAAACTCATTAATCTCGGGTTAAACACTGCTTTTTAGAAGTACTTCCTTTCTTTTGTCTTTCAAAGAAGGTAGAAGGGTACTTTCGAAAAAAAGGACAGTTTTCAGGATATAATTTATTTGAACATCATGTGTGTCCTGCTAGAATCATGACTTCCTGTTACTTCTTTCCCTAGTTTCAATTTTTTTTCTACTTCCAAGACATTTTACTTGACTTTTTGTTTTATGTGGCATAAAATATTTTTTTATCGTGTTAGGAAAGGCTCTAAGTAATTTGTACTCAATTTTTTAAAATCATAAAAAATAAACATGTAAATTTCATCATAAGAACTCCCTTACAATTTTTTTAAAAAAATAATATGGAAACGTAAAAACTAAATTACAAATTAAAGAACTAAAATTGTATGTTTATCTGTATTTAAAACTATTTGTGTCCCTATTGCTAACTCTTATTTTAGTTTCCAAATTTAACTAGCATTTTATATCTTCACGTAAGATAAAATAAAATTTCATATTTGTTTAGTTTGTTAAACGAATTTTCATGTCTATGTTGCTCGTATCTTTGTCTCTATGTAACTCGTATTTTCGTGTCTATGTAACTCGTATTTTAATGTCTATGTAAATCGTATTTTTGTGTCCATGTAACTTGTATTTTGATGTCTATGTTACTCGTATTTTCGTGTCTATGTAACTCGTATTTTCATGTCTACATAAGTCGTATTGTCGTGTCCATGTACTCGTATTTTGATGTCTATGTAACTCGTATTTTCAGGTCTACATAAGTCGTATTGTCGTGTCCATGTAACTCGTATTTTGATGTCTATGTAACTCGTATTTTTGTGTCCATGTAACTCGTATTTTGATGTCTATGTAACTTGTATTTTTGTCTCCATGTAACTTGTATTTTCGTGTTCATTAAACTCGTATTTTTGTCTTTATGTCTTGTGTTTTCACCCCTAGAAGAATTCCTCTTTTTATTTAGCTTTTATCGTTTTATTCGCCTTACTTATAGTATAAGTTAATTAATTTTAATTGCTCAAGATAATTATTTCAAGTCTGAAACAGAAAATCAGGTACTTTTGGATATATTTTTATTACAGTTACTTTAAAGTATTCTCTTTTATTGAATTTTTGCTATTTTTCCTACTTATAATTTTGACCTAGGACATCACAAAAGATCTTAAGTGACAGGGGAAAATGTATGAGAATTCTCAACATTTAAATTAAAATATTTTGTCATTGTTTCGAAAAGCTACCGTTATTTCTCTTATTTTAACATCATTACGAGTTAATTTTTCACTTTAAGTCTCTTGACAAGCTGATGAAGGGTGTAATTTGTTTTAAAAGTTGAATTCGCACTACTTGAAAATAAAAATAATTATAAATATTTTTCTACTCTTAAAAAGTACAGTTACATGTAGGCATCGCGCTCTAGCGGTTATAAATTGAACTACAAAACCTCGAGTTGCAATGAGCTTAAATTACTCTAACGGTTACATTAAGAGAATTATGAACTTACTAATTTTAAATTATAAAGAAATATTGCATGCGTTTATATTTTTCTTATATTATTAGTTTTTAATAAAATTTATTATTTGTTGTGAGACTGTGGGTATAAATAAATAAATATATATATAATATATATATAATATATATATATATAATATATATATATATAATATATATATATTATATACGTATGTATGTATGTATATTATACATAGGTATAGTAATTGTGTGTGTGTGAGTAATCGCGTGTGCATGTATATGGGTGTGGTTTAGATGTCGTAATAGTTATAGGTATGTTAGACATAGGTTTTATGAATCGTTACATCGAATCATTAAGGCTTCTTATTCGCTTCGAAGCGGATATGTCTCAATTTATTTAAGGTTTCTAAATATATATTTTCCATTAATTTCATTAATATTGTAAAATAAATGAATATTGTAATTCACACTATTAGTTTCCTTTGAATTAAAAAAATAATTAAAATTCATTACAATAAAATTGGAATCATTCCAGATATCAAACAGATTTGCATTGAAATTTATAAATTTTAAAATGTTGCCAATTTTCATTTTTAAAACGAGCAATTTCGTGAAGAAAATAAGACTCTGATGTGCTGAATATTTTTAATAGAAATAAATAGATTACTTTAAATATTAGTTTGTTGAACCCGGAATACAGGAAGCAGTCTTAAAATCCTCCATTCTTAATTATGTAAAAATTGAATGAAGCAATTAGATAAAATCAAATTTATGTTTATATTTATTATAACTAAGTAAGTTAGTTTTAATAATATATTTATTATTAAATGTTTGAATTAGTATAGATGTTATTTTATGTATTTGTGGTACGTATTATGTTTTTATTTTTCCTCTTTTTACCGCATATAAATAGAATAAGTGCCAATATATATAATATATTATATATATATATATATATATATATATATATATATTAAATATATATATATATATATATATATAATCATATATATGCTAATATATATATTGGCATTATTCTATATATGCAGTTAAGGAGCAATACTGAATTATCAAGATAATCTTTAGTTTGGATTATATTTTAAATTTTATGTCAACTGTTAAGACGCAAGGTTGAATTATCCAAATAATGTTTATTATTGGATTATTTGTCTACAAGAAATTTAAAAAAAAGCAATTAAGACATAAAATTGAATCATGGATATACTCTAATTAGCTTTTAATTATAATGACGTAATTATATCTCTAATTACTATAATTACGTTTTTTTAATGGAAACAATGAGTAATAAACTCTGATAAAGTTATTTTTATTTAACTTATATTTATATAATAAGCGTGGGACGAACTTTTATTATATTTAATTATATTTTTGAAATTCATATATAAATTATATTCTTTCGAAAGGTGGACTGAAGATGATTTATTTGTATTGTATAAAAAATATCGAAAGAGGTTAATTTTAAATTCAGTGAACTTTCGTGAAAATTAAAATATTCTAGAGCAGTATTTTTGGTCCTTATTAGTCCATTATATTGTACTGGTTAAAGGCTTCTGTATACAGTAACATTTTTCGTGGAATCTATTAGTTTAGTTTAAAGTTTAGATCATGTATGAATAAAATGAAGCGCTATTTTAAGTTCTGTCCTAAATTTGACCTTAAGTTCTATTTTAGATGAAAATAAAATAAGTTGAACTAAATTATGTAAATTAATATAAATACTTTTTTAAATAACTTATAAAGTTGTCTGAATTCGTGAGTCACGGAGTCAATTTCCACCTGACTTTTTTAAGTTTTGCTTTTTTTTAAACTTAACTTTTATAAATTATTTATTTAAAGTTCAGTAGTTAGTTAATATCTTTGAACTATATTAATGTAATAAAAAATTGTATGTGAAGATGTATTACTTATTTAATGCCTTTTTGATAATTGTGTTGATCTGGTGTTTTGGCTTACATGCTACCATGTAACTAATCATACTTTGCTATTTTTTATTATAAAAAAAAAATGTTAGATTTAGTTTATCATTTGTTTGTTAGAAGCTTTAATCACACAAACCCTGAACTATCTTTTTAGCTATTATTTGAGTTAGACTAATGTTATTTTATCATTTTTTTGTTATTACTTTAATCCTACTAATTTTATATTATCTTTGTGTTTGTTACTATTTCAATTATACTAATTTTATATTGCCTTTGTGTTTACTATTTTCAATTCTACTAATTGTGTTTGTTTCTATTTCAATATAATTCCTTTGTGTTGTTACTATTTCAATTCTACTAATTTTATATTACCTTTGTGTTTGTTACTATTTCAATTACTGACTATTTCATTTCAACTAATTATATTACCTTTGTTTTGTTATTATTTCAATCCAATGTTATTTTTATCATTGTGATTGTAATGAGGTGTATCCTACTTATCTTCTTTTATAAATTGTCATGAATTCTATTTTACTCTCTTATTTATCCCTGCAGGATAAATACCCTGATGGTCTGAAAGGCTTTAAAGCAGGCATTTATTTATATTTATGATATAATTAATTGTTTTTCCATTTTCCAACTTCTTACTTATCTCATCCACTCCTGTAGGTATATGAGAACACTGTAGTGTTCATTCTAAATATCCAAAATTGGAGTATCATATAATTCTCTTAAGGCAGTTTTTCATGCAGCAAGTAGTCTTCATCATGCTGTCTGTGTGTATGTTCTTTATTCTGAGGTCGAGCGCAGCTAGACCGAAGTACCGAGGTACCCCATAATCGATTTTCAATTTGTTTAAATTTAATTTTATTTATTATAATTACCTATAATAATAAAAAAATTGTATTCATCATGATTAATTTATGCTCAATATATAATGCTGAAATGTCTATAAAAAAATTGTCTCATACTTTTGGTTGTTATTTTTCGGTCAAAGAAATTTAAATTATCTTTTTTTGTACTTTATGCGAGTTTCTGATCTTTGTAGAACATCTAAATGCTTTTAAATCTTAACTAGCTTTGTTATTCCTTGCACTTTAGTAAAAATAATCTAATTTCTAAAATCTAGATCAAATCTTTGTATCTAAGATCACAACTTCCTTTACCGTTACAGTGAGTATTGTTCATTGCAGCTCGTGCCCCTTATCCGCGTTCTTTACAGGCGCCTTTTTTAATTTTATCCGGTATTCGACCTTGTGTAGGTCGGTGGGTCGAATTCGAGTTTTTTTTTAAAGTATTTAGAACGCGAAGTTGTAAGTTGTAAGTCAATTAGAAGGTTCTTAAAAAGAGGAACATCCAGGCAGACCGTTATACCAAGCCTTCCCTGGCCTACTCGCTACTCTCAGGTGCTATGTATTTATATCAATTTTTACACTATAATCTATATATTCCAACTCTACAAACGTTCATTAAGTTGAAGATAATAAGATAATTTAGACTAAATTTATACACAATATAGGAAATGTTAACTTATTTATATCGTGCTCTACTTTTTCTCTGAAACTTCACTAAACATAACATATTTATTATTTATAATTATCTAAAGTTAACAGTAAGTTTATAATTTCAAGACAGTAACTTAATTTTAATTTAAATAAATTAATGCTTGTAACAATTTTAAAGACTTATAAAAAGAATCCCACTATGTTCACTTCATAAAATTATTGCATTTTATGATTGCTCTCACACACACACACACACACACACACACACACACACACACATATAATATATATATATATATAATATATATATATATTATATATATATATATATATATAATATATATATTATCTTAATTATAGAGAAATAATAGAGACATATGGAAAACTTACAATAAAAACGTAACGTTCATATATATTATATATATATATATATATATATATATATATATATATATATATACTTAATTATAGAGAAATAAATAGAGACATATAAGAAACTTACAAAAAAACGTAACGTTTATATATATATATATATATATATATATATATATATATATATATATATATATATATATACATATGCATATAAATATTACTTTATTTTCGTGCTTAGGAAAAGCAATTTGGTTGCGCGCTAAAAATCTGAAAGAGACATTTTACCTGAATTTTCCATTTTAGGAGTTTTAAAGACCTTCTGAGTGGCTTTTAATGAAATTGTTTGTCTGTAAGGGTATGTGTCTGTTATCATCATAGCTCCCAGTGTGTTCTAGAAATTTGAAAGTGAGTTCCAAAATTAATTTTTAGGTCTAGTTGTACTATTCGGAAAATATTTTGTTGATCGTATTAACCGGCAATGATGATTCAGCAAAAATTTCGAAAATTCAATATAAACTCTATCCAGAAAATAATTTTGAATGATGTCCGCCAATAATGACTCAGCAAAAATGTTGATAAGACATGAATCGACCATGCACCGAAGTCATGGTTCTAATCACTCTAAACATTACTTCAATTTTACAAGTTAATTTTGATTAAAGGTTTTCATCGATATTTTGTAAACTCTGCAATCATCTCAGTCGTAAAAGTATAATAAAACAATAACATACTTTTTAAAAAGGTAAAATTTATAAAAAATAAATAGAGCCTGCATTTTATAAAAAGTGTAAATTATAAAAAAATAAATAGAGCCCTGCATTTATAAAAAGTGTAAATTATAAAAAAATAAATAGAGCCCTGCATTTATAAAAAGTGTAAATTATAAAAAAAAAAATAGAGCCCTGCATTTATAAAAAGTGTAAAATTATAAAAAATAAATAGAGCATTTAGGATAACTAAACACCGCAGAGGATGAGATTAATGCCGAGTAGAATATAAATAAAGAAGACTTACTCTAGCAGACACTAATAATCAAATCCAAACTTCCACTCTAAAGGCTTCGGTCTCAATCCCTTATTCGCTCACATCAGCACTATACTACATAATCTTTAAATCCAGATTCTTTTTTTTAACAAAAAAAAAAGTAAAAACTGCTTTTGTTAATAAAACACGCAATACGTAAACACGATATATTTAAGAAAAAGGAAATAAATTTCTATAAATCCTTTTATAGAATTCCTAGTTTTATAAGAAAGCATATTTTAGAATTAGAATTATTGATATATGTGGAATAACTAGTTACACTGATGTAATCAACAAGTCAATACAAACTGTTTATAATTTCTTTAAGCTTCTGTCGTAGTGGTTATTGGATGTTCAGCGGAATTTTTTAGGTTTTAAATGTGTACTTTGTTCACACGCAGTATTTGGCTGAGGGTTTAACCCGAACTGTTTAACCCCCTAGGAAATTTGATCCTAACTGTTAATCCTCCTAGGGGGTTCAATGCGTTTAGCTGATTAACGAAAGGGTTTGAACACGGGTTTCATCCCGCACCCTAAAAAACTTGTGACGTTCTTACCTTTATTTTAAAAATAAAATTATTGACCAAACTATTTAAACTAGATAATTTTATGAGGAAGTGGTCAGATAGGTAAAGAAAACATTTTGTAATGTTAGCCCCTCCTTTTGTATTCAAACTAGATCTTTGTTTAGAAGTAGGTGTCGTTCTCCGATGGTATACACAGCTAGCTATTGTTAGATTAATATAACTAATGTTTTATTTTTATGTGTTATCTGATTCAGTTTGGAATAAAACTACAGCAAAACGCGTTGAACCCCCTAGGAGGATTAACAGTTAGGATCAAATTCCCTAGGGGGTTAAACAGTTCGGGTTAAACCCTCAGCCAAATACTGCGTGTGAACGAAGTACACATTTAAAACCTAAAAAATTCCGCTGAATTTTTGTGTTTTCTTTACCTATCTGACCACTTCCTCATAAAATTATCTAATATAATTTACTTACCTTATTTTTACTTTTTCTCATTTATACCGTAGGTATATTGGAAAAGTGTTGTGTTTGCTAAAAATCCGAAACCGGGATGTCACCGGAATTATGCCTCCTAAGTGGTTTTCACAATGTTGTCTGTCTGTGTGTGTGTGTGTGTGAAAAATCATAAAACGCGTAAAAATGATGCAATCGAGTTGAGATTTGGGACGCTTGTAGTCATGTCATGTATAAGACTAACGTATGTGCCAAGTTTCATTTCATTGTTACCATTAGTTCAATTTTTATCACATGACTTGTGTACGATTTTAGATAAATTTTCAAAAATCGAAAATAATCCAATTGATTTAAAAATGGGTACAAGTTAGTAAATAAGTTCACCAATTTTTAAGTCTATAAAGTTGTTCAATATGACAAGTTTATACTTGTCCTATTGAACTTTTATGATCCAACAACAATCATACCTGATTGTTGTTGGATCATAAAAGTTAAGCAGCATCAAGCGTAGTCGTTGCCTGGATGGATAACCGTTAAGAATGAAACAAATGTATTTACTATCTGAGGACGAGCGAAGCGAGTCTGAAGAGTTGTTGCTGTATCAATTTGACGAATTGTATACCCTGAGGACGAGCGAATCGAGTCCGAAGTTGAAAGGATGAGCGTAGCGAATCCGATGTGATTCGGAACTTGAGGAAAAGTTCCAAGGAACTCAATACCCGATTTTTTTAAACACGTTGTAGAAACGGGTTTTATTTTTATGATAAGATAAGATACCGTAATCTGATAAGTCTTCTGATAACGAAGTGCCCACCGCATGTTTTAGAGACACCACAAACTTTTCAAGATTTGCTGATCTTTTTTACTTTAAAGAATTCCAATAGGATAAAATTAGCGGTAAAATTAATTATTTTAACGCTAATTATTTGTGATAACGCTTAGCATTGTAATCACATAAATTATTTAATAAATGCTCACATTAAGTCCTAAGTTTTGAACATCAGTATTAATTGGTGTCTTGCTTCTCTCTTCAATATAATATCATGTTGACCCTTAGCTTAATGTGATATGACTTTGAGTTGGCTACGCTCGACCTCAGAACAGAATAACGACACAAAGTCTAAAATATTATGACTTCGGTGTTGCTATACTTGTCTTCAATATATAATAGAGATTTAAAATCTAAGATGGTATGATACCACATAATAAATATAAAGTGAGTTTGATGTATCTAACGTAGCATGACTCTACCGCATGCGGGACACTGTATCTAACGTGAACTCAGCGATGGAGTTATGCGTGACACTGTAAAACATTTACATACATGGAGTTATGCATGACACTGTAACACACACACGCACAGACAGACAGTGTAATCAAAACGGATCCATGCACACGATTATGACGAAAGTTTGGTTTGTGACTTGATATTATATACCTGCAGTAGTAGGTGAAGCCCTTACCGCGAGGATTTGTAAAAAGTATCAATAGAAACCTTTTGCTAAAACCATTTTAAAATAATAGGATTTCTAGTAGCAAGCTATGTGTCATCATTACTGGAATATTTATCTAAGAAGTCCATAAATGATATTGAGGGCTACAGTGATATAATTCTCTACAAAGGAAGGAAATCAACTTCATTATGAAGTAATATCTAAACGATTCCACAGCAAGTTTAAATTACTTTTTAAAAAGGTAAAAAAACTTAAGTCAAAGAGTGAAATCTAAGCAGGTGACTTAAATACTTAACTAACTTCTTCCTGACTTAACAGGTTTTAAACTTAATTTACTTATTAAGTTAAAGTTTGTTTTCTATAAAATAAATGAGGAATTGATTAGCGAATTTCTGATAGAAAATTTCGCTATTGAGGTAGGTTGCGTAGGAAGGGATTTCAACTAATTTTTTTATTTCCAGCGGGCTCATTAAGCTAAAATTAAGGAAGGGGGAAGGAACAGTACTGTATAATCTGTATCTCAAAAAGTAGACCCACTAGTTACCCACTAGTGACGAAGATGGCTTACTTGCTGATGACCATAGTGACTTACAGAAGTCAGCATACTCTAGCGTAGTTTAACCTTGAATGGTCTTATGGTTATTTGTTAATTTCATGGTGTCCTGATAGCGTCCCCACAGTTATGGTTTTTACATTAACCATGGGGACGCAACCAGGCCCAAGCCACTCCGTATATTTGGTGACAATAAAATTATCTGGTTTTGACATAAATAATTTAAAAATGTATGATATAAAGTATAAATAAAACCAATTTAGAGTAAAAAACAATAGAACTAAACAGAAGATAGCTTGAAGATATTTATATCTTCCCAAAAAATATAAATGTTAATTAAAATAAATTTTAAGAAAAATTGTGTGAGGTCCAGTTGACTAACATAAATTAATCCAACCCTGTTTATTATTGGTATTTGTGAATTTTTCTTATTTTAAATTATTTTCAAAATAAAATTTATAAATTGAGGTATTCAGTTCTACTTTGAGTGCTAGAATATAGTAGAATGGATTTAATTCGTTGAAAAACGTGGACCAAGACTGTGTTCAGAAGAAGTTTGACAAGCTATGTCTTAATGCAGATATTTTTCTGATTGAGTAGTTCTTCTCAGACTCGTCCGAGGTGTTTTTTGTTTTGACTTTTTTCCCCTAAGAAGGTGTCCGTATGTTTATAATGGTGCGAAGTGTTAAAGTCCCAGATTCATCCCCCAATTCCTTGGCGTTTTTATCTGGACCGTTCACTTTTCCAACTCCTGTTGGTTAGCGGGTCTCCCACCTCCTTTCAGAGACAAGTTTGCGAGTAGTTTCTTCGGCATTCCATTCTCTTATATCACTTTTTTTCCAGAAAAAGTTCCATCCGGGACACACCTGAAGGACTTGAGATTGACCTCTGACAAAAAACATTTCGGAATTGTAAGCGCCGTTCTAACATGGTAGCATTGACCCCTTATTAAACACTTTTAAAGATATTTTTATTGAATAAAATCAAGATTGCCTTTATACATAGGATCATTTAGAGATGATTATCCTTTTTGCATTGATCCGAACAAAGGATCTTCTAACCACTTGCAGTATATCCCTCTAATCAAGAAATTCCTGCCTTACTCTTATCGGAATCTTTACATTTAATCCTTTTAGCTTCCTCTTGTATTTTTCCACTTCATTTGCCAATTTGATTTTTAATTTAACTTATTCTTGTTCGAAATAAGTTTGAGTTATTTATATTTTTCAATTCTTTCTTCTTTGTCGTATTAATATTCTCAGTTAATATCTCCAATCCTTGGTATACTAGTAACCTATAGTTTAAGCTTGCTAGCATACTAGTAACCTATAGTTCAAGCTTGCTAGCATACTAGTAACCTATAGTTCAAGCTTGTTAGTTCATAGTAACCTATAGTTCAAGCTTGTTAGTTCATAGTAACCTATAGTTCAAGCTTGCCAGCATACTACTAACCTATAGTTCAAGCTTGCTAGCATACTAGTAACCTATAGTTCAAGCTTGCTAGCATACTAGTAAACTATAGTTCAAGCTTGCTAGTATACTAGTAACCAATAGTTCAAGCTTGTTAGTGTACTAGTAACCTATAGTTCAAGCTTGCTAGAACACTAACTATGTAAGCTTGCAAGTAACTATGTACTCCTTAAGGACAGAGCTACATTTAAATTATTATTATTACATTTAAACTTTATTATTTTTCATTACAGTTACCACGATGCTTCTAGACTAGATCTTGATGAAAATTAAAATGTTTGCAAAGTAATCAATGCAAAGTTAGAATCAATCTCCTTTTTCCTTTAACAATTTTATAAACTTATGACTTTTAACAAACATTTTGTTTCTTATGTCATGGCTGAACTATTGACGCTCGACATCTCAACTCTGACAATGTCTAATACATATTCAATTTAAAAAAGTGGAATCAAATCCTCTCCCCTTCACTTCTTTTCCTCTTCACCATTTCATGCCAACGACATCATTAGCGTAATTTTCCTTAAAAATTCGCTGAAAAGAAAATAGGTGAAAATAAAGATGTTTCTAAACGATTACTTTTATCTACAAACCATCCCGATGCTTCTTTTTATAAAATAAATTTATTTGATATGACTTTATATCATCATGTTCCTATGATAAATTGTTGCTAATTTTTTTCCCTGAATAATATCAAATCCTTTATTAATCCTGAAAAACCATTAATAATTCTAAACCAGATGGGTTTATAACATAAAGTTTTAAATCCCGTTCCTTCAATCTAAATTAATTCAATATATGGTAACGATTTAATATTTCGGACCGCACACAACATTTTATTAAATATGGTCAGCATTAATGTTGTTATTAGTTTTGCTACAAGTTATTATTATTAAAATCAATTTTTCTCCACTGCCTCTTTGACTACTATAAATTTCTACTGCTATTAAATTTAATGATATAATAATAAATTTGATCCATTAAAAAATAATATAACTATTTTATCTGTTTTATACGTAGTAATTTTCAGATAATTGCTTAAATTATATTAATAATCATAAATAAATTATAATTATTTGTTTTTACAAATTCCTGCTTTTAAACAATCATCGCTTTAGATTATTGGTTAGAATCAATTTTAAAGTTTATTCTTGACGTTGAAGAATTTATCAAATTTAAAATTTTTACATAATCTATATACGTAATATGCAAATTCGGCTGCGTTTAAAAGAATCAGTTAGATATTAAATTATATATTTTTGGTGCTTTAAACTATTTTTTTTGTTACTTTTTATTTAATTTTTTTGTTTACTTTTCAAACAAAAGTCATTTTTTAAAAACTAACTTTCCGTGCTTTTAAAAGCAAAGAGTACAGTTTTAAGTTCTTACTTTTAAAAAATTTACATATTTCTTCTAACTTATGAAATTAAGTGCTAAATAAATTAGCAAGTATGTGTTTTTCCATACTAAGTTTACCATGTTAAGTTTATATTCCTAAGTTATTTGTATTGCTTGTGCCAATAATTTATATTATCTTTAGAGAACAGAGCTTCATTGTATTCTTTCCTATCTCATTTGGTTTAAACATTCTACCTTAGAATTAATATTATTACTTGTATTTTCTTTGTAAACATTTGAAAATATGGATTTCTTAAGTTCAGGACGAATTATTTATTTTTCTTATTACCAATAATTATTTTTTTTAGATTCTTCTTGTATTTAAAAATTTGGTTGTTTAGTAATATTCCTCAAGGCAGCCAATAATCCCTATTGAGAAAGTTCATTCAACCTACGTCGAACAAAGTCAATTTTCAATGTCGCTAATTTTCTTTTTTTTGTGAAGAAAATCGAATTTTTACTTTGAAGTTTTCACGTACTTGTCTTACACTCTTTTTGAAGAAAATTTTATCATCCTAATTTAAACAAAAATGCTTTTATTATATTTTTAAGGCTATATTTTTTAAAATAGTAATTTTCCGGTTAATTTTTTGTATATTTTTTATTAATGTTTCATCTGAAGTTTTACATAATGGAACAAAATATACGGCTCGTGACGGAAAACTACATTATAATATCCGAGTTAATAATTTCATTAATTTTCTTAAAAAATATCTTACTATTAATTCTGTATTACAGGTATAGCATCACTTAACATTTTTTGGGATCCGTAACTACATCATAAACTTGATTTCTTCCTTTTTGAAATTTCAATTCTCATAAATCCGTTAAATTTATTAATGTTGTAAACATTCTTTTAAGAATTATATTCCATAAGGTATTTTATCAAAAGCGTCATCTAAGGCAGGTTCTGATTACCTAAATCATTCCAATAAAGAATCTCAACTCGTAACAGAGTTGACAGTAATCCCTGTCCTAAGTATTCCTTTTCTACGCTTCTGTAAGTAATTTTGATTTTACAAAAGGATACCAAATTATTTAATGAATTCAAGGAGGCATATATTATATATATTTTTTTTGGCCATCTTCATAATATATTTTATAAGGATTTATATACTTTAAATTTGGTCCTTATTAGGGATTATTGTTATAACTCATTATAAAATAATTAAAAGTTTAATATATAAATATTATTTAATCAGAGTAATAAAATATGTCTCTCCACAGGTGTCAAAAATTTTATTTAAAATAAAGCATAACCGGCTTTCAACCAACTAAAGGTCATCATCAGTGCCTAACAAACTGGCAATTACATTATATTAAAGTAAATATTATTTAGTTATAGTTGGGTGGGGGAGGGGAAATATGAGAACGAGGGACTCTTTTTTCAAGCAGTTTCTCCTTCCTAACGATTCCTTTAATTATTTTTTTTTAAATAAATTAGTGAATTATTAATGACTTTAGTTCTATAATTATTTCAATGAATAGCTAACATATATACACAAGCAAACATAATATTATAAATAACCTTATTTTTTTTATTGTTGACGAGTTAATTTTTTAACAAATACTGTGATATATTAGTCTGCCTCCGTGGCCGTGATCGTAAAGGCGTTCGAGCTCGGCACCGGAGATCCGGGGTTCGCAGCCCGGGCTATGATCTAAGATTTTATGAATAGTATTTGTATTAAAAAGATTTCGCCAACTTTAATTAATTCTTAGAGTGTAGTAGATGCAACCCACCTGAGGTGGTTCCCGCAGGGTGAATACCCTGATGGGCCAAAAGGACCTAAAACGGGCATTTATTAATGTATTTATTACTGTGATATTTTATCTTTCTAGTCAAACCATTAGTTTTTTTGACGGAGATTTTGTGGTATAGACTCACCATGTTTTTAATAAAACACACTATAATTAAAAACAATTAATATATTGTCAACCACAATAGTATAAAAAAATATAACTGACCGGTTTCAACTTTACGTCATCATCAGAGCTGTTTACAGACTGAGTATTTAAATACTCTGTCTGTACATAATTATTACATAAATTTATTATTATAGCAAAAAAAAATTTTTTTAAACTTGTTAAAATGTATATATATTTATATTTATTTATTTAATATATTTAATATATTTAATATTATAATATGAAAATAAAATAATAATTTTATTGTCATTTTAAAAATAATAAGTAAATTTCTATTCTTAATTTAAAGAAATACATTATATTTAAAACATCTTCAACAAGTTTAAATTTTACTTTAAACATATTTGTGTTGTTTTTGTATCTTTGTTATGAAATACATATTTTCAAAGCCGCATTTTTGTTAACTTAAACATTATTTATTGTGAGGATTTTTCTTCTTCGTGTACTATTTCTATTCAACATTTTATGCTGTTGAATGAGTTGATAAAATGTTATTATTAATTTGAGAAAAATAAAAATAAACACAAACCTGTTTTTCCTGAATTTATTTTACTTGCGACTATTTAACATTTTTTTTTAATAATCAATTCAACAAAATTGTCTCTTTAGAAGATAAAATAGAAACTTTGTGTCTCCTAATATTTTATTTTTTTATTGATTATTTTTTTTTATATATAATTTCTATTTTTATATTTAATAAAACATAGTACGGGGTACCTAGTAAATTTTCCTCGTCTTATCGGATTTGCTACGCGCATGCGCATCTTTACTACTTTAAACTAGTTTTGTTTGTCATTAAAATATTTGTTTTATTTTATTATTTTTTTTTTAATTTTTAATTTATTGTATCTTATTTATTTAAGAAATTAAAAGATAGGAATCCAGGTCTACCTCGATGTCTCGTTTTAAATTATTTAACCCCTCCCCCTCCCCATTTATAATTTTTATTACGATTTTTCTTTGTCTATACATATTTTGTAATTGTTATTTATTTATTAAATATAGGAACGTTTGTTTGTGTTACAGGTGTGCAGATTGGCGCAATACGAACAATATTTCGATACTCTGTTCCAAGAAGCCAACATCGACCATGAATTTCTTCACTTTTCTTCATCACAGGCGAAGCAGGTGAGTTGTAATAGAGTTGAAGTAGAATGTATTTATAATTGTAATTTGTAATTCACCTTAAAGCAGTGGTTATTTAAATCATGACATTTAACAAATAAGAAGCCTTTGGTCAAATAACCTCTCCAAGGCGTCGGTTCTAGAGGCACTTCGCGGCCCCTTGCCTTCCTGTGGCCACTTTGCGGTCACATAGTTGATGTCTTATATTAGTTTGTCATATTACTAGTTTATATAAGTTGCATACATCCACAATATATGTATGTTTCCATATAATATTGTATATTCCATATATATAATGTAAAAAATACGTAAGATAAATGTATTTTTTACATTATATTTTATATATGTCAATCGATAAAATCGATAAATGTTATTTATTTATATTTATATTTATTTATTTAATCGATAAAATAAAAACTAATGCTAATACTAAAATTTACAATTGTTACCATGTTACTATTACTATTATGATACTATTACTATTATGTTACTACACGCATGTAATATTTCTGCCCACTCAGTTTTAGGTTTTGTGATTTTTTGCTGTTTCATTATTGTAGGTTAATGATGTTATTTTTTTTAATCGTGTGTCATAGAAACGTCAAGGAACAATAATTTAGTTCATAAATGCATATATATATATATATATATATATATATATAATATATATATATGCATTATATATATATATATATATATATATATATATATATATTTATTTATTTATATATTTATTTATAGATTTGATCAGCAAAACACCCCTCTTCCATAAGCCCAACCTCATAAGCTAATTATCCTTTTTAAATTCGCTATGTGACAATTGAGAATTTTGATGATAGTGACGCCTATAATATTTCCTGAGAAAGAGCCGATGTAATATCAGAGTCTAGTATTAGACTTGACTTGCCATTTCTAGACTTAAAATAAATTTAAGTACTCCGTGGTTGTATACTAGAGGTATACTTTGACTTATATTTTGGACTTAATAAAATGAGTTACTCCTCCATATTTATGAAGTAGTTATCTTATCATCCATCATACTTATATTTAACAATGTAGTCTAATATCATTATTCGTTAAAATCAATCAATAAATAAATCAACATATCCTATTTAACTTATCAATTTATTTTCGAAAGTGGAAATTATGTGTAATTTAAATAAGGTCTCTTTAGAAATCAAGTCATATAAACTTTTATAAAAATCAAATCAATTTGTGTTTTTATTGCTATAATTTAATATGTAGGACACGTAGTATATTTTATTTAAATAATATTTTTTACTTTAAATATCTTTGTACTAGATTCGATTTTTAATTTAATAAGTACTAAATAAATTATTTTTATTTTTAATACTTTACAAATTTTTAAATGAAATCCTTCTTCTAAGCAGCACAGTGATTTAATTAACGTGAAACTATTTTGTATTTTTAATTAATTATTAATTATTGTTTTTAATTGTTTTTTTTTTAAAAAAAGGGTAATAAATATAATTTTTATACTGTAAACCTTTAATTGGTCACAAAAAAAATACCAAAGACATCAATTTCTTTTAGATAAAATCTTTATTTGCGGTGGGGTGTCAAATTGAATGCAGTCCCCATAAATGAATATTAATTAGATTTATATTTTTTATACTTGTTCATAATAAATTTGTGTAAATTTAATTTAATGAATTTGTAAATAATTAATTATACATTTTAATGCTTTATTAATATTTTTCTTAGCTCCGTTAAATATGAAAATATGTCAATTTTATTACTTTTTTTAGTAGGCTTTAATTTTACTTTTCATCGTTTATACCTTAGAAAAGTACGGTTTAGAATTATCCGTTTCGGGTGTTTTAAAGGTCTTCTAAGTGGTTTTTACAAAGTATGTGTGTGTATATATATATATATATGGAGCTCCATATATACGATATATATATATATATATTATATATATATATATATTATATATATATATATATATATATATATATATATATATATATAATATATATGTATATATATATATCGTAGCTCCCAGTGTAGTTATGCTAGAGAGCTGATTTTTATAAAATTCAGTCTATGGACGTAGTTGTGCTTTTTTATCACTTCATTAACCCGCAATAATGACTCATCTATTTCCATTTAGTAAGTTATTTCGATTAGGTCATTTTTTATTAAATGACTTGTGTACGTTTTTAAAAAAAATTAAAAATTCGGGAAATAATTAAATTAAGTTGAAATTCAACACGTCTAAACCTTTACGAAATAACTAAGTACACCAAGTTTCGTTTAAATATGGCCAGTATATCCAGTATTTATATGCAGTATAATTTCAACTACTATTATACTCTTAGGACAAGCAAAGCGATTCCGTAGTAGGGAGGATAAGCGTAGCTAATTCGATGTGATAAGGAAAAGTTCCGAGGTAGCCCGTACCAATTTTTTTAATAATAATTTCATCGTTATGAGTTTTCCGTTGGTTTTGTGTTGCATGGAAGGATACTAAAGTTTATGTTCAGCACTAAGTAACGCTTAAACTACTAAATTTTTCTTTTCAATGTAGGAACTATGTATAAAAGAAATTAATATGATAAAGTTTTTAAAAAAAACCAAAAAGAAAAATAAATTGTGTCCGTTTAGAGGCATTCGGACTGGCTTCGCTCGCCCTCTAGTAGTGGAAATTAATCAATTAACAATGCTGTCCGTCTTCAGACATGTTTTGCTTGTTCTCAGACAGTACTATCGTCCGTTTTATTCCCAGTGGTCACCCGTCTAATTACTGACCTCGCACGATGCTGTCTAACATTAATAATCTCTTAAAACTTGTCGATGTATTAGCCGTGAAAATGGATAGACTGCTAAATTGGTGTAAGGTTTAAAATAGTATCAGTGATTACTTTATTTTCTTAGTGTTAAAGAAGAGAAAACGATTATATAATACCATCACAGTAAAAAAAAACTTACTTAAGCGTTTAATTTGCGTTTTTTTCACTTTAAGATGCTTCCAATTTTTAGCACCTTTATTAAATTAAAAAAACTAAAAAAAATATTCAAGTAAAAGGGAAAATAATTAGAAAACTAGCGTTTCAAATATCAAAGCCTTTTTTCCCGTTCAAATTCTTTTTAATATTTATCTAACAAAATTTATTTTATTTTTTATATTTTGAATTATTTATTATACGAAAATAACTTGTATTTTATTTGTATACCGTAGCTTATTATAGTTGATTTTGATTCGTGTGTCCCTCGACTTAATATTTATGATATTATAAACTGACATATATACTTAAATAAAATTACTACGAAAATGCCATGGAATAAGAAAATCATTAGAAACTGGTTAAATCTTTCAAATTCCATCTTGTTATTTTTTCAAACTTTTTTCGTTGTAAAAATCCCATTTAAAAAAAACGCTAATTCATTTTTAAAATGATACCTTTTGTTCTTTTTTTAAGATATTTCCTACGATTTTAATTTTTTTGCAGCTTGTTTAGTTTTAATTTTTCACGACTTCGAGTTGTTTTCTTAGCAATACAAAATTATTTCCAGTTTTTCTTCTGACGTTTTCGAATTATTTAGTTCCAGTTAGCAATTTTTATTAAAAACTTTATTTGTATGAGTTATTGTTTTACTTTTGTCTTTTATAAGTATTATCAGGTTTAAGTTTACTAAGTTCATTATTAGTTTGCATATTTTTAGTATTTATTATTATTATTACTTATCGTTAACAAGACTTAAGCTTTCAGGTTTTACTTCTTACCATGAAGTTCCAAAAATTAGTTTTTAAGTTTCAAACATTGAACCAAGCAATCCAAGCTCTATTTCCTACAATAGACTTTCTATAAAAACAAAAATTAATCTTTGTCTAAATTTAACATAATTTCCCCTTGTCAAAAATTTAAATAATTAATTAAGAATAAAATAGATATCTTTATTGTCTTTTCGAAGAATATAATTTATTTTTAAGTATTCCTTTGAACTATGAGTCTAGGATCTCATGTTATAATCACAACTAAATTAACACTATCTATCCATTAATGATACAAGTATAACAATAGGTGAAAAATTTACGAAAGTAAAATTAGGAACAAAAAAAACATTTTTCCTTTTTAGAAAGTATATTTTTTTAATATAAAAATTAATAAAAATTTAAAACAATAAATAATATTTGTCGCACTTTCTCCTTATTGAAATTTTGTCAATAGTGTTATAAATCGCTTTTGTATTTGACACTGTTCAATTTTTACAAAAACCTACACCAGGATGCTTGTTTTTATTATTAAACTCTGGAACAAAAATGAAAATGACTCTCACTCTGTCGAGACGCTATTGTTTTAATTTTTGTTATGAATTAGCTACCTTAGGCTATAATTTGTTACCATTTTGTTCCAAACAATACAAATTTATTGTTTGGCTTATTTTAAAAAAACAATATTTTATTTAATTATATTAAAAATTATCTATTTGTTGATAATAATTAAGTATAAAAAAGTTTTTTTTAATTAGATTTCATTTTACTTGAGTGCTTTAATTGTGTTAATTTTTTAATTCGAAGAATTGTTCAGTATTGGTTGAGGAAACCGTCGGTCCAAACAAGGAAGTATGATAAATAAGGAAGTACTCTTGTTGGTGCTTTGGTGTTCCATTTTCTAATATGAAACATTGCAAGCTTGACAGAAATCTTTTTTGGGACGTTGTTCTTTCTTAATTGTCTTTCTAGTTTTTTAGACACTGATTGTGTCAGCAAAATATTTGTAGCTTCTAGCTTCTTTAAAATTTTAAAAATATTAAATACGTGATTTAGACTTTTGCTGAGTGATCGGCTTTTGCTGATTGGTTGGGGTCCACATAACGGTTACGAAACTTTAAACATAGGTTAAAAGAAACTAAAATGTTTGTACTTTATTTAAAACTAGCTGTGTGTAAAACCTAGCAGCGTTCTCTTAATTTTTCTTAGTTTTTGGTCAGTCTCAAATGACCCAAAATGGTTACAGTAGTGGATAAATTAAGTAATACAGTAATATATAATGTTGTTAAAGTGTAAGGGATAATAAAGTGATGGATATATTGAGAGATAGTAATGAATAATGTCTTAGGTAATGTATTGGATAAAGTAATGAATGAAGAAGTGGAGAAAGTAATGGATAAAATAAGGAATAGTAATAGATAGAGCAATAGATCTAGTAGGGGATAGCAATGAAAAATATGTTATGATATGATAAATTATTATGATAGCAATAAAGTAATGATGTAACTTAAAGTAAAAAAGTAAAACAAAGTAATGGATAAAGTAATGAATTGTAAAGGATAATGTCATGTGTTACGTAGTGGATAACGTTACGGATAAAGTATTTTATAAAGTATTGGATAAAGTAATGAATGAAGTGAGGAATAAAGTGATGGATAAAGTAGTGGATTAATTAATGAATGAAGTAATGGATAAAGCAATGAATGAAGTGAGGTATAACATCATGAATGAAGTAATGGATAAAGTAGTGGAAAAATTAATTAATGAAGTGAGGGATAAAGCCATGAATAAAGTAATGAATGAAGTGAGGGATGAAGTAATGTATAAAATAATTGATAAAGTAATGAATTAAGTAATGTATAAAATAATGGATGAAGTAATGAATGAAGTGAGTGAGGAATGAAGTAATGTTTAAAATAATGGATAAAGTAATGAATGAAGTGAGGAATGAAGTAATATTTAAAATAATGGATAAAGTAATGAATTAAGTAGTGGATAAAATAATGAATAAAGTGAGGGATAAAGTACTGAATAGATTAATGGATTTTCTACAGAAGATTGAAGTTAAAGTTGCGAAGAAGTAATTGCCTGAGGCGTTAAAAAAACCTGCGGTATCCCAAACGAACCAGATTTTCTAGACTTTATCCGACACATATTACGTCACTTTCCTGAGAAAAATCGCCTTTTAAATCTTCTTAGAAGTAAACTCAAAATCATGCAGATCAAAAATTATGATTTCGGTTTTGAACAACTTTTATGCCAGCACACTTTTCTCTTGAAGTATGCACCTAATTTGTAAACCAACTTGGACTTAAGTATTCAAAAGAGCACGCAAGCATAGAAATGACAGATATCGTGTTTCTTTTCTTTCATTTTATAATTTCTTCTACAGATCATACCTGCATTAATGTATTTTACATTTTTAAAATTTGTTTACCATTAGATCAGCTAAGAAGTTAACAAATAGAGAAACACGTGAAGTAACATAAACTAAAAAAAGCGTTTAGGTAACAAATGGAGGAACACATAAATAACTAAAACTTAAAAAGGTAACAAATGTAGAATCACATAAATAAGTAAAACTTAAGAAGTACTTAAGTAACAAATAGAGGAACAAATGCAGAAATAAAAACTAAAGAAGTACATAGTAACATGTAGAGTAACACTTAAGTAACTAAAATGTATGAGGTACTTAAGTAACAAATAGAGGAACGCATAAGTAGTGTTAGTTAACTATAAGTGTTAGTGTTACTTAACTAAAACTTAAATAACAAATAGAGGAACACATACTGTAACAAAAACTTATGAACAACTTAAGCAAGAAATAACGGAGCAAACAAAAATTAAAGAAGCATTTATTAACATGTACAGGAATCTCTTTTATAACAAAAACATAATCAGTAATTAAATAACAAATAGAGGAACACAAAGTAATAAAATGTCATGTTGCAAATAGATTTTACATATTTTGCTTCAAACCTGTATATTTTGAGAATTTAAGATTTAAAGTTTGATAAATATAGTTAAACTAGTCACGTGTTTAATCCACGTTTCAGTTTTCAGTGTAAATAATTTTGACTTAAATACAAATTACACTCGTATTTAAATATGAATAACTAATCCTAACACTATTGCAGTGAGCTGAATGGTTAATTTCAATGACAATAAGGAATAAATTGAATAAAGGTCAGAAATAACTAAAATAAAACATGTTCTAATGTATGATGTCATTTTGCTAACTTTAACTCTGTGCCTTAGAGAGCTACTATACTTTGCTAAAATACAGAACTCTAGAGTCTATTAAATAAAAGCAAAAAGAATCAGATAAACAAGTAGAGAAGAGACAATATTTTTTTTTTAAAAAACTTTTACAGGTTTTAAAACTTGTAAAACTCCAAAATATTTAGTACGTTCACACACACTCTAGATCCGCGGATCGTATAGAATACGTATACAATACGGTCAACTAACTTCACGGTTCTTTCAGCGTATTTGTTTAGTTGATCGAGTGATAACTGATCCCGCCAAAACATGGCGTCTTGTATAGTGAACCTTCACTTTTGGTTATAAGGAAGTTTAAAACAAAAAATATATTCAATTAAATTGTGATTTCTTTGCGTAATAATAAAGTTACACTAAAAAAAAATAATATTCCAAAAGTTATTTGATCATAAACGGTTACTGAAGTGAAATAAAAGTTCGACGAGAAGGTTATCCGTTAAATACGATCGTCTCTTAAGGTACACACACAAAAAGACAGCGTATCGGGGGATCCATTTAGATTCCATCTCCCTAGTTCTAGCGTATGCGATCGGATCCCCTCCGCATGGTTCATACAGCTTAAATTACCGTATTGAGAGATCGTACTCTATACGATACGCGGATCTAAAGTGTGTGTGAACGTACTAATTGGTTTCGAATCCATAGTGGGGTTTCTTTTCATAACCGTAAATTCTGAAATTCTGTAAATGTTTTTTTTTATTTTTTTACATTTCTGGTTTGGTAAATAAAGGTTCTATACTTGATAATATTAAAGTACAAATACAAAGTTGGGTACGGGGTACCACGATCAATATATCACTGACCACGCTCAATGCTGCTTAATTTGTGTGATCCCAACAAATATCATGGATATACTTGTCCTATTAAAACTAAACTTATTTAATAAAAGAGAAAGAAGTCTCTCCACAAAAATATATTCTTAATAGCAAAGCGCTTTCAACCTAACAAGAGGTCATCATCAGTGCTAGCCGTTGAATAAAGAAGAGAGTGATAGATGAGTCTTATAGATCAGATATCAAAGATAGACGAGTCTATCTTTGATATCTGATCTATAAGACTCATCTATCACTCTCTTCTTTATTCAACGGCTAGCACTAATGATGACCTCTTGTTAGGTTGAAAGCGCTTTGCTATTAAGAATATATTTTTGTGGAGAGACTTCTTTCTCTTTTATTAAGATGAACTCCATTAACGCTCACCTTAGTTCTTCACTAAACTTATTTATTTCGTAATGGTTCAAACTTGGACTAAATTTCACCTCATTTGGATTGTTTTCCGATTTAGACTACGAAGCCTAGTCTAAATTCTATGAGGTATTCCGAAGTCATCAGATTCAAGAAATAAATTTCAATTTAATTCATACATTCACTAAAATATTTGTTTCTGTAAGAAAATTATTAATTTACTTTTATAAAAAAAAATTAAAAATAAATCTTGGGCCAATGTCCGGTTTCACGGTCCTAGTAATTTTAGTTAAGTTTAAACATCATAATTTTTAACATTCCGTTTTTACATATTGTATGCAAATTTTTCCCATTAGAATGGTTCGTGTCATTCAAAGAATATTAAACCCAGACGAAAAAAAGAGATGCTGGATTCGAATGAAAAATACAGCTAATATGAATAAAATAAATAATTAAAAATTAGATGATACAAAGACTGACGAAAACAATAAAGGAATTTTGATTAAGATCAGAAAGGTTAAAACTAAGAACTTCAAACCGCGTTATGTTCTACCAAGTCCTTGTATTGATGTTAAAATTATATATATATATGTCAATTGATAAATTTAATTAGATAATTACAATGCCTACATAAACTATATTTCTGATCATGTTTTTTTAAATTTCCTGTGTAGTGTTTGTTTTTATATAATGTGTTAAATTTCAAACTCTGTAGTAGGTTAAAAAGTATTTCTTTGAACCTCTGTAACCGATTACTAACTAAGTCATATGAAGCATTGAGATCGTGCAGTGAATTCGAACTTGGTGTGGATTTAATGCTAATTTTTTTTGCAAATTTAATTGTCAAGTCTTTTGATTTAGAACTTCATGATGTGGTTCGAAGAATAGCTCCAATGAGCTTTTATTATTTCAAGTTTTAATAATAGGGGGGGGGTTTCGTTGAATTTATTTGATTATGTACAACATGGTACGATGTTCAAATAAATTTAAATATTTTTTTTTTAAAAAAAACTGAATACATCCAAATTTATCTATGTATATCAAAAACTCAATCCATGTTTTTAATTTTTTTTGTTTCACATAAAACAGAATGAAATATAAAAATATCATGTTGACTCTTGTCAACATGATAATTTGTTTAATGGTCCCTTTGTTATTCATATCTGAAAATTAGTTTTAGTTCTTCTTGGGCATTTGGTTCATTTTTTTCATTTGATAGAAAATTTCATCTAACATAGATAGATCCTACGATTTCCAAATAAGAAAACATTAATAATAAAAGTAGAAGAAATAAATCAATACAATTTTATGATTAAAAAATTTGGATAAGTTCCAAGGTCAAATAAAATTTGATTATATCCAAATTTTTATTTTGATGAAAAACTGGTTTCCTTCCATAAAAAAGCCAGAAAAACCGGACCGGGTGTTTTTCCGTGATATTTTTAGAATTCAAGGCTTTATTATAAAATATTGTTTTTTAAAAAGTTATAAATTATTATTATTTTTTCTTTTTTTAATAAATATCTGTCTTTCGGTCCTTTATGATTTGTATTCTGGTCTCTAAGATACGAAGACCTTTTATTTTTGAACCATTGCAGCAAGAGGTATGACGAGGATTAAGTAGTGGCGATGTAGTGATAGTGATAGCTGGTCGGTGAAAAGTACCCAAAAGGTGTGATCTACGTTAACAAATGCTATCATATATTCAGCACCATCGAGTACTTTGTTTGACATTATTGACTGGCTTATGTTCAAAGCTTTTGCCACCTTTGTCTGTAACAAAAATTAAGCCTCTAGCTTCTTATAAGAAAGTTATACCAGCTCCATCTGGCAAGTTTGGTAAAGCTTCCTCTTGTAGATAACGCCTCAAGTACTATAGCTTCTCTAGTAGCTTACGCCTCAAGTACTATAGCTTCCTCTAGTAGCTAACGCCACCAGCGCTTCCTCTAGTACTAACGCCACCAGTACTATAGCGTCTATAGCTAGTAGCTAACGCCACCAGTACTATAGCTTCCACCAGAAATATGTTTGTTCGTTAAAGGTTAAAATGTTTTATTATTTTCCTTTCTCCATGTGAATGTATTAATTAATCTAATTGTTGTAATTAGTTTGCCATTAGTAAAAACAATTAGCTCTTAAAATTACTTCTCAATATAAAGAAATATTGTAAACATATTTTCTACTTAAACAAATCATTAGCGCAAAATACTTCCCTTCTTTAATATTTATTACAAGTAAATTATTTACTCCTAATTGAGTTCTCCTCTCTACACTAGGGTCAACATTATAATGAATCGTGACACCTCAGATTTGAGCCCCCTCCCTTTCTTCCCATGCTTTATGAATCTATATGAGCTTTACTGAGGCAAAACATTATAAAGCGTCATAAAAGCTGTCAATACGGTATTAATCCTGCATATCTTATTTCTTAAAAATCGTAAAAAAACAGTCTGCTTCCCGAATTGTATATTTAATCATATCGAGTTCTGTGCTAGACACTGATGTGGTTAAGACTTATTGGGCTTAGAACACTTTTATGTATTAATATTCTTTTAATTATTTGTGTTGTTCCTGATTGTATCACTTTGTAAGTGAACAGTTTGTCCATCAATTTCATGAATAAATAAATGTAGTTGACACAGTATAATTGTGTGAGAGACACCAAGGAAATGTAACAAGCAAAATGCAATACTACATGGGAAATAAAAGTAGTTGACACAGTATAATTGTACGAAAGACACAAAGGAAATGTAACAAGCAAAATGCAATGCATGGGACACAGTATAATTGTACGAAACACCAAGGAAATGTAACAAGCAAAATGCAATGCTACATGGGAAATAAATGTAGCACTAAAAATAATTTTTAGGAAAGCATATATTTTTCCGGAAATTTATAGAATTTTTTGATTCTTTAAGGTGGCTGTCATTTTGCCATGTTGGAATGTGCCAATAATCTAATGATTTCTTCATTTCATAGAAATAGATTCTTGTACCTGTGTTTATAATCGTAATCAGAATTTCAAAAACCAGGAGACTAAGCGGGATCGATTCCAGCCCTTTTACTTTACCGACTTTCGTCATTCGATAAATACGGCCAATTATTTAATACGTCACATATTAAATGCCCCAAAAAGCTTTATATAAAAGCTTTACTACATTGGTTGGAATAATTTAATTGGAACTTTTATTTATTTCAATACTTTCCTATAAATATTTTTTAATTATTTACCCTACTACGTGTGAATATTATTTATAATAATTATTATTGAAACTTGTTGTTTAGGATTTCTAGTGGATCAATTAAAATATTAGACTTTACTCGTTAAAATATTGTTTATCAATGCAAATCCGATGTGCAGTTTAATGATAACAAATAAATTGCTTTAAAATGTCAATTTCAGTCTTGTTTTTGACGCGATGGAGTTTTACTATGTTTTATTTGTTTGTTAATTATTAGTTATTATTTCTTTATATAATTCTTCGATAATATGATGAGAGTGGTAAATGAGGTGATTAAAAAGTGAAATTTATGTTATTGTTGACAATTTGGTGATAAAAATGAAAAGGATCGTGAAAACAGGAAGATTGGTTCGGAGTTCGTCAGTCGGTGTATGTATTTTATTGCTTTTGTCTTTTGCTACCTTATGGCTTGTATTTAAGGATGAGTGTACTGTGATTAGGGTACTTTTATAGAAAAGGACCCCCTCTAATCATACCTTAAATTCTACCGTAACAAACTTAGATTTGAGAATTTAAGTTAAAATACCTTTTTATTGCTTCCTTTAACAATAATTAGAGGAAAATTCACTCAAAACTCACTAGAAATTATATAAAATTGACAAAATGTGTACATCGTATTTTATGGACAAACATACGGGCAGCATGGGATGAGTTATTTGACAAAGGAATATTAAATTATCGTTATTTTCCTTGCTAAATCACATATTTAACAAAGGAATATATATGCCTGTGTGTTTGTGGTTGATATACGATGCACATATTGCGTTACTTCTGTTTAATTTTTAGTGTGTTTTAAGTAATTAGTATTGTCCCCACCCAAAACCCCTATTCCACATTCTGTCCCGTTATAGGGATTGAATATCTTTAGTTTTTCATGTTTAATTCAATTTTGATTGGGGGTCCCTTTTCTATAATGTCGCCCCATGGGACCTTTTATAGAATAAGGACCACCAAAAGGAGGTCTCTTTTCTATTAAAGTGCCGTGATTAGAACCAGTGATACTCTACTTTGTCCATCACATCTCTCCATGTAATGGAACATTGTTTAATGTTTTAATTTTTTCCAAATTTTAACACTTAAATCAACGATGATCAATGAAAGATCAAAGAAATCGAAAAAAATCGGTTCGATGTTGTGTACATATGTGTGTCTATATAAGCGTTTATATTTTAGGTCAAAATTAAAATTTTAGGACCGACTTTTATCAAACTTTCTTAAGAAATCAAGTCCTATAAGAATATTTTTAGATTGCTGCGTTGTGAAGTTATATTGTAATAATCAAATAACCAGTCTCTTCACAATTAAAATTTTTATTTGAGAGCCGAATTTCAACCAGTTCTGGCCATCATCAGTCATGCGTGCAGTGTTAAGAAGCCATATGCCCTAAATAAAGCCATAAAGCCATAATAGCCATAAAGCCCTTTAAAGGTCTATAACGCACTTATAGACATTTTAGAGTGCATTATAAAATAGGACTACATATAGCTTCTTAGCACTTCACGCATCACTGATGATGGCCAGAACTGGTTAGTAAAATTTTATAGAGCGTAAGGTCTATTTCTTTAGCTATCCTCTACTAACAATAAACTAGCAAATAACTCTAACTAACAAATCTAACCTATATTTGTAGAATAGATAAATAATCAATCAGATAAAAAACTTAATTTTTGTAAACAAATTTTAGTAAACAATTTTAAAAACATCAAATGATCAAGTTGTTCTAATTATTTTAAAAAAATTAAACTGAAATTTAAAAGAGAAATTTTAAATAAACTTAATAGTTTAAAAGTAAAACACACAAAATTTAAAAATGTTTGTTCAAATCCACCTAGTTTTTTTAATTTAAATAAATAACGAAATTTGGGTCAAAACGAAGAGATAACAAGACTTATCTGCTTGTATTTACAAAACGAATATCCGCCTTAAAAACAAAAAGTAAAGACGGAAACTAGATTCTTCTTTATAAAGCCTGACATATGGTTTTAAGTTGTTTTATGATACTTTTTTTCTAGGACATAAAGTCTAAACAATGTTCAAACAATGTATGTAATCCCTAATTTAAAAGTTTTTATTTAAATAGAAATAATAGTTTAAATATTTATCTATAGATAGAGGCGTTAAAGAGGTGTTGCTTTTAAGTCTTGATCTTTTTAATCTAATTATGTGATGATTTTGATAAGTTTATGTGTTTTACAGAAATTTAGAAATACTTAGAGTTCTTTTACTTAATTTCATATACTTATCCTTTTATGCTTTTGAATTATTTCGTAATAAAGCTCTTACCTTCGGTAATGTTTCTGTTTTTATTTATAAAACATTCGTTTTAATTTTATTTGTATATTATATAGTTCTTAGTAATCGTTCTCTTTTAAATATAAGATGTTAAGTTATGAACTTATTTGAATTAGTTGTATGAGAATTAGACTTTTTCAAACCTAAGGGCTGTTTTCTTGCCCAATTTTTATTTTTCTTTGATTATAACTACTTTTAAACCCTTGAGCAAATTTTATATAAATCTCTAACTTAAGAAGTAAAATTATAACTCATGTATAATATCCAGTAAAGAAAATGGGTTGGTATTCAACTGAAATAAATGTTTTTTTTTCTACTTAGGCATTAAATATCTGAAATCTTTTAAAAATCAACAATGACATTTTACCTAAACAGTCTATAAAATATTGTTTGATTTATACTTCATATGTCAATTTGTTGTTGTTTTTTTTTTATTTTAACTATGCTTTGTTTATACGTTTCTCATTACTCTATCCGCTTCCTTGTATCGAAATCAATTGTTACTTCTCAAATGAAATCTATTCCCACGGACTAAATCTCTAACACGATCTAATTAAACCTAATTTGATAATGATCGGCAATCATCTTGTAATTGAGTTATTGAAAATGAAAATAAACAGTTAATAGTTTTAATTTAGATTTCACATCTGTTTTTAATACTTATTCAGTACTGTTATAAATTTGTTTATTTACTCTCTACTGCTACGCTAACGAATTCTTCTTTTATATTTTATTACAAATAATATATCATAATTTATTTATAATTTATGATTATTCGTGGATATTGGTGAGGTTTTCATCTATTAAAATGTGTCTTTTAGTAATTTCGTTATAGTTTTATATGACTTATTTGATATTTCTTATTATATCGAAAGAACAATAGCAGGAAATGAAGGAATGGATGAAGAACTGTGCAAGATGGCATAGAGGAAGTTTATAATCTTAAACGATATTATAGGACGATAGAGTTTTAATCTAACCAGAAATAAATTAGAATGGAAAGACATTAGTGTGACTAACGAGCAGTGACTTCGTGGAGTTTGATAATGTTAAATGAATTAATGTCCGTTTTAGGGTTTTTTAGCCCATCAGGGTATTCATTCTGTAGGAACTACCTCAGGTGGGTTGCATCCGCTATCCTCTAAATATTTATAAAGTTTTACTACAAATACTATTCATATAAACTAAGAGTATATCCCGGACTGCGAACCTGAAACCTCCGGTGCCGAACTCTAGTCAATCTTTAGATGGGAACAAAATTTTCTTTCGAATCATGGACTGTTCTGTGTACTGATCTCATATCTCAATCCGTAAGATGATTTTTATTTGTTGCGGTTAAGAACACTTTTTTGAAATTTTTATTTATAAAATAAACTAATGAATTTTAAATTTGTCAGTGAGTAATTTGATTTAATATCCGGGTCAAAATACAACTAAAACTGTATTTATTATTTATTCTATCTATCATGATTAATTTAATGTAATCAACTATATCTATGTTTAGTTTTCTATCGTGTGCTGTTCTGGTAACAGCGGACGTAATGTCCATTAATTATAAATTGATTTCTTACGTTTTGTATGTTAAATTTTGCAAGTTCAGTTGTTTTACGAATTTCCAGCGAAAATGTTAATTAAATGAAAGAAAAATGGTGTTTTGCTTACCATGTAATTTTTGTTGTGTGTTTAGAATTGTGAGTTAGAATTGTGTGTTTATAGGTTATTAGAATTGGTTTAGTATAAACTATAAACCAAAGTTGGTTAGCCAAAATGAAATTCTCAAAAACTGTTGAACGATTTCTGAAAAATTTGTGTTTTTATTTTTACAAAATTTTATTGAGTTTTTTATCTTAGCAAAATTCTGGATTGGTAAATCTACGTGTTTTTTCTTGTTTGGCAGAAAAAAAATATATTATCTTTGGTAAAAATTATTTACTCGTTTTAACATGTTAATTATTAATTATTCATTTACTAATAATCTCTATTTAATAATCAATTAAATAAATAATTAATTAATTAAATAATCTTATTTACTTTTTCACAAATTTCCTATAAAAATATGCCTACAAGGTTGTTTTCTTTTTATCATCGTTAATTTAAGTGAAACCTGTACAATGTCAAGCACAATGAATAAGATTAAAGCTGTTATACGTGGATCAAAGTTTAAAGTACTTAAATTATTAAATTCCAGGAGTAAGGTTCAGGTAGGCAAAATATTCGTTTGAAAAGTTTTAAATCCATTATTAGTACCTATGTCTTAAAGTTTAAAAACTTTTAAAGACTTCAACTTTAAAAAAAAAGAACTTTCAAACTAACTTATGAATAACTTGTTAAGTTTATTGACAAACAACCTAATTAATAGCAATTTGTGATTAGGTTATATCTTATTAATTAACACATTTAACGGAATAATTAAATATAGAACAGTTATATGAAACAATAAAATATTACGGATTGTAATGCAATTATAAGTTTTATTGTTCTAAATTTTTTTTAATTACTTCAATTTAATAATATTTCTATTATTATTATTGAAAAAGACTTTTTACCTAATTAATATAAATCTTGTTAATTAATTTTAAATTTAACTTTAACTACATTCTTTATACCTGATTTTCAGCGAATGTTCATCGAGAAAATAAAGCTTATGAGAGTTTTTATTTAATTTGAACTTTAACTGTATTTTTTTTTATAATTTTAATAAAAATTTAGTTTCGCCTTACTAACAGTTCACAATTTTATATTACAATGGCTCAAAATAAGTAGTAATTTTATTAGGTTGCTTCTATTGGTTTCTTGTCATTATTTATTACCCGGTAGTTTTAAATTTCTTAATTGCTTGAATTTATTATTTAAATTATTGTATTGTTCTAATATTTAATAGTTCTAATTGCTCGATGACTCACCTATATTCTTCGAGCTTCAAGGCCTTCATAGTTTCATTCAGTTTTAACAATGGAAAATTTTATTTGTTTTATCTTGATTTTTGTATCGAAGAAGCACTGTGATAGTTACTAAGTCTGTTGGTTGTGTAACTCGTCAGTAAAATATTAGATTGTAGTGCTGTGGAAATCCCTGTTATTATTATTATCAGATTTATAAATGTGGTCTTTACAATTAAAAATTTTATATTCTGAATGTATATTTTAACCACCAATTAAAGTATATTGTTGCCATGTACATATTTAATAAATTATAATTATTTTCAAAACGAGACATTAATGAAGTTAATTTTTTCATTAAAAAACAATCCATCAAAAAATAAAATTGTGTGTTTTGGATGTAATTATTCCTTCAACATAAATCGCTTTAATAGTATATGGAGACTGTATACTCGTACTCTCTACTCTCGCTTAATATTAATTTGAGTTTACTGATGGCCTTCTAGTTATTTATTTTGTAAAAGGATATCTGAAAAAATAAGTATTATGGAAAAGAAATAAATTAAAAAATTAGTAAAAATAAGTAGAATAAGTACGATGTGTCAAAATATGTTTTAGCGAATTATCATCTAGAATTTATTAATGAAATTTACAAGAAAATTTTAGTAACAAGTTTAATATGTATTGCCAGATTATTATAAGATAATAATTCAAAAAAATTGTCGATATTTGTTATCAGATTTTATTAGAAAATTACGCTGAAGTATTTAAATGATAATAAGAAGACACAGTATTTCCTCGTTAAAAATTTAATTATATAGAGCCGCTTTTAATTTTAAGAGATCATTTTCCAGTGACTGTAAACAAGTGCAATGAAAATTCAATTAGAATAAATAAGCAAATTAAAACTTACAAAGTAAGGAAAAAGAAAGTAAAATCTAAAGGAAAAAGAAAAACATTGAAGTGAAAATATAATAAATAACGAATTTCTCGATATTTATCACCAGATTTTTTTTAATAAAATTACGCTAACGAGTTTGTCGATTAAAACACAAATTATAATGTATCACCAGATTTTTTTAATAAAATTACGCTAACGAGTTTGTCGGTTAAAACACAAATTACAATGTATCACCAGATTTTTTTTAAATAAAATTACGCTAACGAGTTTGTCGGTTAAAACACAAATTACACTAATGAGGGGTTTCGAGTAGAAAATATGTTTAGGAGAGTGGAGGGGGTTGATTCAGTGTTGTACGTCTGTCATTTCCACATTACCCTACCAATTTTACTGTATATTTTATTTTACTGTTAAAGCCTTTTATTTTCATTAACATTAATGTTGTTTTAATTTTCTGTTTAGGCATTGAAGAGAGGACAAGTAGAAAGTGATCTAGAAAGGATACAAGATTTATTTCCATCGGATTGCCTGAAACTATACGACAAAGATGCTATCACCATGGTAACATACGTTTTATTATTGTTAACTTGTTCTATGCATGTAGTGGCAGTTAAGTGGCTAGAGCATTCAGACCGACCAGTTCTGTTCATTTTTAATTCCGCATCTTACTTTCGGAAATCTCAAGTATTGGACTTTTGATTCCTAAATTTTTTGTCTCTCACTAATATCCACAGATATACCTACAATTATATACATCTAGTCCATGTCCAAAAATCTGTCCTTTCTTTGGCCACATTACATTCTCAGATATCTACATTACACCCGAAAGTGAAGGTACCACTCTATATCCATACAATTTATTCCCAAATATATCTACTCTGTATCCACAATACATCCACTAATATACCTACTCTATAAACACATTACGTCTACAAATATACCCACTATAGATACTCATTACATCCACAAATATGCCCACTCTATTGTTATATTACATCTACAAATATACCAACTCTATAAACACATTGCGTCTACAAATATACCCACTCTATAAACACATTACGTCTACAAATATACCTACTCTATAAACACATTACGTCTACAAATATTCCTACTCTATAAACACATTACGTCTACAAATATTCCCACTCTATAAACACATTACATTCACAAACATACCCTCTCTATATATACATTGCATCCACAAATACACCCACATTACATTCACAAATATACCAACTCTATATACATATAACATCTACAAATATATCCCCTTTATGAACACAATTATATTTTTAAAACATCTCTAAATAAATACACCCACTCTAAATATATAATACATATATAAATATATCTAATCTATATCCACAAATATATCCACTCTAAATCCACATTATGTCCCCAATTATAGCTAAAATTAAGTTGTAACCTCAGCTCTATGAATCCTCTTATTCCAAAAACTTAAACATTAAAATCATATGATCAATCCCTAATAAATTATTAGGAATCGATCGATTTTCTATTCTTATTCAAGAACTGAAAATATTGGTCAATTTAAAGAATGAAAGGTCTGAAGTTCAAACCCTGACGGCAATATGAATTTTTTAAATCAAGTTATTAATCATTATTAAAATTCAGTAAATTACTAAGGCGTACACTTAACATCGTGCGCCAGCAAAGGGCTCTTTAAATCCCTTTAGGCTAGTCTACACCAAATTAATCACTTAAGAGAACATACAAAACCTTGGTGAAAGCATACAGCTTGTATTCACGCGTTTTAATTTAATAAGAACATCGTGCCAAAATCATTTTTAAAAACGTTAACAAGATGTATTTTATAATAAAAATTATAAATAAAAATCCGTTAACTTATTTTTTTAAGTTTAAAACTTCTTTCAGTGAACTTCCTACAATCTTTCTAACGGGGTGGTCCCTTAATAAGTTCTTTTAAGGAAATGTTTAGGAATGACGTTCTTCAAAAAAATGATTGATTGTTTTGAAGAACCTGCTTATTTATGAGAAATTATGTTTTATAGTTTTTTAAGCATTTTGTAAAACGATAGTGCTTATTATGTCTTCATTTATTATTATATTTGGGGAGATCTTAGTGTTCGAAAAGAAATATTAAATAACTTTGTATTCTTGTGTAGCTCGGGGCTATTGGGGAGAAGTATTGCTCTGTGGAATTATACTAAGCCAGTTGTACAGTTTAAACTTAGTTCTTAATTTCACCACCAGAGTTCAGCACTCTTCAGGCTCTTAGTATACCCTTAGTTCGTTAGTAATAAGAAATACCCATAGAGATATATACTAGAGGGAGCATAGCCTATCTTAATACATTGAGAGGCCTGAAACATTTTTAGTGGGGCTCTCAGGGGCTCTGTGTAACCTCATTGAAACCTCCTCCAAGAGGGAGTTGAGGTTATAATTAATCAATTGTTTTGGGCTTCCCACAGATTGTTTGTGTTGTGATTTGTATTTTAAACATTCTACTATATAATTTACTGTTTTTTTTGTTCTGTTTATTTGATAATAATGGTAATCGAATGTGGTCAGGTTACTTTTTCGATGTTTCAAAATTCAACCAATAGGGCCCCTCTAGTAATATATCTCTATGGAAATACCTACCTATTTATGGGTTCCGTATCGTTCCGTCGACAAATCATTCCATCGACAAATCATAGCGTCGACATATCATTGCGTCGACAAATCGTTCCATCGACAAATAATTTGAGTTTGTCGACGGAACAAATCGGATTGTTGCGTCGACAAATCATTGCATCGACAAGATATTTGTCGACGGAATGATTTGTCGACGGAACGATATCACACCCTATTTATGTCCATTGTTAGGTTGTGAAGTAAAACACTAGGATTTTTTTTCAATTATAAGTGACAGCCATATTAGTATATTATTAGGTTTTCTAATTTTTATGTCTGTTTTATGGTGATAGTGAAAGAAGAGGAATTAATTTTATTTTCGCTCTAATTCTATTAAATGTAAGAAGAAGTCAAACCTATATCGCAGAAAAATACTCAATAAAAAATTGAATCCTCAACCTTGAGATAATAGAGTTGGGTAAAATTTGCTTGGAAAGCACCAAGCAAAATAAAATAAATGTCTCCCCTTTTTACTTCCTCTTTTTCCTTTTTCTTATCGCTTGCTCTTTTGTGTTACAGAGGATGAAAGGGCTGATGAGGAAAGGTAGGGGTGGAAGATTAACCCGGGCATTATCAGCAAAATCTCTCCGACCTGAGTCACCTCCAAGACAACAACATGTACCGCCTCCACCGCCCCACAGACAGTTCATCATGGAAGCGCCTGTTACCTTTACTCAGGTACGTATAAACCACTACTCTTTTGAATAGCTATAGAGACATATCTACATAGAGACGAAATAGCTTTTTTATTACTACGAGTATGCGAAGCGACCTAGAATCTTGAGCCTTACAATTAAGCGAGTTTTAAAACTATCGAATATTCCGATTGGCAAAGAAGTTGGAGAACTAATTTTAAATTTTTTGTGTTGTGTAAGAAGAAAGAATTTCAAATCAACATTTTAGCAACTACATTTAACAGATGCTGATTTAAAATCACATTATAAATACTGATTTAAAATACATTTAACAGATGCTGATTTAAAATCACATTATAAATACTGATTTAAAATACATTTAACAAATGCTGATTTAAAATCAGCACTCAATTAACTACAGTTGATTAAATGGTAATTTAAAATCAACACTTTAGCAACTAAATTTGATCAGATGCTGATTTCAAATCAGCACTCTATTAACTACAGTTGATTAAATGGTAATTTAAAATCAACACTTTAGCAACTACATTTGATCAGATGCTAATTTGAAATCAGCACTCTATTAACTACAGTTGATTAAATGGTAAATTAAAATCAACACTTTAGCAACCTACATTTGATTCAGATGCTGATTTCAAATCAGCACTCTATTAACTACAGTTGATTAAATGGTAATTTCATATCAACACTTTAGCAACTACATTTGATCAGATGCTAATTTGAAATCAGCACTCTATTAACTACAGTTGATTAAATGGTAAATTAAAAATCAACACTTAGCAACTACATTGATCAGATGCTAATTTGAAATCAGCACTCTATTAACTACAGTTGTTAAATGGTAAATTAAAATCAACACTTTAGCAACTACATTTGATCAGATGCTGATTTCAAATCAGCACTCTATTAACTACAGTTGATTAAATGGTAATTTCATATCAACACTTTAGCAACTACATTTGATCAGATGCTAATTTGAAATCAGCACTCAATTAACTACAGTTGGTTTAAATGGTAATTTCATATCAACACTTTTTCAACTACATTTGATCAGATGCTGATTTTAAATCAGCACTCAATGAACTACAGTTGATTGAATGGTAATTTAAAATCAACCTTTAGCAACTAATTTGATCAGATCTGATTTGAAATCAGCACTCTATTAACTACAGTTGTTAAATGGTAATTTTCTATCAACACTTTAGCACTACATTTGATCAGATGCTGATTTGAAATCAGCACTCAATTAACTACAGTTGGTTAAATGGTAATTTCATATCAACACTTTTCAACTACATTTGATCAGATGCTGATTTTAAATCAGCACTCAATGAACTACAGTTGATTGAATGGTAATTTAAAATCAACACCTTTAGCAACTACCATTTGATCAGATGCTGATTTAAAATCAGCACTCTATTAACTACAGTTGATTAAATGGTAATTTAAAATCAACACTTTAGCAACTACATTTGATCAGATGCTGATTTAAAATCTTGTTTATCATATGTACCTATATTATGATTAAGCTTCTTATGAAAGTTTTTTTTAAATCTTGGGAATCTGAAGCTTAGACACAACCCCTAAGGCTTGTCATGTTTTAAGACTTTTGTACCCTTAAAATTTCATTTGCATTTGTACACTTTATTTTTCGATGTATCCATTTGAATAATTGTTTACTTTATCTATGAAATTTCTCGAGGATTAAAGTCTCAGAACTGAATACGATTGTTTATGGGTACCAAGCTATAGCATATATTATATGTCAGTTGTATCTAGTTATATTTTTGCATAAGAATAGTTAATTACTGAACTATATGGAATAATTTCATATCATTATAGAAACAGTTATTCTATTAAGAGCAAGGTTTAAGCCAAGGTTAGTGTGAACTTAACAAATTTGAAAAATTCAAGGCGACTTCAATAAGTTAAATTAAATATGTTGGACATTTTTATACATTAATTGCAGTTTTTGACAATGGCAGGTTGAAAGTGTTTTATCAAATTACATCACCATTTTTTAAATGACACGATTTGATGTTTTGGATTTTGAACCGGACAGTTAAAATAATAAAAAATATTTTAGAGACATATGAACATTTTATTATGATTTTACGTTGCTTATTTACGTTTTTCTCTAATTCTGATTCTGACTTTTAAACTGTCTCGCAAACTGGAGTCATAGTAATAAAATTATTTATATTTTAAAACCTTTTTATGTAATCTTGATTAGTTTGTACTGATTAGTAGTTGTATTATTAATGGTAGTAGAACATAGAGTAGACAGTTGTCGACCCTGGTAGACGTTTGGGTCCTTTTTACCAACCCCGGAATCGTCTACTTATCACTACACTTCCAATGTCTTATCAATATTAAACACCTTGCTAGTATTAGTTAGAGAGTACAGTAATCAAGCCCATACGGAACTATGCCCCTTGCTGAATTAAGTCCTTACGAAACTCTGCTCCACGCGGGACTAAGTCCTCATGGAACTAAGTCACACGCAAAACTAAGTCCTTACGTAATTCTGCCCTTCCGAAACTAAATCCTTGCATAATTATGCCCCATGCCTATCCATGCTTACATCTAACAGTCAAAATTGAATGTATTGTTTATCTATTTTTACCAATTTATACAAATTTTTCCATTCATTTATATTCATCTAGAAAGTTAATTTTCTTTCTGTATCATTTAAATTTAACCTTTACAAAACTAATGTTTTATAGAATAAAGAAATAAATCGATTCCTTTCCTAACGTCACCAGCTTTTTAACAATCTCAAATAACTTCGACCCTTAAGAGTTATAGGTCATTCCACCTCTTATAATATATTTCAATATTTTAATTTAGTTCTATTTTCGTACCTAATTTAATAAATAACAATATCCTTAGAGAATGAATAAATCAAATTCAAAAATAGGAATATAAATTTAATTCACATCATTTCTTTACAACAATGGAGCTAATTTTTCATATATAAATATTTTGCTTTTTTAATGAAAACTAAAAATATTTTTATCTTTCCTTGTTTGTTTTTTTTTTTTTTTGGAAAAACAAATCAAACACAGTGTACAAACTAAACTATACAAAGATGTTCAAATAAGGGGTGTCAATTGATTGTTATATTTTTACTATTAATATGTTTGATGAGGGATAATATTAATTATTCTTTTGTTAAAATGATAATTAAGCAAATGGATTAGATGATTATTTGACTAACGTTTTTAACTATAAATAGATTTCAAATGTTTTAATTAAAAGAGTTCTTATAATTTTATTTAAACGTATAAAATATGTCAATCAAATCAAAATAACTTTATTTAGGCTTAATACAAAATATTGTTGCCCATGAGGCATAACAATAGTATATTCGTATAAAATATGTAAAAAAGTGTGTATTTTATTATATAAAATATCTAGAAAGTGTGTATTTTATTTAAACGTATAAAATATCTAGAAAAGTGTGTATTTTATTTAAACGTATAAAATATCTAGAAAAGTGTGTATTTTATTTAAACGTATAAAATATCTAGAAAAGTGTGTATTTATTTAAACGTATAAAATATCAGAAAAGTGTGTATTTTATTTAAACGTATAAAATATCTAGAAAAGTGTGTATTTTATTTAAACGTATAAAATATCTAGAAGTGTGTGGTGTGTATTTTATTTAAACGTATAAATATCTAGAAAAGTGTGTATTATATTTAAACGTATAAAATATCTAGAAAAGTGTGTATTTTATTTAAACGTATAAAATATCTAGAAAAGTGTGTATTAATTTAAACGTATAAAATATCTAGAAAAGTGTGTATTTTATTTGATCTGATTTTATTTTCTTGATTGTTTTAATCTTCTAACTATTGATAGTTGTGGTCATTTTTTTAAGGACTAGACCAAAGAAATAATTAATTCTGTGTAGGATGTTAATGAAATAAATAATTTCCTTTCAAATTCAAATGAACGTAAACGAAAAGTTAAATTTTAACTGAACAAAATCAAGAAAATTTATTAGACATTTAGGCGATGTGGTTAGCGAATTTCGATCGGCAAAGGAGCCAAGTTTTCCGTTAAAAGAGATAGTTCACGGATTTCAAAATGAACCAATTTAACTTTTGAAATAAGATTTTTCACGACTTTTCAAAAGGAAAAATGAGTTTATTTATCCTTAGACGAGAGATTAGAGATTGTTAGTAAATTTTAAATGAATAACTAAGGCAATTTATTCTTCGACATGAAATTGTTTGCAGCGACTTTTAAAAGGAAAATCAGGCAATTTCCCTTAAATAGAGATTAGCTAATTTCTAATAGACGATTAAGATTATAAAGAAGGCCGCACAAATGAGTGTTTGTTGGGGATAACTGTTCGACAGGTTCGTAGCCAGCCAGAAAAGGTAGGGGGCGATTTTTAACCCGTTCAATGAAATAACTGTTCGAGGAACTGCTTTTAAGTTATTGAATTTAATAATTACAGTATTGTCCTGTCATCCAGACTGTGCTTCATTTAAAGAGGTACATTTAGAGGGAGGACTAGGGTTGAATAGCACAGTGATACAGGGTCTGGTAGTGTCACTAGTCACAATATTTATTATGTACCCTAAGTGTTCGTACTCCCACTAGAGTCTCCCTAGAGGTAGGCTAGAGACTCCAACGCCTCTATAATTCTATCGGAGCATATATTTGTAACACCCGACAAACGGGAATATGTCAGTGACGTCACAATGAATCACTTTATTCAACACAAATGATTAAAGAATCTATGCAATTATTTAATCTTATTTTACTTAATTTAACAGAAAATAGTCGAAAAATAATGTAATATTTACGTGGAATTGTAATTATTATGAATAGTAAGAAAAATGACGTCACCAATGTACAGTTATGGTACCAAGCTACCCAGGGAATAATACGAGCTGTTGTATCCTCCCTCTAACTCTGTAAATATCTTTGGTTTTATTGAAAGATAGTGGTTGATTCTGTAGTTTAGCTTTTTGCTTATTAACTTAACCTACTATCAACGAATGGAATGTCAATTGCATTTATTAATAACTCAGACTGTTGTGCAACTAGATTTAGTTATCTAAATTGGTGTTAATTGTTAATTGTCTGGACAGTGACAGGGCGTTTTACTATCATATTTAAAATTTCTATAGTTTGTCGTCTTAAAGTCTTAAGGCATATTTATAGATTGAGTTTAATTGGAATGCAAGTAGTATTTAGGTCTTATAGAATACCCTTCTAAATACTTCATTTAGCATATTCAATTTACCAACCTTGTTTAAACTGCGGTTCAAGAAAAATTTGTTTAAACTCTAGTTTAAACAATTTTTTTATTACAAAAATATAAGTAATTTATCCTTAGTCTCACTTTTAAGTTTATAGAATTCACACATTTTTTATAAATTAAAAACAATGACTTTAATTCTATAATGTCATAAGCTATAAAATTAAGCTATGGCTATTTCACCCAACACTGTGGGCATCATCAGGCTAATAAACTAAAAACTACATTAACAACTAAAAATCACAGAAAATTTTCTTTTGTTAACGAAGTTAAGTTTTAGCTAATTCTGTGATTTTTTATTTATTTAATTCTAGCCTTATGTATATGTGCTTTATTTGTTTTCTGTGATTTTTATTTGTTAATGTAGTGTTTAGTTTATTAGCCTGATGATGCCCACAGTGTTGGGTGAAATGGCCATAGCTTAATTTTATAGCTTATGAAATTATAGAATTAAAGTCATTGTTTTTAATTTATAAAAAAAATTACAAAAATATCTTATGTATTTATATTTTTTACCAAGAAAATAACAAACACTTATTTATTTATTTAAGCTGTTTTGTTTTCATGAAATTAGTCTAAACTGTGCTTTATTAAAATCAGTTTAAACCAAAATGATAATACCAACGTAGTTTAACAGCAGAATTGAGTTTAAACTATAGGGATTGGACCTTCAAATTTAGTGGGTTTAACTACTTGTGGGGACCACCACGCCATAATGTTAGGGTTTGTTGAGGATTGCTCCAATAAGAATATTTACAGAGGTGGCTTACCCATTTATGCTTAAGTTCGATTAGTTTTGAGACAATATAATGATTAAATAAAAGAAGAAGTTTTCTTACAGAAAATATACATTTTTAATAGCAAAGTGCTTTCAACCTAAAAAGAGGCCATCATCAGTGGTAGCAGTAGAATGAAGAAGAGAGTAACATATTTTAAAAATCTGATCTTAATTTCTTTAATCTGATGTTAAGATCTGATATAATATCTGTCTTTAATATCTGATCTTACAGATCAGATACTAAAGACAAACTTATTCCCGCTCATCTTACTTCTTCAACTGATAATCAGTAGACTAACACTAAATATTCCCAGATACCTCCTAAATAACATCTGTATCATAAAAGTACGAATGTTAACAAAACCATGAATTTATTAGTATTTATTACAGCACCGAGTTTTATTCACCTTTGGTAAATTACGTTTAAATATTCAATGTTTGATTATAAACATTGTGATTAATTAATCATAATGTTTATATTGGATCTAATGATCTTAATACCGAAATCCTTATGATAATTTAAGAGTGAAACATGTTCTCACTTAAAAAATAACAGTATAGTGAATTCGTTATATTTTTAGAAATATATTTAAATGTATTCATTATTGTCTGACATATTTAATTTAAATTTTCAAAATACTGTTAATTATTCATTCTCCTATAATAATGCAAAGCAATCAACCACTATGTAGACAAGGTTTTAAATTGTAAATTAGATAGAAGAATAATGTTATTTTTTAGGCCTCTATGTTTACCTAGATCAGAGGTCGTCACTGTGATGCTAGATATCCTCTATCAAAATGTAAATATTAGATAATTTTAATTAGTTGATTGTAACTCTATGGTTTTGTACAAAGTGGAAAGTTCACATGAAATTAAATAAATATTTTTAAAATGGTTAAATCCAAAGATTAATGTTATAATTAGTTGTTAACTTACGTTTTCATTTAAAATTTTTCTTCCTTCCTTTTAAGATTTTCTTACGCATTTCGTTATTAGGAGGGCGAATATTTTGTTCTCTTTTTTGCCAAAGTAACGAGTTAAAATTACCACCCCCATAAAAGGAGAAGAGTATTTGAACCCTCCCGTGTGGGGCATGAGTTTGTTAAGCAGTGGGAGCTTGATCTATTGTTTCGGCTTTTTTGTAGACTAGATACAAAAATCTACACTTAGAGTTGTAAGAACTGGAACAAATAGAACGCTATCTTCTATCTTAGAGAATTTGCAAAAGGCCCTAATTACGTGGTTTACTTGCTAGATGATCTATCACCTCTTTGCTATCGTCTCTATACTGTCTCTATCCAGTATCTTTGGTCAACTGATATTTTTCGTATAAAGATCAAGATCACTGATTTCTAAAATAGTTCATTGTCTAAGGTTTCCCTAATAACAGGTACCTAATAAGACAAGTTTGCCCTGCAGATCAAATAATAATCAATTCATTTTTCCCAGGGAATGCAAATTCAAGAGCGGCACCTTTTCCTATTCACCGACCTGCTGCTCGTAGCCAAAGCAAGATCCGGTTCGAATTTCAAGCTGAAGGAAACAGTTCGTGTGTCAGAGATTTGGACATCGTCAGTGGATTTAGATGCAGTATCGCCAATAGTCAAGTCACCCGATACATCATTCCTGATTGGATGGCCCACGACCAATCTCGTTGTTACCTTCAGGTGAGTCAGTTTAAACATTTCTCTACCTATTTGTAATTATTTTAAGTGACGACATTATTTAGTTCCCGTATGCTTGTGGCTGAACCAAGTTAACATATGAAAGTTGTTTCTATTGAAGTCACGCACGTGTTAAACTTACCCTGGGATGTATTAAAGTTTCTGTCCTAGACGCCACAATGTCTGTCAGGCCCTTTTTTTGCTTACCTGAATATTTCAACAATCAGCCCAAAGTTGACTGACATTGGAAACATATGGTCACTTAAAAACACCGTTAATCTTAACTTTAAGATTAATCGTAAAACCAATAATAAAATTTCCTATACAAATACTTCTGACAAGCTATACCTGTGATGTTTAAAATCGTCTTAATTTCTCCCACGAAAAGTTAGTCTTTATCAGTAAAAGAAGTCCAAAGCTTAACAAGAACTAAGTTACAATTTTTTAATATTTTCTTTTAGTCTCTAATTATTTGATATTTGTTTCTTTTATAATATTTAACCCGTCAGACATTTTCTAAACTTTTTAAGATAAAATTATTGTTACATTTTGTTTAAAATTTGCCTGTTTTTGTTTGTTGTTTATGAACTTAGTTTTTCCAATATTATTTTATATCTTAAAGTCTTTTAGTTAATATTTTTGTAATCTTGGTCAAGATCATTTTTTTTTTTTAAAAGTGAAAATAAAATAAATGTAAACTTTCCTAAAACCACATAAAGTTCTGTATCATTAGTCACCACACATTTTAAAAGTAAGTCACCTAACGGTATCACCAAAAATATATATTAATAAAATATTATAAAAAAAAAACCTTCTCTTTATAAATGGAGATGCAACGAAATAACTTTAGAATAGTTGATGGTTAAAGAATTATACGATAAGAACTCTATTGTCCTCTTTAAAGATAAAAATAAATAAATTAAGCAAAATACAACGTTGCTTCGAGAAAACCATTAACGCTGGTTTGCTTTTGAACACCTCTATGACAGTTTTAAAATAACAACATTGTTAAGATGATTAATTCTGATTACTATCTAGGTCTATAGGCTAGTGCGATGAAAAAATATCAAATAATGATAAATTAAACAAGAAATTTTAGATAAATATATTAAAAAAGAAATATTACTACGACGGACTTTTACTATGAAAGTTGGTGACTTACTAGCCTAGAGAAAAAATTTCAGGTGAGATTAACTTTCATAGAAAATAATTAAGATAACTTCGAAAATGAAGGTTTCCTTGGAAGAGAACGAATAATTATTTTCCTAATAATCTTTTAGTGATAAGGAAATAGGTAAATAGGAAATAAAGAAATTAATTATAACTTTTCTTACATAAGATTAACATTTAATTATATTATTTTTAACTTTAAGATAATCATAAAATACTGTTTACTTAATTAAAAGTGATTAGGAATAATTATTCTTTTAAATTGTTATCTTTTATGAAATCGTATGTAAATATGTTTACATAAAACTTAATATCTATTGACCTAGGCCTGAATATTTGATTTTTGAAGAGACTTTTATTTTTACATAACTTTATTTATGGATTTATGCACATTGTTTGTACATAAGACTAATATAAACTAACTAATCTAATACATATTAAAGGAAGTTTTAAGTTGTAATATGAGTTCATAGCTAATACTGATTGAAGTATTACTTCGTTTGGCTGGCTAACGTATTCCCTCAATGAAATCTGTTGACTGTGTAAACAATCATGAAATCTATTTATTTATTATTTTAAAGGAAACAATTTCAAAAAAATGACCTTTTTCTCATACATCCCATATTTTATAAGATTTTTCCTTCTTCGATGCTAAAATAAAACTAATCTAATGGCTTATGTCTTAATCCATCGATGGAAAATGAATAAAACACAGGACATAGGTTGTGGGGATTTAAAGGTGTTTTGAAAAACTAATAAGTCAAATTTAAGTGTATGAATTTTACAAATTAACAAGTCTCACTCAAACGTAATTAATGTTGTATAAAACTGTCATTAGTTTTTCAAAAGTATAGGGCAGTATTAAAATTCATAGCCTTCATGATTAGACGGAGTTACTAATCATATTATGATAAACGAGAGTGAAAAAGTTGTTCAACCTGTTGACTGTTTTATCAACTTGTTACTTTATTACTTTTTTCATCAACTTTTTCCAGCTGTTATGTCCATTAGATGAATATGCTTGTACCCGCACCTGCGATGTGGTAGACTTTTTACCGTCAATATTGACCAAGTGTAGCCTTTAAATTAAATATGGTAGACAAAATTATAGTCTTTAAAAATATATGTCCTATACATGCTTTATAAGAGGGCCTTAAATTAAGTGTCAAAATAAGAAATGCTGCTATAAATATATTTTTTATATATAATTGTTAGTAATGAGAAACAGTGAAAACGACGAGGAAATATTATTTATTATAATTTGTAAGCCCTAAACTTACTTAAAGAAATCTTTACTTAAATCCTTCTACTTAAAGTTTTCAAGCAGAAAAAACTTTTTTTTAGAATTAATTCAACTACTTAAATAAAACTTGAATCTACTCAGAGTCAAAACTAGTATCTATACCAAGGAAACGCACAAGGACGCAAGTAAGCCATTAGAAGTTAAGTAAAATTTCATGTTAAGCGCCAAATAAATGTACTTGGATCTTTTTTTAAATTGTTTTTGTTTGTGGAAGAATCTTAAGAATTTATCGCGTTAATTTGTTCTTCATTTGTTACTTTTTATATTTTCTAATATAAAAACAAAAAATTAAAGTGCTTGATTGGTAAAGTTTTCCTCTTTGTAGCTTCAAAGCGCTTTATCTTTTTATTAATTTAAGGAGCTTGAATAGTAAAGTTTTACCTGTTTATTTATTTAAAGAGCAAGACTCGTAAAGTTTTACCTCTTCATTGATTTAAAGAGCTGGACTATTAAAGTTTTACCTCTTCATTGATTTAAGCAGCTGGACTATTAAAGTTTTACCTCTTCATTGATTTAAAGAGCTGGACTATTAAAGTTTTACCTCTTCATTGATTTAAAGAGCTTGACTATTAGTTTCACCTCTTCATTGATTTAAAGAGCTTGACTATTAAAGTTTTCTTCTTTATAGGTCAAAAGCGCTTGACTATAGTGAAGTTTTACCTTTTTATAAGTTCAAAGAGCTTGATTAGTTATGTTTTTCTCTTCATACGTTCAAAGAGCTTGAATAGTTAAGTTTAATAATATCTAGATAGACATACTTATCCTTTCTTTACTTGAGATTTTTTTAGTTTAATTCATTACGCGCATTTATCCTATTTGATTAAGAGAGTATTTATTTTCTATAATAAACTTATATATTTCGTAGAGTGAGGAAGAAAATAAATTAAATTAAGAAAACCTTTATCTTAAATATCTTAGTTTTCTCCATATCATAAAATTCTACAAACCGCTGCGAGAAAAATCTAAAAATTTAAATTGGCTTCTTGTTTTTTTTTTTACTTTCTTCCATATTTACGAATCCTTAACCAAGGATAAGACAAAAGGTAAAAACTTTCTACAATTTCAAGGTATTAACGGTTTAGTTAATAGGCCTGACCTCTTGTTAGGGTAGCTTTATGTTTATTTATAAGTAAGGAAATAAACAAGGTTCGTTTAACTAAAAGACGTTTAACGTATTTAGGTTAAAATTTACCTTAACGATAAACTAAAACATTTTGTGCCCAAACCATTTTTAATGAGGTTTATAATACTCAATATAGACATAAAGAAACCTGAAGAAAAATGCGAAAAAATGAAAGAAAAAGTAACCAGGAATTGTTAATCTTTAATAAATAACTTCAATTGATTATTTTCTATTCCGTTTTGGATACGTAGATCCTATATCGTATCAATACTATATCTGAGGCTATTTTATTTTTTTACTTTTCCCCATTTTTACCCTAGGTATTGTAGGAAAAGTATTGTGTGTGCGAAAAAATTCGAAACCGGAAAGCCTCCTGAGTGGTTCTCACAAAGATGTCTGTGTATGTGTGTGTGTGCATGTCTGTTATCATCCTAGCTCCTACTATATTGATGCTAAAGAGTTGAAACTTTGTACTAAATTAGTCTATAGCTGTAATTGAGATATTCCAAAAATATATTTTTTTTTATGGCGTCATTAACCCACAATAATGACTGATTTCATCAAAAATTAAGAAAAACCATAAAACGCGGAAAAATGATGCTATCGAATTGAGATTTAGCACGCATGTAGTTATGTATAAGACTAATATACGTAGTAATTTTCTTCTCATTATCAGCATTCGTTTTTTTTTTAAATGATTCAATTTTAGTTTAAATTTTGTACAAATGTATACATTTACTTAATAAATAAGTACACTAAGTTATGTTTTAATACGACAAGTATATCTATGTTGGATCATAAAAATTAAGCAACATTGAGCGTGGTCAGTGTTGTATGGGTGAACGCTAAGAACGATACGGATGCATTTACTATCTGAGAACGAGCGAAGCGTGCTGCAAATAAAAATGCTGCAACATTTTTATGTTGCAGTATAAAATTGGCGAATTGTTTATTCTGAGGACGAGCTAAGCGAGTCCGAAGCAGATAAGATGAGCGTAGCAAATCTGATGTGATGAGAAAAAGTTCCGAGGTACCCCTTACCCGATGTTTTATCTATTTAATAAGAGTGTTAGTATAAAATATATAATAAATAAATTTTCTTAAAAAGTTATGTTCAAATAAGAACATTCAGGATTAAAAAAATGAGCGAAGTCCTTTTTTTAAAAGATTTACAAAAACATCTAAGTGATGCGTCCTAATTTAATAGTATATTATATAACTAGTCTATAAAATGAGATTTTATTCCTGCTAAAGTTTGTTTTTGACGTGCGAAGCGGATTGATAATTAATTTCCAAATCAATAAATCGCTTTACAGTCATGTTGCTTATAGCATTTTTTTTGGGGGGATCAATAAAAAAATAAATATTTTATATCATCTTTTTTACTAACTAATTTGCGTAACGATATAAATGTTTTATCACCTGAAGAATAAAATCGGTCTCAGGTTTAGTTAGGAAAATATTTTACATGACGTCATTAGTGACTCTGCTAACATTTAATAATATTATAAAATAAATAATATTGTTGTTATTATTTTTTAAGTTTGGTATTTATATAGTCATATGTTATAGTTATATAGTTATATATCAGTCTATAGAACTAGGTTTCAATTTCACTACTTGTTCAATTTTTAACTTATCATTTAATACGTTGAAAAAATTAAAACTAAAAAATAATCAATTTAATTGAAGCCCCCCGTACCAATGGGTACCAAACATCAGGTTCCTCTTTATGTCATATAAAAGTATTCAAAATTTTCATTTTAGCACGGCTAGTTCTGTACATCTACTGTTTCTGTTATATCTCTAATACTAAGCAGCATCGAGCAAGTTCAGTACCTGGATGGTCGACAGATAGGAATAATTTATGAAAAAAAATGTCATGTCTGATTTCTCTACTTATTATTTTAAACTATTTCTAATAATTCCTGTTTAAGTCGCACTTTTAATTATAATGCATTTCACGCCTTATTAAGTCCGACGCGTCGTAGAATTAAGTCTCGTCTTCTGGACTCCTCTTTAAAAATTAAGTTGAAATCGTCCTTAGTTCCCGGCTACTTAGTTAAGGGTTAATTCTCTACCTGGAAAATGAATTTCCAGAAAATAGCTTTCTCTACAAACGGATATACCCAAGTTGTAAAAATCGAATCCTTTATTTTTAATCCTTCCCTTACCCTCGTTCCCAGGAGGATTTAAATAGAGATTTTTGGAAATATTTCAAATAATAGCTATCTGTTTACCATCTTTCCAGGCATAGAAGGTAATATATAAGTTAAGTAACATTAAAGTAAAAAATTAAAACAAGTTCTTTGTATTAAATTTTCAAAGGAAAAATGCGCTATTAAGATTGGGGACATAGAGGGGGAGGGGAGCCGCGAAAAGACCTTCGCAGAGGAGCAGGCTTTGAACTTTATTTACTATAAATATACATAAATTATGTATTTATAATTAGACGTAAAATATTTATAATAATTTATATTTTTTGATAATATTATTTTATTTATCTGATATAATTTCCTTATTAGGTTGTAAACATATAATAATAGCTATAATTATAATGCTGAAGGGGGTCACCTACTTATCATAAAAATAAATAATTTATAGTTTAATATTTCTTGCTACCTGTTGATCGTATGTTAAGGATTAATAATAATTCCTTGGAAGGGTTGAAGGGCTGACAAGTAGAGGGAGTGCACAGTGCACCCTTAGTGTAGGTGTCTGTGGGTAGGGGATTTTTCTATTATCCCCCGGCTAGTAGAGGGGATAAGTATCCTATACCATTCTATTCCACCCTCTAGCCAGTCAGTGCATAGCTATTGAATTTAGTGTGTCAATTGTGAACATAGAACTTAAGTGTTAAAATTTTATATAAAAATGGTACTTTTAAAGTACAGTTTATCTATGGACCATAGACCAAGTAAAGTGAAAAGTGCAATACCTACCAAATCTAAGAAGCTTTTTAGATCATTGTGAGTCCTTACATATTAACTTATAGTTGTAAAATATTAATAACTGGGTTATAGTAGTATTAATAATTGTTGTCGTTTAAGTTGGCTTGTTCATTAATTTATGTAAATTAGTATTTTACGGTGCATGGTTAATTTAGATTTACATCGATATGTTTGGTCTAAATTATATTACACACCTCCCTAATCATGCCAAGAAGTTTAGTTTAAAATAGGTTCCAATATGCTATGATATTGTTCATCCTATCATATTGAATTTGTTCTTGGTCGAGTTTATAGTTATTTATTGATGTCTTATGATCTTTAGTTGCCTTGATATCTCATCATATCATATTTTTATCGTATCATAAAATAAATAGTCATGATAAATCCATATGATCATGGTCTTCAACATGTTTCATCGATCATTACATAGCTATTATATATTTGGTCTTGATTGTGTTCTTCGTGATTCCATATGAACTCTATCTTTATTAGCTGTGTCATCTGTTCATGTTTTATAGTTTCATTAGATCTGGGCTTAATCATGCTCATGATAAGAGCTTAACATGCCGTTAACATCTTCTTAAATCTTAGGCCGGTATTCAAAGACGTTATCCTAACATTTTCCTAACTCCTAACATTCTCCTTAAGGAAAATGTTAGGAGAAAGTTAGGAAAATGTTAGGAAACGTCTTTGAATACGGGCCTTACTTTGGTCATGCTTATAAAATGTCATCAAATTGAAACTCTGTAACGTTTTCATAAATACCTCGATACAAGTTGTGTATCATTCTCTTAACCGAACAAGTAAAGTTTAGTCTTAACATTGTTCCCATTATCTTTGTTTCTTATCATGGTGTTATTAATTAAATAATTCCATTATTTACAAAAAAAAAAAATGATATTACATCATTATATCAGCTATATCTATTTTAAATAATTAAGTGTCACACTGGAGAACTGGACAATCCCTGTACTGTGTGGTACTGCATTGCGTCTTGCCAAATTAGTAATATTACAATTTTCTGCCTGAAATACCTGTCATTATATTTTGATTAATAAAATATAGTTTGTCTTTGCCTTTTCTAATCACCCCCTCTTAAATCTATTTTAAGGGTTTATTGATTAGTATAAAAGTTACATTTTATAAGTGAATTATAATGTATTATTTTAATTAAAATTTAATTATTTAAATTTTTAATCAGGTTTTTTTTATAAATTACATATATGCTCTTATCAATTAAGAACAATTACTTCTCTCTATGTTGAATATTCAATTTAAAAGCCATTATCATTTATTTGCTTAGTAAAATTTCAAAATAGCTATTGAAGATTTCCAACTTTATATTAATTGTATTAAAGAATTGGTTGTATTTTCTTAAAATTATATCTTTTGTTTTGTAATGGGTATTTGTTTTAACTCTTATAAGTTTATTTTTTAGAAAATATGATATGATATGTGAAGTGTTTTTCTTAAAGTTCTTATTCGGATAATGAAATAGATTAAAGAATAGACTAAGAATGATAAGGCTTTACTCGTTTATCAGTCAGTAATAGGTTTTAGTTCAAATTTAGAGCTATTAAAGATAAACTAACACTCACACATCTTATGTGTATCTGGAGAGCTGTGGTAGAATATTTCAAATAGAAACATACACTGTTACTTTTTTAAGAACTGAAAGGTTTTTTTAAGAACATTTATAAAATATAAAGATTATAAATATAAGCATTAAAAAGAATATTTATAATGCTGGAATTGTATTTAGAGTGATACTAATGCAATATTTAGATTTGTTATCTTGTCTTGAAAGTAAATTGTATGCTCAATGTCCATATGTATGTCTGTTCATTGTCCATATTTATGTCTGTTCATTGTCCTTACGCATGTCTGCTCATTCTCTTTCTAATTGTTTTTCTTTCGTTCTGTTTTTGTTTGACCATTTTATTACAAATATGGAATAAACGATAATGGGTATTAATAACTATATCTTACCGTTTCTAAGGTAAGATATATTCGTCAGGCTAAAAGTCAAGCGAATTAAAAATTTTACTTACTCTAAGTACGGGCGGCTTTATTAACCTGTGCTCAAACGGTTAGTGTTTATGAATTTGCACTAAAAATATATACATATTTAAAGAAATATATCTTTTATATGAGTTTACCGTTTATAAATTTTTGGTGGAAAATCACTGGGCAGCATTCCCGCTTTTAAATATTGTTGCAATAAATTCTTAAACCCAATGTCTCACTTTTAAATTGTTATATTTATATTCTCTGATTTGTTATTAGCGGATTTTCATCAGAGAATGCATCTTATGAGGTTGTTTGGATGTAGAAAGTAATATATATATATATATATATATATATATATATATATATATATATATATATATATATATATATATATATATATATATATATATTTATATATAATGTGTGTGGTTATTATTAATATTGTTTTAGCGGATTATTATCAGAGACTTATCTTAGAGAATATCATCAGATCTTATAAGGTTGTTTGGATGTAAAAAGTGGGGTATATATATAATATATATATATATATATATATATATATATATATATATATATATATATATTATTGGTTAACCTATTGGTCTTTTATATTATTTGAGACTATTATTCTGATTTTATAATTTATTATCACGGAATGTTTTATATCGCTGTAATTTATTATTTTATCAATGAACTGTGCGATAGTTTTTATCAGTATATGTTTCTATTTTTGAAATGTAGTTCAATTCTGAACGTTTGAGATGTCTGCAGTATCCCTTCCATCCTTGGCTCTTTAATTGACTCTATATCGTCCCATTCATATATTTGATACAATTGCTATCATCTGTACCTATTATTAGATCATTTTAGCAAAATGACGTTGTAGAGAAATATGTTGGCGATTTGAAAAATATTTTAGAGAGGTGAACTGTTAACGAGAATAAACATTTCCTTAATGATTTTCTTGGTATTAATTGTTTTTCTTTGGTTTCTATTATAGTTTTGTGGAATAGTTTTACAGTTAATTAGTTAACTGGACCTTATATTTAATACAAATTTACCTAAATTATATTATTTTAAAAATGTCATTTATTAAAAGAATATATGAAAGTTTTTGTCATAAAACAAAAGTAATCACCTTAACAGTTCATGTATTCACTTATAAAAGTTAATGGTTTTCATGAGCTACAAAAAAATTTCCCTGCATAAATCCATTATTGATGTAGCTTTTTATCTTTTGCCTAGTGGTTGTATTTTTCTAGCTACTCATATTTCGCTTAAAAAAGCATAGAGATATTATATCTAGAGGAGCCCCATAGATTAAATTATGAAACATCGAAAAAGTAACCTGACAACCTTCGCTTATAAATATAATCAAATAATCAGTACAAAATTACAGTAACTTATATAGTAGAACGTTCAGAATACAAATTAAAACAAGCAATGTGCGGGAAACCGAAATAAATTTATTAATTATAACCCTAACTCACTCTTGAAGGAAGTTTCAATGAGGTTACACAGAGCCTCAAATTGGATGTTTACGGTCTCTTAATGTTTTTAGATAGGCTATGCCCCCTCTAGTCAAAACATCTTTATGTCAAACACTATGACTTTTTTTAATTCATATATTTAACGATTTTTCGCACTTCTGATATTTCGACGTAACAGTTTCATAAATTATATATCAATAGCTTATTAATTTGTTGATTTATTATAAAGTTTTTGTTGTATATAGTATCTCTATACCTTTGTACATCACACATAACTACTGTATTCTTTCCTTGTACACCCGGTTTATTTCCACAACCATGACAAAGTGAGAAACAAACCTCTTCGTTTTGTCTTTTATTAATAAAATATATTTTTAGCTCGCTATTGTTATACAAATAATCCTTAAAATAAAACAATATTATGTTAATATTGTTTCATTGTAGACTTTAGATTTACACGAATAATATACACATAACAATCTGTTATGTGTATATTATTAACTTATTGACAAAAAGTATGATGTCATGTATCTATTTTGAAATTTATATTGTCATAAATCTATCAGTATTTTCCCATAAATATTTGTTGTATTCAATTTTATTATCATTAATATTGGAACAAGTATTACTTAATTATCGCTTAATAAGCTGGATAAATACGTAACATAGCAGATATTACTGTTACGCAGCTATTGACTACCTTGTATGGGAACTATTATTACACAAATTTAAATACTATTACCATAATTTGATAGGAAATGATGAGTTACTAAGAATATTTAACAAATGCATTATTTTTAAAATTTATCGATTCTATTAATTTATTTTCTGTAGTATTTATTATGTTTATTTATACTTTTCAATTGATTTAGGTGAATTAGATTTACCTCTCTAGCTTTGCTTTGAATTGAGAACAATCAAATTTATTATCTCATGCATATCTGCCCTGTTAAAGTTGCTTATACTTTGCATTACAGCTCAAATTTATTGTCTCATGCATATCTGCCCTGTTATAGTTGCTTTTACTTTGCATTACAGCTCAAATTTTTTATCTCATGCATATCTGCCCTGTTATAGTTCTTTATACTTTGCATTACAGCTCAAATTTATTATCTCATGCATATCTGCCCTGTTATAGTTGCTTATATGCATTTTTTTTTTTATCTCATGCATATCTGCACTGTTATAGTTACATATACTTTGCATTACAGATCAAATTTATTATCTCATGCATATCTGCCCTGTTATAGTTACTTATACTTTGCATTACAGCTCAAATTTATTATCTCATGCATATCTGCCCTGTTAACTTATACTTTATTACAGATCAAATTTATTATCTCATGCATATCTGCCCTGTTATAGTTGCTTATACTTTGCATTACAGCTCAAATTTATTATCTCATGCATATCTGCCCTGTTATAGTTGCTTATACTTTGCATTACAGATCAAATTTATTATCTCATGCATATCTGCCCTGTTATAGTTGCTTATACTTTGCATTAAGATCAAATTTTTTATTCATGCATATCTGCCCTGTTATAGTTACTTATACTTTGCATTACGAATCAAATTTTTATCTCATGCATATCTGCCTGTTATAGTTACTTTACTTTGCATTACGAATCAAATTTATTATCTCATGCATATCTGCCCTGTTATAGTTGCTTATACTTTACATTACAGATCACATTTAACTAGTTTTATAAGTACATATTGACTAGTATTATTCTATCACTCGGTCCTGTCCTAAAGGGGACTTCCCTTAAAATAGAAAGTGAAAATATGTTTTCTTGCTTAAGATTTTTCCTAAAAATATTTTTCTTACCAAATATCCTTGTTAGTAAATACTTTCTAAATAATGTAATTTAGTTTTTAGTACCTCTAGATCCATTTACTTAATAGTTTCCAGGCATTCGTTGTGCCAGTAAATAGACTAGACTGAAAGCTTGTATGTAGTGTTCATAAATTCCTTCATTTATTAGTCGTCTCTTTTGTTCTGTGTTCTAATTAGTTTACTAATTTATCAATTGAAGTGATTTTTATTTAGTGATAAAATAACGAGTTTAGCTCATAAAGTGAACAAAGTTTTGAATTAATAAATAATAGAGAGAGTAAAATAAAAATTAATGTTACATATAAAAGTGATGGTTACATAAAACTTTAAAATCATTATTAAATACTTTTGTAAAATGAGCAACCTTAAACTCATGGGATTTGAAAATCTTTTAGCAATCTAATGTCTCGATTGCTTGTAATAATGTTTAAAATTTTCTTTCAAATGTAAGTTGCATAAAGCCAACATCTTATTAAAAATTTTTAAACTTAAAAAAAATTAAAATCTCATTTTTCCTTTAAACTCGCTTACAGGTGATTATTTTTTATGCAATGCTTTCGGAAAGGTAACTACTAATTTAGCAAGGGCTATCTGGTATGACCAGAGTAAATATTCCAAAATGTAAATTAAAGTTAATAAGTTAATGAAGTCAGCGAAACCTTTCACTTATCTCTTTAACATAGCTGCTCGTTTTAGGTTGCAAAAATGTTGCTGCTGACGTTTCCAAATCTTGTGTTGTTGGTCACTATGTATAGTATTGTCTACGCCATTAATTTGTTTCGGATTTATTGCTGTTTTTTTAATCACTACTCTTTTTTTTATTGTTTTAAAAAACTATTTATATCTTTATTTGACATTGCAGATTATTTGTAATTATTTAATCTAAAGGACTTAATATTGACTCGTGTTATCTGCTGTTTATATTAACTATCTTCAGATACGGAAAAAACTCGCAAAAATAAAGATCTTTAATTTCCTCTTTTCCTTTGCATTTACGTCAGAGAAAATTAAATTGTTTTGACGAATATTTAAGGGTAGTTTACAATTTAATGATTTGTTTATGCTACTAAACATTATGTAGTATTCAGTTTAAGTTCTACAATGCTTTAGGAAATTCATATAGCTTAGAAAATATTTTGGTATTTATAATTTTTTTTTGTTTTCCCGATAATTTTCTTATTTCGGCTTACTTAATTTCACTGTGTAGGTCACTTAAATTGTTTTAAGGATTAAGAAATACAGGATTATCAATTAACGTACAAGATGTGATTTTGTTTTAGTTTATAGAATTAAGAAAAAGTAATTTTTGTCTTACTAAAACTAATCATTACATTATTTTTTGATAAGTAAAGAAATGTATCTTAATTTCTAAAATAAGTAATTTTCATTTTCTTTAACTGTTTTCCCTTGGAAGTGCAGACTTATCTATTTCTTTACTAACTTTGTGTTGAACCCTTAACAAGATATATCGAAAATTCTTACTATCTATATTTGTAACACATCCAAGTTCGTTAACACTTGGTTCCTTTAACTCCCTAAGGGCTAGACTTTATATTAAGACGTCTATATCAGGTAGGAAATATCTTACCTTCTCCTATCTACTTGAACAGAAGAAGCAAAAAAAACTTACCGAACCTATTATATTACAAATCTCTTAAAACTCTTACTATTATAAAAATCCCTTGGTTTTTTGATACGCCTACCCCTTTGGAATTAACCTGTATTTTTTTCAATCATTTATTTGAAAAACATTTTAAAACTGGGTTTTATTGAAAAAAATAACTGCTTAATTCATAGAAAAACGTATGTTTTTCCCACATTAACTTCATGTCAGTGCCACATTTTGAAACAGCATGATTCTTACTGTCCTGTTCTACGTTTATGTTTTAACTTCATAGTTTCTTATTTATTTATCAGCATGAAAAAGTTTGTTAAAATAGTTTTGACCATGAAAAAAAGTTATTCAAACTAGTCAGTTAGGAAAGGAAAAATGCCATGTTTTATGTCATGGGTGTTACAAAAAATATCTATCACCTCGTACTCAAACATTAAAAAATTTCCAAAGGAAATTCGCTAAAAGCTACTTCCTTCTCCACGTTCCTGACCTCGTAAGCTTATTTTCCCCTAAAATTCGCTAATATACACCGAATTGAATAGAGTATAAATTCTTAACACTTTTCCCGCGAAAGTTTTTAAAACAAATTGCTTCCCTGTAAAATATCCTTTATTTTAAGTATGAAGATCTTTGAAAGCAAAATAACCTGCGTGTTACCTTGTTAACTTCATATTAAGTAAAAATTAAATTCATCTGCCTTTTGTTTTTTAAATTTTTATACTGTAGTTAAATTATCTTTTAACAAGTGAATTGTCTTAAATTACTTATATTTACTCTTTTATACTACTTAATAATTGTTAAAGATTATTGTTAATTTCAATATAGCTGTTATTTTTCTCACCTTAATTATACCCCTGTTGTACTCCTTATTTTGGCTTCATTTTTTTTTCTTCGTTTTTTCCTCCGATTTGTTTTTATCTTTTCTTTCACGTTTTTTACTTTGTGATTATAAAGGACCTTGACGACTTATAATTTATCATTTTATTAAAATTTCAAGTTTTTATTTCTTCATTTTTTCCATTTGAATTTTGTCGACTTATCATTATCTTTCATTTTTATTATTTTAAAGTAATGCAGACTATAATTATTCTTGTGACTGAGGATTTTAATTTTTCCAGAATTTTGTAACTTTTTTTTACAATTTGTAAAAATGGCTATTTTACAATTCGTTGTTATACTTATGACTTTATCATCTTATTTTGGTTTGATTCAATATCATTCTTACCGGGAAGTTTCTACAATTCTAAATTTATATTTTTTAGAATCTACATTTTCATTTGCTTATATCGTTTGAAAACTGTAAAATTCATCACAACAGTGTTTCTCAGGTTTTCTATTTTAGTTTTTAATTTCCTTCACCTATATTTGGTAAAGAAGTGTTTATTTCTGTTTTAGTTCTTTTTCTATTCTGTTTTTGTGATGCATACTTAGTGATCCAATTTTGTTTACTTTCTATTTTTATTTTGCCACCTTAGGCACTTCTCCTGAAATCAATTATTCTTTTAGCCTCTAGCTAATATTGATTTATCGAGAAAAATTCTGTATTTCGATTATAAACAATAAACATCCAAAGATTGGAATTTCTCAATCGATACATTAAACTATTTGTAACCTATGACTAATCTATAAAATTAAGTTTCTTAATAAACATAAAATTTTAGGAAAGTGGAAAGAAATAACAACATTTGATTGTTTTAATTAAAATTTAAAAAAAAATATTTCTTTTAAAAATTCCTCAAATTTATTAGGCATGTTTTGTATGAGATGTATTAACGAAAGTATAAAAATAGTTTTTCATTGTATATTTTAAGAGTTAAGTTTTTACGTAGATTTAAAACTTAAAAAAAACTTTTTATTCTTTCTTTCATAAGCATAATAGTTATTGTATTGTCTATTAAGTTAGCAACTCTGTGTAACTATTAAATTTTTTAAAGCGAAATTTAACTAATAGAATCTATTACACAAGCCGACATTTAAATTGAAGTATTAGCTCCCTTAACGTAAATGTTTATTACTTTTTCTTAAAATTAATTTTTCTTCTTTAATGAGTTTTCTTTTAGACATAACAAAACAGTGTCTAGGATTGAATATTTAATTATTTTACTTAAAATGCATTTGGTAGGTTTCCAAAATTTTGTGTAAATTTTTAGTTTTTTTTTGTAAGGATATTTTTTTTCTTAGAAGTTTTACTGAAGTATATTTAAGATCCTAATCTATTTAATTTTTATTTTCTGAAATTCTCTGAATCATGTAGTCTGTTATTTTTAGTCACGGGTATTTTTAAAGAATCTGGACTTAAGGTAAGGTGCACCTTTTTTTTGAAGTGGTGCTTTATAAAAATGATTTACTACTTAAAGTTAAAGTCCTTTACAGCTGTGTGACTTACAACTTCTTCATAAAGCATAACTTTTGACGTTCATAAAGTCAGCTAAGTTAAAGCCTTATTTGACCCTATTATTACAAGGAGTCTATGAAATTTTAAATCTCATTTGACAGTCTATTTGAAAATTTTTGTGGTGCGTGTCTGTCTTTATTGTAAACAGTTTTCTGAAACAAGGAAAATAAAAAGGCTGGAAATACCATCGTAAAGTTTTTCTTCGAAAAAAAGGGTTATTAAACCTAAGTAAGTCTTAAGTAGTAACAAAGCATCTTATTAACTTACAACTTATAATTTAAAGAAGCATTAGAATAATACTTGTCAGTTCATTACAATTGAAATAATACAATTAATAGTTAATATTTAATTATTATTTCCCTAATTACTAACTCTGTTAAATTCTGTATTCTCTCTGCTCTTGCATTTGTGTCGCAGTAGTATGTTAAATTTGTTTTGTTCTAAATTTCTTTTAGACCAAGAGCCCAGGGGTGTTTTGTTAATAAAAAGGTGTAATGGCTGGAACCGGTCTCAATTTTTCGTAAATACCTTCCTGAACAAGGATCTGCAATTCTGCCGACTCGTATCGGATGGGTGTCCCAGGCAGAACCTTTGACCCCTAAAGTGCGTTCTGCCTGGGACACCCATCCGATACGAGTCGGCAGAATTGCGGATCCTTGTTCAGGAAGGTATTTAGGAAAAATTGAGACCGGTTCCAGCCATTACACTTTTTATTAACAAAACACCCCTGGGCTCTTGGGCTATTATTGTATTGCTTCAAAATCGAACAAGTAACACATTTTGTGCAGCAATTTAGTTTTTTAGTGCGTTCAATGTCAAATTTATTTTCAAATCCTCAACGCTTAGAGTCGGAAGCTTTAAGTTCTTAAAGATAATCTGACAGATTTAAGTAAAAGATGCTGAGCCCTTAATGTCTTCGAAATAACCCGTCATATTTTTCCGAAGCCCATAAAGTTCAATGACATTACATAAAGCTTAAATGTTTACTTTAAACAATTTTATAACTATTCAACAGTTCAATGGCTCTTACTTTTTTAATTACTTTTTCTCTATTGCAAATATATTTAATGCGGCAGGCAAGTCTTAAAAAATTTAACATTATGCCCATTTAACTTTTATTTACAGCTATAATTACCTATTTTTTATATAATTTTATTATATTAAAGATATTACACATATAAATTTTATTATATTTTTATAATTAGTAGATTTGATCATAAATTTTTATAATGAGTTTAAAATATTTTTAATTACGGGATCATTAATGAGTTACCTGGATCTTTACCTTTTTCGATGTTTTTACGTTTTAAATATGGATATAATGGGCGTCGCCCCGTGCCATATCTAGAGGTGCCATAGACTGGTGCCTTTACCATTAAGGTGTGCCCTTAAGGTGCCACGAGTCTGTCTGTCCTTTAACACTATCTGTGACCCTTCTAGAATTTTTTCACCATATCTATCGTAGAACTTCTTTTGTTAGAGAATTCAGTAGATAATTTTAAAAGATATTAAAGTATTGTTTTACAAATGTTTATTACAGCCTTTACTAGAAATCCAGATCGTTTAGAATGGACATCTTTCTACCTCTCGTTTAGAAGATTGATGTCTATCTTCCGGTCTTATTTTTTTGGGTGGTTTTTTTAAAACTTACCCAATTCCTCTACCCTAGCCTATCTGAACCCTAATAAGTTGTTGCACCTCCATACCCTACTTGAAACTGACCACAAAACACCATTTATTTGTAAAAAAATAAGACTGAAAGAAACAAATTAGGTTTATTCGGTCAGGAAGACATTCATTATTCTTTTCCTACAAACATTTTCTGCAAACATTAGCGTTTGATTTTTTAAAAAAATGTTACGGATTTTTCTTTTCTTACCTGTTTTAGTTATTTTCTTAAGTATGACGTAAATATTTATCGTGAAATAGACTACCAAGTACTAATTTTAAGGGTTTCTTATTATTAATAATTCTTGTAATTGTTTTTAATTATTATTATCACTAAATTCGTAAAATTCAGTTTTCTGATGAAAATTCTGAATTAAATTCGTTTTATGAAGGAAAACAACTTTTTCACTTATCTTCTAATTTGTATTAATTAATAATGTTAGTTATTATAACTAATTTATAATATTATATAATAAACCAGCTAAAGTTTTGTATTATCGAATAATAATAAATAATATTATATATATATATATATATATATATATATATTATATATTATTATTATATATAATATATATATAATATATTCATTTATATTTAACTTAACAAGACGATAAGTTCCATGACCTATGTCTTGCTTTCTTTGTTTATAATCTATTTTCATAAGATATTGTTTATACTTTTAAAACCTATTAAATTTTTCACTCATTCTGTTCAAGTAAACATCTCTAATCGGTCAATCTGTCTTTTTATTTATTTTTTTTTAAGATAAATTTTCTTTTTTACTCGAGCTATTAGACGAGTTTTAGATGTGATGACGTCAGTCTAGATGTTTTCTTGTGTCTTTGTTTTTAGTTTCAAAAAACATCGTGCGTCACTGTATCGCTTTTCTATAAATTAGTTTTCTTGTTATGTAAACAATATTAGACGAAAAGGATGTCCAATACCCTCTGTTTATTAAATAAATATGTCAAATTGTTTATATTTCGTGTGACATATCTTTATCCAATTTTACTAGTATGTATTAGTATTACACATTGGCTTGTACAATAGGCAGTAAAGCTCATGTTCTTGTCTATTTAGTGGCTCATGCTAATTCGTATATAATTTTTAAAACTCCGCTATTAATTCATTTGGATAACAAATAATAGATACAAATATGCGTTTTCATAAGAAAATGGAATATGGTTTGGATTTGGATCAGTTTATTTAATGGCTAATTTGTTATCATCCTCCACCCTTGCAACTTCTTTTATTTGTTAACACAAACTAGCAACTGCTATAAAGTATTACCGCCAACTTGTAACTTTTACAAATCATTTCCACCAACTTCTAACTTTTTACGAGATAACTTGCCGTCATAATTGAATGTTTAATTTTTATTTTGCCTTTACTGATATGCGACTGGCATTTTTTAATTATTTATAACGAAGTTATCTGATTTTTGATAAATAATTTTTCCTTTTTCTTATCTTTATTTCCTTGTTAGTTGAATTTTATTGCACAGGTTAATTGTTCTAAATCTAGCTTTTGGTTTAATAGTAATTATTCAAATACTTTGACTAGAGCTAATACTTTAAATTGATAATTTTTATTACCTTGAGTGTCCAATATCGGAATAATTTAGATTAGTTAACCGTTTTTAATAACTAGGTGCGTCATAGACCTGTATTATGGATTACTTCAATTCTTATTTAAATTAAAAGTTATATTTGTGATGGATCTATAGGGCCTGGTTGAGTGTCACGTATCGCCCTTATTTTCATATCTATTTGAAAATCCCTGGTTATGGAAAACAAAATCTTATCTAACAATAAGAACGTAAACATAAAAACATATACAACTATACTAGACACAGAAGTAGTCTAGACTAGATAGTATAGTTTTATTTTTTTTTTTGTTTTTAGTTACTTCACAAAAAAAACTTTAAAATTCCTTAAGTTTTGAACCATTTTCTTTTTACATTTTTCAATTTCATAAATGCCTTAAGTTCTGAAACTTGTAATTTCTCAAAGAAATTAAAAGTTTCTTTTTTATGCCTCAAGTTATGGATTGTGACTTCATTTTGAGTCTCAATATAAAATAAGTGAAATTAAGTTACACAACCATCTGCCCACTTTAAATAAACTTAAGTGGCTCATTTTATTTTTAAATTCTTATATCATTACAGTTTGAAAAAAAAGTTTTTTACATTATTGTTGAAAATGATGTTTTTTTAAGTTGATTCTATATCCTAGGTGTGTTTTTTCTGATATTTATCAGTTGTAGGTTTGACTTCTTACAGTAAGATTTCCTGTTTTACATACTTAGTTATTATAGTAATTAAATTTAAAATAAAAGTGGGCAAAACTTGAAACATGTGGGATGATATGAATCACCACTGAAAGCTAGCAATAATTTTACTTTTTCAATGATCAGTTATCATCCTTTAATAAATTTAAAGATAAATAAAAAAAAATCAAATTATTTAGCCAAGGAGAATAGACATTTGTCTATTCTCCTTGGAGTTTTTTAAAGTTAAAATGTATACAGCTTTTGTCCCAACACAATTTACCAATAATTTGAAAAAAATTAACAATGTCTAGTTTGTTTTACTAATTGTAATGACATCATCAATTCTTGCTATATTTATGAATAATTCTATTAATATAACTTTAATTATAAAATTTTTGGTATTTGATGTTGTTTTACTATATGTGTTATATATGTCGTTAAATTACTTAAAGAAGAGTACGATGGGAGAATAGTTTGTTTTATATTTTTGTTGTATGTTTTGAGAAAAGAATTAATATTATATTTATTTTTAACCATCTAATTTTGATGTTTATAATTTTATTTTTATTTATAAAATTTCTTTTAAATTAGTTATGACCTTTTTCCTTTTTTTTTTTACCTTGTACTAATAAATGATTTTTGTTTTAATTTTCGAGTAAATATTTGCCTTTGTCTGTTAACAGTACGCAAGCGGCTCGTGATCTCTGGTGGAATAAATTAGCCGAAGTGGTCAATGTTGAGAAATCGAAAGAGCCTAGATCAACCAATATCCAAGTTACTTATGTTGACTCAACCAATTCTATTGAATATGTAAGTCTTATCTTTACTTAAATTAAATAGGTAAATAATTGAAATAGACCTAATTTAATTAACTCTTTAGTGTCTAAATATTAAATACACCAACTAATGTATGTAGGACATGATAGTAAAATTTCTGGGTACATAATTACAATAATTAAGAACATAATAATGAATTTATTGATACAAAAACTAAATCATATGTTATGCTTCGGGTTTATTTATCATAAACTAATAGAGTGTAAAAACTTATTAGGTATAATAATATGCAACAGTATTCAAATAATAATATTATACTTATTTACTTGAAACAAAGAAGAGAATAAGATGACTTATTTTTCATATTAGTATATTTATTTTTTTTTAAATATTTGACTTTTCCACATTTTTTAAAGTTAATTTTTGGGTGGACCAGTCAATTTTTATTCATTTTTCAAAGGAAAAATAATCTATTTTTATTTGAAGTAAAGTATATCTTTAAGTGTATAACTTAGCCTTCTAAATAGTGAACTTGCTAAATTTTAAATTGTTTTTATTAACATTGATTTTTTTTTATTAAGCCATAATTAATGTCATATAAAATTATTTTCTGGGAAGCACTGAGATAATTTAGGTGAAAACTCGGTGTCTGAAAACACATGTCTCTTTCTATATAGAAAGAGACATGCTCCTACTTTCCTACTTTTTTAGTAGGTAATCTCCTACTTTCCTACTTTTTTTAGTAGGAAATCTCCTACTTTCCTACTTTTTAGTAGGAAACCTCCTACTTTCCTACTTTTTTAGTAGGAAACCTCCTACTTTCCTACTTTTTTATTAGGAAACCTCCTTCTTTCCTACTTTTTTGGTATATACCAACAGTGTAAATAAGAAAAACTGATATTATTTAAATTTATATTTAAAAAAAATAATCTTAAATAATGTTCTCAGTGCACTAAAAACAACCTATCCCAATTTGTTTAGTAGTGAAACTAATCTGTTTCTTTTTTATGATATAATACGAGTATGCTTTAAAAAATTAATGACCTTAAGATACACGACATAAAACCTGTATCTTAAAAAAATAAATAAGAAATAAAACTACAAATCTTAAAAAAAAATTAAAAATTAAATTAAATCAAAATGAGTTGATAAGAATGAAGATGGTAAAAGGGATAAACTGATAATTTAGGACAAAGGGTTATTATGAAAAGGTTAGTAGTAAATTTACATACTGACACATTATAAAACCTTTTTTTAAAATAATTTTTATAAGAAACTGCTGTTAGTTTTTATAACTACTTGGCTTTGAATTTTTTTTAAAACCCTTCCCTTTTTTTCCTACAGAGGTAATAAAAAAGACCATTAAAATATAAAAGAAATAAATCCTTATGTATAATACCCTTACAAAATATAAATATAATCATAAATTGAAACTATTAATTTTTAATTTATGTTTTTGAATTTAGTTGTGTTTAAGATTATATATGATACCTGTTTTAATCTAGTGTTGTATACTTATTGTATTAAACTAGTGTAATATACTTATTGTATATAATCTAGTGTAATATGCTTATAGTGTATAATTGTTCTTGTAGTAGGCATAATTTTTGTATCACAAAGTTATAAAAAATTGTTCGCATAATTCAATATTTTATATTACTGTTCGCATAATTTTATTGTTTCTTTGTCACAATATCGACAAGCTAATGCTAATAAGGTACAAACGTTGAGAGGGTAAAAAAATGTTTTACGAGACTTTATCAGCTGAGGAAGGATTTGATCTGGATCACTGTAATAACGTCCATGATCCTCTTGCTAAGTGCCATTTTATTTTAAGGTAAACAATATTTTCATTTTTTACAATCCATCCAAATAAAAGTTCAAGACTTTATTTGAATTATTTTTATTGAAATATGTTGGGTATAAATTAGATTGTAAGAGTTTATAAACATTTAGAATTTTTTCAACCTTAACTAAACTTTTCAATACATATTTTGTAACTTGATGTTCTCTTGATATTTAACTTAAAAAACAACTTAAGTTTCTGATACAAAATAATTAATTAGTAACACTGATATGAACATTGGTTAATTTTAAGGTGGTATTAGTCTAATTTCGAGATATTGTCTGTTAGTAATAAGTAGCCTATTTCCTAAAACTTATGACTTGTTTAAAATAAAATAGGCAAGTCTAAGTTCTATCAGTAATTAATGCTGGTGATGCATCACAATATTTCTTATGAACTCAAGTTTTACAAAATGAAATAAAATATCTCTTGAATATTTTTGAAAATAATCTAAAAAGTTAACTTTTATAAAAGTTAAACTTTTATAAAGTTTAACTTTAGTTAAACTTTATAAATAGTTAAAAATAAAAATAGTCTTCATTGGTTTTAAACTTTTTAAACATTTAAATAAAAAATATTTTTACTAATAATAGTAATAATAACTGTACAAAAGATAGTAACGTTTAGTTATTATGGTAATAATAATATTACAAATTATTATTAATTTCCTTCAACCAATACAGAAAATTATTATTTGTTCTTGTCTTATAACTAAATTAATTTGTCTTTCTCTTATAGAAATAATTACAAAGAAAATGGTAACGATGGTGTTGAGAAAAAGAATGGAAAGAAAGCTTCGGGTCGAATGAAATTCGGTCAAGTCTTCAGGAAAACACCGAGCAAGGATGAACCAACAGGTTGCTTGTTTGGACTGCCATTGTCTAAATTATGTCACGGAGATAAATTGCCTTCTCCGTTAATAGTAAGTACTTTATTATTACTTTGTTTATTCTCAGTAATTTTATAGCGATTAAGGTATAATATAAAGAACTTGCAAAGTACAATAACAGCGATATTAAGTTATTGAATAATTTTGATGTTAAAGTAATTATAAATAATTTTATCTTTAACGTTGTGGAAATCAAACTGCCAAAATTTTTTATAATTCTTCAGATATTATAATTAATAATCTAATTCTTCATGTATTATAAATTATGTTCAGAAATATTTCATTTCTAATTTGCAATAAATGTACCATGTATTTTTTATAAATAATGAATATCTTATTTGTTTATGAATTACCTTATAAGCTATTTGATTGTGATTTGATAGTTTTCTAATTTGTACATCTTATTGCTTTACAGTGTATGTTATCTCAAGTTAATGCTAAAGGACCATTTACACAAGGTATATTTAGAAGATCAGCTAACGCCAGATTAGTTAGAGAACTGAGAGAGAAGTTAGATAGGGGTGAGTCTGTATCGTGGGATCAAGTTCCTGTACTAGCCACCGCAGCTCTTCTGAAAGATCTACTCAGATCTCTACCAGATCCGTTGCTTTCATCATCTTTGTACCCTCATTGGTCTGCAGCTATGGAAATAAATAATCTACACCAAAGGCTTGCTACACTTAAGGGGTAATTATACAATTTAAATACTTTAGTGTGCTTTATTATATTAAAAAAGTTTAACTTTATATAATTTAAAAGTTACATCATACCTCAAGAAAGGTATGATGTATCATACTTTTTTGTTATGATCTTATACAAGAAAAACCACACAATGTAAATAAATTTTCTATAAGTAAGTAATTTTCCTAAAGATTTAAAGAAGACTGAAATTTGTTAACATAAAAGGACATTTTATTGTTTAAGGCCTTTGGTTTAGTTCTAGAAGCACTGTACCGAAATTTACTTCAAACTTTTTCAATGATTTAGGCATAGACAAAATGGAATTGTCAAGAATAGCTGAATTTAATATTTTAGACCCCCCCCCCCCCCGAGTTCAATCACTGGATTGTTTCTCTGACAAGTCTTCGCAAGCAACTGCAACTGAATCAGCTCTTCGAATTAATATAATTTTTGTTGTTGTATTACACAAGAAAAAATACGTAAAAAATATTCCCTAAGTTTTGATTATTATATGAACAACTTATTTTTTTGTTAAATGTTAAAATAAATACTTGACTACTTCTTGTTACATTTTAAATTGACTAATTCTCCGATAAATAATCCGATAAATTAATCCGCTTTTGACTAATTCTTGTTAAATAATCATGAATTTTTTTTTAAATTATTATTTTTCATTATTAATTGATATTTGTCTTAGTTTCCTTATTATTATTTAACTTAGCTAGTGGTTCTTTGATTGATCAGTATGCTGTGTATGTAGCAACTTATTGTAATTAAACATCCTTATAATTGTATTTTTATAAATATATTATGTTACTTTCTTATAATAAAGTTATTCTCATCTTTTCTTTTGCAGAGTTTATGAAAAATTACCCAAGGTAAATCAATGGTTACTCTGTCAATTCATAGCAGTGTTGGGGAATGTAGCTAGGAGATGTCAAGATAATCTGATGTCTGCGGCTAACTTAGCAGTTTGTGTCGGACCATCACTATTGTGGTCCGATTGCCCTGCTCAAGATTTACGATTAGTACCATCTCTAGTTGAAACACTAATTCATCATGCTCCTGCCATCATGTCACCACCTCATATACCATCGTTTGAAAGAGATTCTGGAACTGATGAATCAGATTGTAAGTTTCAAAACTTGTATCTAGCTTATTTTTTAGAAAATTTGTTAATACATCCTTTAAAATAGCTTCAAAAAACTATTTCAATCTATGCTTTTTTATTTTTCATACACAGGATGGGACGGAATAAAAACTTCACCAACTACATCAAAACGATATTTCGCCTTTATTTAAGCTCACAAGGCGTATTCATGTTTCAAAAAATACCTAAAAAATTAAATAAGAGTTAAAAAATACCTAAATGTAATTTATATTAAATTAAACAGATCTAAAACATGCTCAAGGTCAAAATTGGAAGAATTAAGATATCTACTACTTACAATATATACATAGTTGAAAAACTATAATGTCAACAATTCTAAAGAAATTATTTTAGTCTTCACCATAAAGTTAAAATTCTCCTAGAAAGAGTAAGAAAATATATTTAGAAAGGATTATGCTAAATCATTAAAAGATCATTGATGTAGTTTGGTGAAGTTTTTATTCCGTCCCATCCTGTGTCCGAAAAATAAAAAAGCATAAAACAATGGAGACTAATACTAAAAATAATATTTCAATCTAATTAGTTTGTAAGTTTAAGAGATTTTTGGAATAATTTGATAGTTGCAGCCAAAGAGTTTGATAAGGAGACAATATAAAGAGATCTCCTGATAAAAAATATGAGTTGTTAATTTTATATCGTGTAAACAATTTTTTTCTAATTGTTTTCTCTAAGTATCATTTATTTGCAATTAATTTTATGTTTGTTTGTTTTGTTTAGCTCTGAAGAGGGATGATAGTTCAATTGAAAGTTTGGAATGTAGTCCACCGCCTAGAAAAGATAAGATATCATTAAGTCGAGATTCAGGTTTGACGATGTCAGACTCTCAGCTTTACACCCCCGATGAAGAAGAATCTGGTTCAACATCGTCTTCTGGTTATGATCCCGCTTTCGATCATCATGCTAAGGTACTTTATTTATATAGAAAGTTTACCATTTGGGATTATTTGATTTAGAATCCATGTTTTAAAATCTATTGATATTTTGTAAATATTCTAACATTTTTAGAAGAAACTATATTGTAATTGGTTAAAGCTTGTATTGAAATTATATTCCAATGTATAAACAAATAATTTTAACTAACTTCCAACTTAGTACTGCAGGGCTATTTCTACTGTTTATAGGTACAGGCCAAAATTTGCTCAGGGCAATTTAATAATGAGCAACCTTAATCCATCAGATAAAAAAAATTATGAGATTGGTAGAAGTGAATTATTTTGAGGATTAACCAGGACTAAAAAAATAATATTGGCACATTGTACAGGTGGTTTTTAATAAAATAAAAAACCTAAGTTAATTTAATTATAAATTATAAAACTTATAATTTATAAAGTAAAAATTTAATAATTTATACATTTTTAACTATAAAACTTTATAAATTTAATTATAATTATTAAACAAAAAATAGAGACGACTGACTATCCTGCCTTCAGAAATACTTGTAATGACCTATTAAATTCCTAATTTACTTATTACTTATATAATGCCTAAAGAAAGCGACACTTCTGCCCGATTTATTATCTTCTTAGTCTTGGTTTAGAATAAACCAATAAACCACTCATGTGAATTTAATGATATTTGCAGCTTTATAGGCCTTGGAATCCATTCTAATTATTGTTAGGCACCTACTAATTTAATAAGCGATTTATTTAAAATTTGTATATTCTGCTATTGCTTTCAGTTTTTTTAATGCTAACATAAACCTTCCTTTGTTTATAAACAGGTAACTCCTTCAATGTCGGTTCCTAGTGAATATGTGAGAGTTTACGGTGGCTGGGAAGAAAGGATGAATCCCAATTTCCAGAGGCAAGCGTGGTTCAGACAGAGGTACGCAGCGACAGGTAGGAGTCCCACAGTGGCTAAACCAGAAGCTCCCAGGCACCCTCCCCCCAGGAGATCTGCTTCTGAAGAATCTCTGCTTGATCAACCTCCCCCCACACCACCGAGAAGGAATAAACCAGATTTAAGAAATAAATCTAATTTACATGTTTATTCGTAAGTTTATTTTTTTACTTTTAGAATATAAATCGAAAGAATAAGAAAAATTGTGTTTTAATTTGATACTGACAATAATATTTAGATTATTTTGTATAATATATGTTTTTACTGCCTTACGTATAAAGATGTCAATATTTCAGCTTACTTTCATTAGGAAAAAATAATAATTATGTAAAAAGCATAAAAAACTATATAAGTGAATTTTGACTTTTACATAATATTTGACATATTTTATTATCTACTTCTCCTTTTTATTTATTTATGGAAACAGGATAGACAACATGTTTTTTTTTTGTAGAAACTGGTGTTTTTATTTTATGTTAGTGGAATATATTGTGTATTTATATTATTGTTGTAGGTTATAAAATAAATCTAAACCATGTTATTTTTTAACATGGCTTGAATAAAGTATTTAATTCATTTTTCAAATAAAGAAATGGAATGAACAAAGTTTGCATTTTAATTGTCACTCCCTGCATTTTAATATTTAAATGATATTTTAATTTTTGTGATTTTGCTAACATTGTTACTTATTTTTTTTTTAATTGAATTTTTTTGTTTGGTTGTTCAGGTTGCGAAATGAATTAAGGAATGTAATGCCAGTAACCTGTGAAGTAATATCAGAAGCTCGAAGACAACAGTATCGAGAATCAGTATATTCGAACACACCCAAACAAATGTTATATACGACCCCTCAGTCCGCTTCCTCACCCCAAGAAAACTCTATTTACTATACACCTAAATATTCTCCGAGATTAGAATTTACTCAGAGTCTTCTCGATACCTCATCTGATTCCAGTTTGTACAAAACATGCGTCGAAAATCAATCAAAAGAAGAAGATTCGAGTACTTTAAGTGATGACGATTGTACGCCTCATGTTTCGAGGTCTAATTCCCGAGGTAATGAAGTAAAATCGTCTTTAAGGCCCCACGAAATCAAGTCAACTCTTAGGCACACACCTCACGAAGTTAAAACTAGTCTTAGGCATTTACCGCCTGTTCATGTCGAGAGTGCATACATCCGTCCTTCTAGGCCGAGGAATCCAAGGGATTCACCTCGTTTAGCGACTAGATCACGCTCATTACCCCCACCACCAGCTTCAGTAGCAGCGAAACGTGCCCCAATAACAACATACTACCTCGGAGATACTCCGTATCATGTTACCACCTCTTACAGAGATGAAGAATCTTATGTATAGCAATAAACTTTAATCTCATATTTTTAGGTGCTCATATTGTTATGTTCTTTCATTCATAATCATATTCTTTAAATCAAATTCAAAGGGATTAATTTAAAAATATGTTGTCAATTTAATAAACTTTTTATTTGTTTACTTAGAAGACTTTATACGTTGTACAATAATGGTGGTAATTTTCATTCAAAGCAATAAAAAATCTGATGAATTTATTTTGTTACCGGTAACTATTTATTGTATGACATTGTCTTCTTTGTGAGATAAATCAGTATTAATATTTATTGTATTATCGATCAAAATATTACATTTAATTATTTTACCATTTGATACTATTCCCACCGATTTTTTAATATTCTTTTGACAAGAATTAATTCAAATATTGACTTCCATTTTTTTACTTTCTGTATTTAAAATTATATATTTAGTGCAATTAAGTATAGTATATTATAACTGTAAAATAAAAATGTATTATATTTTTTTGGAAATATATTTTTGTTTATATTTGTGTTTAAGGACTTTAATATTTTTCAATTTTTTGGGAAATATTAATTTACTGAGAGATATATTATAATAAATTTGACTGATGTATTTTTATATATTATTAATAAGTGTTTGTACCAATTTTTTTTATTAATGGTTTTTATTAGGCGATTAATTTAAGACTTATTAAAAAAATGTGCCTTGTATTGACAATGCTTTATTTTTTGTTTAAAAAACTTAATTTGCTGAATTTAAAGACTTAGTGGAGAGATTTTGTCATCTTTTATTTTGTAGGTTATATTTTACGAAATTGTTTTCTTCTATCCTCTAAATTATGATAATATTAACCTTTCTAGTGTCTTGGCTTAGCTGAAAGTAGTAAAAGTTGACCATGAGATAACAACACTTGATTTTTTTAAACAAGTCTGATACATTTGAACACAAGCCAATCTCCAAACGTTAAATTGACTCTCCACTTTATTTTATTCAGTAATTTTAACGCAATACAAAAATCAAAGCATAATATGTAATAAAAATTTAAAATGAGCTTTACTATATTATTGTTTATTATTAGCTAATAACTCTAGTTCAAAGATTTATCACATTATTATTTGGATAGTATGCCATATTCTTTTCTAGATTTTTGTTTATGTTGTAAATAAATTTAATTTTAAGTCCGTTTTTGTAAATAACTATTAGTTTTTTAAGGCTATTTATGTGCATTTATTTCGTTTTCTCTCTTCATTTCTATTTTAAAACTATTACATAGGTGCATATAACAAAATCAAGACTACATTATATTTTAAAAATATTATAATATTTATAAAAATTTTTTAAAATATTAAAATATTATTGTTTTTTTTTTTTCAATTAAGTTCTATTTGAATATTCTTTCTCATCGTGAGGTTTTGGGTGAGATAAGCTCTGGTTTGCCAATCCTGACCTATCTGAAAATAAGTGATTCCTATTGCTCTGAAATCTTGTCCTATTTTATCAAAAAGTTATTATGGTACTTAAAATTATATACATACTTCAGTCCAAAAACCTAAGCTTTCGAATAGGGAACCAAGTCTTTGTCAGAGGCTATAATAGAACAGAAATACTGAAACCTCATTTACAAACGATTTAGATAAAACATGGAATTATTCGCAATATCTGTAAAAATAATAACAATTAATTTACATTTTTTAATAACCTATCATTTAATGAAATAATCTGACTCCCACCATGACACCGATCTTATAAGCCATTTTTAAAAAGAAATTCTCTAATAAAAATGAAACTCATGAAAGAATCTCCACATTAAATATAATTAAGTCTTGATTTTTTGTTATGTGTGTATTTGGGTTAAAAGAAATCGATTGATCACATTGTTAACAAAAGCGACTTTCTTTAAGGTCACCTCTGTTTTTCAGTACAAAATAAAATAAATATATTCAGCGGTGCTTCCTTCTTGGTTTCTAAAATTTCTAACTAGGTGATTATTCTGATTTTTTATGTTTTGCTTTTTGAAAAAAAAATTAACAAAAATTCGTTCGGGGTATTGGTTCTATTTTGGGTTTATTAAAAAATATAACTTAGTCAAATTTTAAGAATTTAATCTTAATATTTGATTATAATTTTTTCTAGGTGTTTGTGAAATGATTTTTTATTAGTTTTCTGTATTTAATGACCATTATCTAATAAATTTCTGATATTCTTGTGTTTATCAAACAATAATGTTCATTGATTTTGAGCATTGGTAAATTTATTTTATCAAACCTAAAAAGAAATATCTTCTAATTTGTTTGTTAATTATTTCGCAGCTGTTTCTGGTTGGATCCTTAAAACAAGACAATAGAATATAAGAAAAGAGTAAAAAACTTTGATTTTAAAGTTTGGTTTCTTTCATACATTAGTTTTCCATTGGCCAAGGCATCCCCTATTCCTATTAGTTTCAACAGCTAAATCTCCATGCTTTACTTTTGAAAAAAGATCAAATATAATCATTGCTATTGATCTTTTATCCTACTCAGCCTTTTTAAAAATTTTTACTCTATCCAGTTGTTTCACAAACTTCTAAAATTTAGGATTTATATAAAGTTTCTTCCTTCTTCTATAAAACTGTGATCAAAGGATTTATATTTTTTACATAAAAATACTATTCATAAATATATCTATATATATATATATTTTTTAGTTAAAACCATTTAGAAAATTAATTGTTATTCTAATATGTCAAAAAACAAAAAGTTGAGAGAATTTACTAAAAAAGCAAATTCAAATTAGATTTAATATAAACTTTGTAAGATTTAAATGTTGACTTATTTTTAAGTGTAAATATATGACGATAAAGATGAATTTATTGTGTATATAAAATTGTTTACTATTAATGGTTATATAAATAATATAATTTTCCATTATAATATTTAATTGGCATTTTTTATCTTTGAGTAACCTTAATTTAGTCAAACCTGAGGTGAGATTGTGCTATATCAGAGATCACCAAAGTATTGACCTGCAACCAGTGACTGGTCACGAGAAAAAGGAACCTTTATGCTCCTCTTCAATTTTTCCTGCTGAGTGATGGAATTTATTTTTTTTTTTGCAACCAGATCATTGTTGAGGGTTTAACATACATGTAAATCAAGGGCACTCACTAGCCGGAAACCTCCTCCCCACCATCTTTAAGAAAAGCTTTACTGGCTTAAATGTTTCCTTTTTCCCTAATAATTAGCCCTTCATACTTCAGTGAAGAAGCCTCACTTTGCTGCTTATTCCAGCATCATGATCAATTATGATCATTATTGAAAGCAGAACTACTAATATTCCAAACTCAAACTTAAAAATTCCTTTATTGTCACAAATAAATCAAATAAAAATATACAATCAATGAATATACATATGATAAAATTAGAAATTTTTACAATTAAATAATTTTTTACAATTCGAATACTGTTGTAATAGGTTTGAAAGACAATCCCACAAGTAATAACTGTGTGGGGGGATCACTAAAGAATAAATATCGGGAGGAAACAGTAACAATTAATAAAATGAAAAATAAAAAATACAGTAGGTTAAAATATTAAAATTAAAAAGAAATACAAAAAAGTTCTTCTTTTAAAATAATATAACAAAACATAAAAAAATAATATAATAATAATTATATTATATTATATTACAAGTAATATTACTTGTACTCAGCTACTTAGGTCAATTCCAAGGCTTTTGTTATTACTATTAAGGGTGGTAGGGAAGAACACTTGTAAAACTGACTACCCTCCATTTTTTTTGTACAATTTATATGTTAATTTGTTTTATCGGTTGTACAAAATAATAGTGTTCAATTATTTATTTTCAATTTGAATAAATCACATGTGATCTCCCTATTTAAACAAAAAAGGAATCAAACTACAATATACCCTTTACCAAATTTTTGTTTTTATTTTATAAATATGTACCTTGATAAATATTTATATAGTTAAAAGGTTGCTAAACTGATGATTTATTCTTTGAACCAATACCACCTCTAATTGTTCAGAAATGTTGACACACAGGCAGTTTGTCAAACCTGCCTTGGAAATGCAAGAAAAAATACTGTATTGATTTTGTTTTCTTTAATGGCTTTAGGATTCTGCTGTGACATTGTTCTTTGCTTTAAGTTTAATCCAAATTAAGGTGGTGTCCCGGCAATGTAGCGCCTCATATATAATTAGCAAAATATAATTAATATCATATCATGGATAGTAAAATACCTTTATCTACTCCTTGTATTGCAAGTTCTACATACAGTCTTGTTATCTCACACTGTAAATGTACTTTTACTCCCTAGGGAGGAAAAGTAAAAGTGTTGCCAACTTGACAGAATTTTTCTAGTAACATTTTTAGGATTTTTTTCGGTGTTATGTGACATGGTAAGAATAAACTAAACTAACTCAATAACAATTAAGGAGCTGAAGAATATATTAATAGTTGTTAGTATTGGTTCTCTAGTCGTAGATAAAATTTAATATGCAACAAGGGATGAAAGTTTTCAGCTCTCGTATTATCTCCCTCGTCAAGCCTCGGGAGCCAAAATGTTAGTTAACTCCCTCGTCAAGCTTCGGGAGTCAAAATGTTAGTTAACTTCCTCGGAAGCTAACTAGTTTATCTCCCTCGGCCTACCGGCCTCGTGAGCTAATGAAGTTTCCTCCTTCGGCGCTGCCTTAGGACGAAACTTTAACTTGAGCTGTAACACTTACTTTCATCCCTTGTTGCATAAATAACTATTACTCTGGATTTCATAATTAATGAACAAATCCAACATTCTACCCCATAATGTCATCAGTGCGAGACAAACATTAAATACATAAAGAAACAATAAATAAAACATATAGAAAAAGTGGGTTCAGAGTACCTCAGAACTTTTCCTCATCAAATCAGATTCGTTTAGTTCCCAGTGGTCACCAATCTAGACCCTGACCACGCTCGATGCTGCTTAACTTTTATGATCCAACCAAAATAATGAATATACTTGTTGTACTGAAATGGAACTTAGTGCATTTATTTTCTATGTAAAGGTATAAACTTGTGTCAAATTTCAACTCGATTAGATTATTTTCTCAAGTGATTCGATTTTAATTAAACTAATACTGATAATGAGATGAAACTTAAGATATATGTCAGTCTTATACATGGCTACATGCGTGCTAAATCTCAATCCAATCGCATTATTTTTTCGCGTTTCATGAATTTTCAAAATTTTTGCTCAGTCATTATTACGGGTTAATGACGACACAAAAATAGTATTTTCTGGATAGCTCAACTACACCTATAGTCTAATTTTTGTACAAAGTTTCATCTCTCTTGCATAAATACACTGGGAGCTACGATGATAACAGAAACACACACAAACAGACAACTTTTGATAACCATCTAGGAGGGAGGCCTTAAAAACACCTGAAAAAGGACAATTTCGGTGACATACCGGTTTCGGAATTTTCGCAAACACAACATAGACATAAATTTATGCAAGAGAGTTCAAACTGCATAAAATCAGTCTATAGTTGTGGTTGTGCCATCCAAAAAATATTTTTCATGTCATTTACCAGCAATAATGACTCAGCAAAACTTTTGAAGCATAAAACGATAGGCTTGAATTTTGCCTTGCATGTAGCCATGTATATAAATAAATAAATAAATAAATAAACGTTTATTGCTATCCGATAACATAATTAAACATATAAAAAATATGAAACAAAAAGAAAACACCAAAATACACATCTCTTGGATAGTAAATGGTTGTTGTTCAGCTTTTCAGCTGTTCTTCCATAACAACCATTTGAAAGGTTTTACATAAAACAATGATTATCAGTAAATTTAATATTTTTAATAAACTTAAATAATGATTATAAGTTATTCAACTGTGTATGTGTACACGTTAATAATTTAATAAAATTTGACAGAAAAAAAGGAAGGTAAAAGAGAGATCAAATTTCCTCAGAGATCAAAAAGAGATGATTGATATCCGTTAAGTACTTATATTTTGTAATCATGCAATTGCTTTATTATAATTTTACCTTCTCACATTATAATTAAATTATATATGTATATGACTAACAGTTGTGCTTCAGTAATAACTGTGTCAAGTTTCATCTCATTATGAAAATTAGTTCCATTTTTGTCAAATGACTTGTGTCTATTTAAAAAAAAAATGTAAAAATCAATCAAAATAATCCAATTGAGTTGAAATTTGGTTTGAACCATAATAAATAAATAAATAAATAAATAAAATAAAAAAATCGTTTATTTTTTGTTAGATTTTTTACACTTACAATTTTTTTAGTAACACTTAAAAAAACGATTAACATTTTTTAACAAAAATAAAAAAAAACATTTCTAACAAAAAAGGGGGATGTTCAGGGTGCTCCCTGCTTTTCCACATCTCCTTTGAGTATGATTAACTTAAAGTTATAAAAAAAATATATATTAATATCTAAGTATACATGAATTCAAAATATTTAGGTTATCTTGGCCATTTCTAGATAGAGAGAATATATTTATTAAGTAACATACATACAGAAATTATAATATAAAAATATAAGGTAGAATGCAGTTCATATCATATAATGATATGAACGCTTTTGTATCATAAAAGTAAAGCAACATTGAGCGTTGTCAGTGCCAGGATGGGTGACCACTAAGAATGAAACAGATTTATTCATTATCTATTGACAAGAGAAGAGAGTCCGAAACGTGTTGCAGTATAAATTTAACGACTTGTATATTCTGTGAGAATATATAGAATACGAGAGAAGCGAGTCCGAAGCGAGGAAGATGACCGTAGCGAGTCCGATGCAAGGAAGATGACCGTAGCGAGTCCGATGCAAGGAAGATGACCGTAGCGAGTCCGATGCAAGGAAGATGACCGTAGCGAGTCCGATGCAAGGAAGATGACCGTAGCGAGTCCGATGCAAGGAGATGACCGTTAGGAGTCCGAAAGGAAGATGACCGTAGCGAGTCGATGCAAGGAAGATGACCGTAGCGAGTCCGATGCAAGGAAGATGACCGTAGCGAATCCGTGCATGACCGTAGCGAATGATAAGTTGTTTAAAGTTGTAATGTAGAGGTACCCCGTACCTGATCTTTTTTATTAGATATTCATTTACCGAATATTTAAAATATGAAATATATTAGGGCCTTTAAATTAATAATTGAAAGTATAATTATCACCAGTATTTTCATTAATATTTAGACACTAATTGAA
>JACMZG010001914.1:46738512-46863512 GCA_018340805.1 Microvelia longipes
ATGGGGGAAGAAGATGTTAAAAATTACACTTTGTTCCAATTTTTTCAAACTTCATCTCCTTCCTCCTCTCCGTTTTCTTCAACTTCAACAGGTTCCTGAACTTTTTCTTCTTTTTCCTTTCTATTTTCTTGGACTTCAAAGGGATACAGTCGGCCGAACGGACGAATCAATTCACCTTCCGCAGTCTTGACTCTAGCTGACCTAGGAATGCCATCTCGCCCTGGATAGAGTTCAACTATTCTACCAAGGGGCCAACTGATTCTTTTCTTATTATCACTGCCGATCAAAACGATGTCACCAGTTCTAAGATGAGTTTTTCCTTCTCGACCTCGATGACGCAGCGCCGCTAAGTATTCCTTTTGAAATCTTGTTCTCAATTTATTTTTGACTATTTGAATATGCTTTAGCCGTTTATTAAAACCTGAGGCGCCAAGCATATCTAGATCTGGTAGGGGGTGCTCTCCCGATGTCAGTCAAAAAGTATGAAGGAGTGAGTGGTGCGGGCTCCTCCGGATTTTCCCCTACATAGGTGAGAGGCCGCGAGTTCATAGTGGCCTCACAGTCACACAAAATGGTTTGCATTTCAGAAAAAGTAGCAGTGTGACGTCCTAGGTTTCTTTTAAGTAGGTCTTTCATTATTCTAATAAGACGTTCCCACCAGCCTCCCCACCAGGGAGCTGCAGGAGGGTTCATAATAAATTTTATCCTTCTTACCGCTGCTTCTTGCGTTATTTTATGCCAATCCAGCTCTCCCAAAAGCCGGTTGGCTCCAACGAAGTTGGTCCCGTTGTCACAGTAAATGGTGCTTACTCTTCCTCTGCGTGCCATGAACCGACTGAGTGCTTCGATGAAAGCTGCTGCCGTAAGTTCCTCAATCAGTTCTAGGTGAACCGCTCGGTAGGTCGCACAGGTGAAGAGTAAAACCCACACCTTTTTACCTCCCTTTAGGTAAAGTGGTCCTGCTGTGTCAACCCCTGTTGTTGCAAAGGCAGCCTGTGATAATATTCTGTCTCTTGGAAGTGGAGCGAAGGGTGTCTCGGCTGGTTTAGACGCAAACCTTTTGCATCTGATGCAGTCTCTTATTGCCCTTTTGATGGTCCTTCTACTTCGCAGAATCCAGAATCTCTCTCGCAGCTTAGTCATAAGTGTTAGCACCCCTGCGTGCTTCTCCTGACTGTGCGTATGGATGATAAGCTTTCGCACTATTTCATGGTCTGACGGCAACACCATGGGGTATCTAAAATCACACTCATACTCTCCCAAGATTAATTTTGTCTTAACTCTAAACACACCATTTTCCTTAAACACATTTAACTTAAACATTAAGTCTATTTTTTAACTAAAACTTGATTTTTGTATATACCTAACTAAAACTATTTCGGCAAAGTCCATGTCATCAGTACACAAGGGTCCTTTCTGTTTATTTAACAAAATATGTTTAAATTTTAATATCCAAGCAATAGTAGTAACTATTTTTAAATAATCCGGTATATTTTTAAAAAGATCGTCACTAACAACACAAACAGAGGAGGAAATACACACTTTTTCCTCTCACTTAAAATAATCTCTTCTGGTGGTTCGGGATTAGATATTGGCCATTTTGATTGGTCATCTTTGAGCCACGAAGGTCCTTCCACCATCGACTCTCAATGAATTGCTTCCCAGTCGCTCCTCTTGAAGCTATGTCCGCTGTTACATTAAGGTGTCCCGGTACGTGTCTCCAGTTCTCTTTGCATGTTAACCGCCTAATTTCTCTACATCGATTGGCAACAAATGTGTTCCAGCTATCGTCCCTATGAATCCAAGCTAATACGATCTCTGAATCAGTCCAAAAAAATGATTTCATTTGAGGGACATTTAAAGCGCTAAATGCCTGTTCAAATAGTCTAGCACCAATTACGGCTGCAAGCAACTCTAATCGCGGCATAGAGATTTCTTTGATAGGAGCTACCCTGGTTTTTGCTTCTAAAAAATTTACGAGTATAGTTCCATCATTAGCTATAGCTCGTATAAATATGCATGCGGCATATGCTTTTTTGCTAGCGTCTACAAAAACATGCATCTCAGTATCTTTTACCCCCTGTAACCCATAACAACCAAATAAACTACGGGGTATCTCACAAAATTTAATCCACTCTAAAGAATCCGTCCAATTTAAGACCTTTTGTTGGATTTCTTTTTCTAAGGGTTCGTCCCATCCAACCTTATTTTTCCAAGCATCTTGAAGCCATACTTTAGGTAATAGTGCTACGGGACTGGTAAATCCTAAAGGGTCAAAGACTTTTTGAGCTAAAGACAATAAAACACGTTTTGTTATGACAGTGTCACTTGAATTTACACGATCTAAATTACAGGCTAAAGTATCTAATTTTGTGTTCCATTTAAGACCCAATATTGGTACTATTTCATGTTCAGCATAAACATCTAAATGCTCTTTACTACAATCACTATTATAAGCCCAGGCTCTCAATTCCATCTTGGCTGATTCCATTAAACTTTTTGATTCAATAACAAATTTCTCTAGTTCTTTTTGTTTGAAACTGATGTAACACAATTATCCATATAGAAAGATTTCGCTAACTTTTCTGCAGTAGATTTTAATGCATCGGGAGCTAACTTTAAATGATACCCTATGCTAGCTACTAATAGGAAGGGACTGCATGTTAACCCAAAAACTACTCGGCAGTGTCTATATTCTTTAAGTTCCCCTCTTTCATTCCACCACAAAAATCGTAAAAAATCTCTATCGCTTGCCTCAAAACTAAGCTGCAAAAAAGCTTGTTTTATATCAGCTGTCACCCCAATCAATTCTCTTCTAAAATCTATCATTAAATTTGGAATTATTTCTAATAAATTTGGACCAGTTGCTAAGCAAGAGTTTAACGAATTTCCATTTTTGTCCTTAGCGGACGCGTCAAAAACTGGACGCACCTTTGTAGTAAGCGATGATTGTTTTACCACAGCTCTGTGGGCTAAGTAATTTACTCTGCCCTCATCACAAAGATTGTTTGCTTCTTCTATTATACCCTCACTTAGCCAACTACGAAATACCTGATCATATTGCTCGTAAATTCCGTCTTTTTTCATTTTTCTAGTGACGGTTTTTAACCTCTTTTCTGCTTCTAGTCTGTTGTTTGCTAGCTCAGGGTGACCAGCAATCCAAGGTAATCTCACTTCGTAGCGCCTTTCCTTGTTTATCGTGATTGTTTCCTCAAAATATGTCATAGTTTCCTGAGCTATCTCGTCTTCTTCTTAGTTTCTACGGGATCTGTAATACCTATTGAATCAAGTCTCCATAAATTAGATACATCAAAATTCATTTCATTAATTGTCAATAAAACCATATTACTGTCATTTCTGTCTGTTTTTTATCTTGTCCCATGACAGTCCAACCAATTTTTGTTTCAACAGCAATTAACTTATCATTAATGTCAATAATTTTTCCCGTAAGAACTTTTCCTAAAACATCAGACCCAATTAAAATGCCGATTTCTTCCGGTTCTTCTCCTAAATCACTTAACTCAATTCCCATACCCCTTAACTTTTCTAATGCTTCTTTTGAAGTTAAGCAGGGAAGTTTTGGACAAATTTTTCCATATTCCAGAGCTTTTATTGTAAGAGGGATCCCATTCCCTTTTGCACTACTTATATTTAGCTCATAGACTCCATGTTTTTTAGTTTGCATTTTTATGCCTCCAAAAACAGTTTGACATAACGTCTCTTCCGAAATTTTATTTAAATCTAAGCTTTTAATTACATTAGTTGATACATACGACCTTTGTGAACCAGTATCGCATAACAGTCTTACTCTTAGCTCCTTTTCTTTTCCTTTCACCAAGACTAATAAAGTTGGCAACACTGTCCCACATGACGTCTTCATAAGTGAACAATTAGATGCTTTGATTTGTTCTTTTTCGTCTTCCGCCACTTTTGAAGACTTTTCCAACTGTGGACACATAACTGCATAGTGCCGTTTAGAACACAGTAAGCATCTTACGAAAGCTTTACATTGTTTCGCTCTGTGATTTGATTGATCTAAACAAATAAAACATCTATTTTTATTTGACAGCATTTTGTTTTTATTTTCTAATGATAACTTACCCAAACAATCTTTTGATGCGTGAGTTTTGCCACAGAATACACAGATCACCTCATTTTTAGGTCGCTCACTCTTTGTTTTATTCTTATTCCCCGCTGATTCTTTCTTTTCTTCAATTGCTGCCAACGTAGCTGCTGACGGGATGTCCTGCTCTGGAGTATCGACTTTCTTTTTGTTTCCTGTGATACCTGTTACAAAACTGGACCTAGCTAATAAGAGTCTCTCCTCGTTCTCTACTTCAGATCTAAGAAATAAAAGCAGTTTAGTTAGTCTATCTTCTTTACTGCTCTTGCAATCACTTGACAAAGAAAACCTCTGCCAAGCACGCAAATTTTCCTCTGGAACAGCGGATTCTACAAGAGGATATAACATCGCACTGTACTTGTCACTTGTGACCCCTAGTGTCTCTAAAGATCGTAACTGACACTCTAACTTGTCATACAGGGTTCTAAGTGGCATGGGTTTACCTTTCGAATGTTGTTGTTGTAATAGAACTAACCCTAATAAATCTCTCATATAAACCTCAATTAACAGGTCATCTCGGCCAAATCTTTCTTTTAGTTGGGCAAGAGCTTTTTTATAATTTTCCCCAGAGGGAGGAAAACTAGAGACTAACTCCATTGCTGGAGAGTTATCTTCCATTCTTTGCAATAAGTATTGGAATTTATCCTCATCTGTCAAATATTGGTCGCTGTCAATTTTCTTAAATTGTCCCCAAAAACTAATAAATTTTCTTAAGTCCCCATTAAATTTGTGAGGCGTAATTTTAGGAAATCTAATTTTTGCCTCTTGGACTTGTCCACTATTTTGAGAGGAGCCGATATTCTTTATAGCTAATTCTACCTTAGTTTTAATTATTACAAAGCTATCTTCATACTCTTCGATCGTCTCCATCTCTGAGTTGTAATCTGAGTTTTCAACGTCTAAATAGCTACTAATTTTTAAATCTACTTCAGATATCTTTTTAGATTTTAACTCTAATACATTAAATAACTCTGTCAAAAGTGACACATTTATAGGTTTATTATTTAATTCTTTCTCTACCTTGTGTCTGTTGACGGTGAACGTTGCACGGCAGCGTGCCCGCTCCTTCTTCAATGCTTTCAGAATTTCTTCAGACATCGAGCTACTTCCAGAAAATCTTCTTAATTAACTAGCAAAGTTTTCTTCAAACACTAACTTCACTAATTAAATTTTCACTAACTAACTACTTATTTACCTTCTAGGTTCTTCTAGTGATCCACGGTCGCCAAGTGTTCGGAAGCAACTGATAAAAATCAATTTATTTCGGGCTTTATATACAAAAAGGGGGGACAGGTTAAATGTTTACAAACAAATAAATATATATATACTTGTAATTCTGAACAATTATTTTGTAGTTATAAGTATAATTAACTAGTAATGCGTTGCATCAAGAACTCTCGTTGGGATAATACGTCAAATAAAAAATATTTAAAAACGGACACGCTTAGCTCGCAAAATAGAGTGAATAGGGACAGGGAAACATTCGTACGCTGGTATTCTAAAATTTAAATACCAAAATTAAAAAAGGCCTACCCTAGCTCACTAAGTTGTATAAATTATTTAAAAAACACTTTAATTAGGTCCGATTTGCTCGCTTCAGTGTTTATATTTATAATTAAACATAGTAATGATAGGCTCGATCCGTTCGTTAGATTGTGCATGTTTGTAATAATACATAGTTAAAAGGGCTCGCTTGATTGTTTGTATTATTTATAAAATATAGCGATAATAGGCTCGCTTCGTTTGCTAGGTCGCGTGTATATATAATTTTACATACTAAAAAGAGGCTCGCTTCACTCGCTAGATTGTGTGATATTGTCTAGAGGGAAGGGTTTTAAGAAGATACATTCAGTGTGGCTGCTACTCATAGACTGATTATAATTAATATATATAATACATAAATGTACTATGTGACGTCACACTATTCATGATGTCACAGATTGCATATATTAATAATTACAAATAGTAAAATGGCTCATTTATGCTTAGTGAATTTTGTAGACAAAATAAAGGCTCGCTTCAATCGCTAGATTGTGTATATTCAGAGTTTTACAAAGTATAAAATGGCTCGCTTCGCTCGCAAGACTGCAGTTATTAGTAAAAAATACGTAATAAAAAGTACTCTCTTTACTCGCTAAGTATCTAAACTACATAACAATTGATCTGTATCTTAAAAATTCGTATAAAATTAGTAAAAACTAATTATTATATTTGTAGAATACGCCTTAAAATACTTCATTAGCCTTATTCCCTCAATGCGCTTGTGTATTGATGTATTTAGCATACTGTATTAGTTTATAACATTTTTTATTCTTCTAATCAAGAGCTTTTTAACGATGTATTACTCAATTTATTCTTTTTAATTTAATTTTCTTATAGTCACCTTTTTGCCACCATTTTGAAAATTGTTGGAAAAATTAAAAATTTTGAGCATGTCACTTATATTTTTTTCTACTCTCTAAGAGCTTTCAAACGATATACAATACGATTTTTTTGCCTTAAATAATTTTTTCATTCGGTCCGCCATATTAGCAGCCATTTGAAAAACATAAGCTAGAATATTACCTAAAACTACACAGCTCTGAGACATAGTTAATTCTATATGCACACAAAGGTTTATCAAAATCAATCCATTTTTACGGAAGTTATCGTGATACGTAAAAGCAAACATTTAAACAAACCATATCCAATCTTCTGAAATGTAAGTACTCACTGACATTCGTTTAATTAGATCGATACTTAGATAAAACTTTTTTTTGGAACAAAGATTCGAACCCCAGCTTCTGACGTAGGTTTGAGTACTTTGAGTAATAATCAGATCGACTCGGACTACTATTATGCTACTGAGAGTCTCAAAAATATTAAAAGCAACACCCTACTCGACATTTGTAGTTCACCTACCGTATTTTTACATTTCCGGTTATTAAAACCTCTGGTTATAAACACTTTTTGGTTTTTTTGAGTAGTTGTATCAACTTCAGACCGGGTTTATTCCAATTTGTGCCGTAAAACATTGAGCAACGACGCTCTATTCAAAAAATATTTTTTATCCACCGTTATTTTGGTTTCTAGTTACTTACCGCGGTTATTCGACTTTTTGGTCACTTAAAATGATCTTATAAACAGTTATATTCAATTCAGCGCCCAAAAACACAAATAAAGACATTTTTCCTGGCAATAGATTTTAACTGTAATTTTTACTAACCTAGTTTTCAATAGGATTTGCGTCCTCCCCAAGGTTGATTTTAGTACCAAGTTTGATTAAAACAAATTATCCGAAATATAGGATGTTAACAAGATATTGTCCAAATACATTAACACACACACACAAATATATATATATATATAATATATATATATAATATATATATATTATAGATACACATTCGTATATACATATATAAAGCATCGCAAAACGTACCTTTTTTCCAATGGAAATTCGCTAAAAGGTGGAAGTCACATTTTTATTATTACACCTGAACCGGATAATTGTTACGTAATCCAAGTCCCACACACATCTACGGTTTATATGAGGAAAATTAATAATCCATCTAAAAGTACAGAATCTTATTTTTATAAAAAAATATATGACGTCATTTACCCATAATAATGACTCAGCAGAGCATTAAGGAAAAGAAAACTCACAGTATTAAGAAATTTTGAGCGAGAAAAAGTAAGAGTGAGATAATCAAGCTAATGGAGATATTATTTGAATTAATAATCCCTGTAAGTATTTAATAATCCTTATAATAACTTCTTACTTTAATGCTATAAATTTTCTTATAATATACAATATTTATCTTAGCATTTTCCCGTCATACAGTTATATATTAAATGACATATATTTCTTATAAGAGTAATTAAACAATAAAATTATATTATCCTGATGAGAATATTATCTTAAGACCAGGTAAGTACTTAGTAGTAGTCAAGCAATACATATTTCATACAACTATACAATTTAAACAATGAATGCTTATGCAAAGAATATGTACTGGGTATTTTCATTCATTTTTACTTTTTCCTCATTTATACCGTGAGTATATGGAAAAAGTATCGTGTTTGCAAAATAATCCGAACCGAGATGGCACCGGAATTCCCTTTCAGGCGTTTACAGGTTTTAATTGGTTTTCACAGTTGTCTGTCTGTATGTGTATCGGTTATCATCGAAGCTTCCAGTGTTTTTAAGCTAGAGAGTTAAAACATTGTACAAAAATCAGCCTAAAGAGTGCAGTTAAGCTAGCCGTAAAATAATTCTGCTATAGCATCATTTACCTGCAATAATGACACAGCAAACATTTCAAAAAAATCATGAAACGCGGAAATATGTTGCGATCAATTTAAGATTTTGCATGCATGAAGCCTTTGCATGTATAAGACTAACATGTGCACCAAGTTTCATTTTATTATCAGCATTAGTTTAATTGTTATCAAATGAATTGTATACGCTTTTTTAAAAATTGTAAAAAAATCAGAAAATAATAATATTAAGTTAAACTTTAATACAAGTATATACCTTGACTTAGTAAATAAGTATACCAAGTTTAGTTTGAATTCGACAAGTACATCTAAGATTTTCATTAGATCATAAAATTTAAAGAGCATCAAGCGTGATCAGTCCCTGGATGGGTGACCGCTGGAAATATACCGGGAGTATATAGTGAGGATGAGGGTAGTGAATTCGATGTAATTAGAAAAAGTTCCAAGGTGACCCGTTCCTGATATTTCCATTTATTCCATAGGTATTTAGGAAAAATATTGTATATAATTTGTTATCATTTAACACCGAGTTTGACACAATATAATTGTGAGAGAGACACCTAGGAAATGTATCAAGTAAAATGAAATTTTACATATGAGACCTATTCCATCATTCGGCATTCATCATTGATGGCTCGACATAATGTCATGACCTAATCAGTTTCGTTACGTCTAACTGATCAGGACGCTGACTCGGCCTGAACTCATTCTGACCTTTACTTTAAATTCCGAAGAATATATAATGTGAAGTATTTACCTGATACTCTAAGACGAGTAGTGCTCATGCTTGGCTAGCAAAACATATATTATTTGATACTGCCGAGTTTTGCTATAATGAGTAGTTGGCACAATATAATTGTGCGAGAGACACCTAGGAAATGTAACAAGCAAAATGCAATGCTGCATCTGGCAACTGTTCCATCTTTCGACAGAAATACGTTTCACACGTCATATTTTTAAGAAACATTTGATTTATAAATAATTTTCTTTATTTACTTAATCAAATAAATCTTGGAAAAAATTAATTTAACAAGATCATCCAGTTTTGCCAAGTTCAGAAGTAGAGATTTGTCTTGTTTACACAAATTAGTTGGTTGGTAATGCAACCATGTTCTCAGAGGCGGACTGAGCCAAAAAAGCCCAAGAAGGGTTTGGCCTAAAATGGCCTAAACCTAATAAATCTCAAGGGGCCCAATAAAAAGGGAAGGGGTTCCACTTTTAATTGGAACCCAATAAAGTGGTCTATAGCAAGCTAAATTTTGCTATTAAATTATAGCAAGCTAAATTTAATTTTTATATTATTAATTTTAATATAATTAATTAAATAATATTAATTAATTTATAAACTATTTCATGTTTAATCTCTTGGGTCCTTTTTTATTACTTTAGGGCCCTGATCAAGTACGTAAAGGGCCTTTGTGTCCCCAGTCTATCGTATGGGACTTTTAAATGTTAATGTTTAAAGAAAGGGGCCTTTAAAGTTTTAGATTTGGGTAGAAAATTGAGAATATTTTAAGTACTTAAAGCATAAATATCTTTAGTTCTTCAATGCAGCTAAAGAGCTCTGATCAAGTTTGCAAGGGACCTTAGTATTCCGTATAGGGCCCCTAAAAGTCCAGGTCAAATAAAACGGGGCCCTAAAGACCCTAGATTTATAAACATTTGTCTCTAGAAGCTCTTTAGGCCCTACTTAAGAATACTGGGCCCCTTTATACTGGGTCTCTCTTTTTATGAATATAGTACATAATTATAATAAATAAATATATGTATATATTATATACGTTTAAAAATATTTTTTTAAACTTTGTTTAAAATATTTAAACAATAAATATTTTAAAAATATTTATTAACATTAACTATTAAAAAGTTAATGTTTTTTGTTTTAATAAAGTTAATAAACAAAAAAGTCTTTTTGTTTATTAACATTATTAAAAATAATGCTTTTTTTAGTTTACTTTTGGCTGAAGGGCCTAAGGAGGGCTGCCGCCCTTGCCCTCAATGGCCAGTCCGCCCCTGCATGTTTTACTTTAAAATAACGCCGAACGCTGAACACGTTGACAGTGTTTAATAAGACTAAAACTACAAGACATAGTATAATAATTATTACTCCCAAACGCTAAGAGATAGAAGAAAGAGTTTAAAAAACTCATTTATACTTAACACTTATTACGTATTTTCATCTTGCGTAACGTAATTTTAGAAAACTTTTTACTTACTACAGTGTTGGTTGTATTTAAGATTCAAAAGGCATGGATCACTGCACTTAATAAGACTCGAGCGCCTTTCACATGTGTTGTGATAATCTTTGCTTCTAACCCCACGTTTTAGTTCAACATTATCTTAATGTAATTGAGTTGTATTAAACATACTTTCAAGAGGGAAACCAATCATAAGACTGCATAAGTATGGTTTATGACGCATAATGTAAGAGTGTAAAATAAGTATATTTTTCCCAGAGGAGCTATAAATTACCGGCTTCTTAATTACTGTTACAAAAAAGTCGGAAAAGTTTCTTTTATTGCATTGGCAATCAAATGAATTATATCTGATTATAGGCAGAAAAGTAAGAAATCAAGCTACCTGACAAGTAAAAATCTAAGCTCTTTATACACTACAGACTTGGGATTCGTCCGATTTAACCCAAAAAAAAAACCTAAACGATAATTAAACAAACATTTTACAAAAGTAATTTATGAGTTATTAATTATTTTAGTGCATAATATAAAATGATTAATAAATTAAAACACCATTACAGTGAAATCTGCTTCTTATCAGTTAATTTAAATACCTGTTACAACTAATTTAAACATTTAATGCAATTAAATGGTAATTTTGTGTTTGTGCAACTAAATTATTTAAAAGTAACATCAATTAACAATAAATAAAATAAAACACTATATTATGATCTTCATCTTCTTACACTCAATTTAAATACTCGTGACAACCCATTAAACGCTATTTTCAATGAAATTGTGATTCTACTGAGGTTCATACGCCCTAAAATTAGTTAAATTAAAGCACTTGATAAAAAATTTAAGAAATATCGTCACAAATAAGAAATACGGGCCTTCGGCCCGTACCGCTACGCGGGTCAGCCCACGGGCCGCTTCGCGGCCCGTGGGCCTCCCTGTGGCCGCTTTGCGGCACAGTGTGTTGTTGTTGTATGATTGTGTTGTTTTCATTAATGTCTTGTTACATGGCATTTTGTCATGTACACGAATTTTCACAGCCTCTCCACACACGCCCCGCACGGGCCTGAGAGGGCTTTCCAAAATTTGATTTTACTAGAATTAGGATTTATTAATACTCTGTCATTAAGTAATGCTATATATAAACTCAACAAGTATTCTAACAAAAATATATCGATTTGTTTTAAAAAACAAATACTTCCGTTCACTTAGGATCATGATAAACAAATTTAACCAGAGCGCTCACTCAAAGATTTTACAAAAAAGGTTGATGGATGCGTGGCTCAAGTAGTACAGTCTAGTGGTGGAAGCGTGAAACTGTCACATATTTTTATTTCTGACATTTTATTATTTATGTAATACAACCAAACAACGAGCTGTAGGGTAATCAAGTCTTCATCCGCTTTTTAGCGCTAGATGATGAGGAGTCTATGATGAGTGATCCAAGAAAGCTCTATAATTCGTATAAATTGTAAAAGTGAAAAAAAAAATGTTTACCGTTCACTCACCCATTCTGCGTCCCCTGATTTGAACCTCTAATCAACTTTCTTTTTGTTTTTTCCTTTATTATCCGTTTCCCAACCCGAATGCTTTACTCAGATAGCAAATTATGTTTAATCTATAAATCTAACAACTAATATTTATTTTTAAGCAAAACGAGTCTGTCGCGAATGACCCCCAGCTTTATAAACAAAAATACATCAAATACTACAGCATACCATAGATCTTGTTTAATTTTATTATTTCACTAAACATTGCAACGTTGTTTAAAATAAAACTTTTTCGGACATATTTGTCAATCAGAGCCACTAGAACCGATCCGCTCACTCCCACCCTCAACTTCCTCCCGAACACGCTCAATAACTCAGTTTTCATTATGAAATTCGCTAAAAAACTACAGCACAACTAGTAGAGAATAGAGCAAATATACTACTAGCGCTATTCAAGACTCTAGTGATGAGACCCCTAATTAAATCATAAACACAAACTTGTCAATTGAGTGTTCCTACTACACTCGGGAGTGACCATCTATCTTAGGATTGTCTTTGAGCTGAAACCGGTCGCAATCGTTTTAGAATGACTTCGACCATATAAAGACTACTTCGAGGTTTTTCCGCTTTACGGGCCTGCTTGTTCGGCGAGGTTTAGTGGAAGCCATTTTGTCCTGTCTCTCTGGGACAGCAGGCTTACCAGCATGGAGCAAGAGGTAGAGTCCATCTTTTATACTATATCCCCACCCTTTAGCACTACTAAACCCAACAGATATCGTACAAGTCTTTGACCTGGACGTATACATATATACAAGATTATATATATGTATACCGATTGCGCCATTTGTGATGGTTCGATTGAGCTGAAATTGGTCTTAATCGATTCAGCTAGCCGTCTACCTAAACACGAATACCTTGTTTAAAGCCATTTCAAGTTTCAAAAAAAATTTTTTTCATGACGTCATAACTTGATTGATGACGTCAAATGTTTTATAAACATAGGCCTCGTAAACTCCTCAACATCTCGCGATTTGCAAAGTTTCGTTTCAATTTGAGAACGCCTTCGAGAGTTCGTTCGCCATACGAAAGGGTAGAAACTCTTACATACATAATAATATATATATATATATATATATATATATATATATATATATATATATATATATATATATATATATAAACTTTTTCGGATATATATTTTTGTTATCAGGAAGCTAATAGGAACCGATTCCGCTCACTCCCACCCTCAACTTCCGTCATCCGAACAACCTCATAAGCGTCATTTTCATTATGAAAATTCGCTAAAAATGGGTACAAGGTTTTCGAAACTTCTCATCACATTGGATTCGCTACGCTCATCCTCTCTGCTTCGGACTCGCTTCGCTCGTCCTCAGAATATACAATCAGCCAAATTTATATTGCAACACGTCTTCGGACTCGCTGCACTCGTCCTCAGATAGTAAATGCATCCGTTTCATTCTCAGCGGTCACCCATACAGCACTGACCTCGCTCAATGCTGCTTAACTTTTATGATCCAACAAAAATCATAGATATACTTGTCGTATTAAAACGAAATTATTTCACTTTGTGTACTAATTTATTAAGTAAAGGTATACACTTGTACTAAATTTCAACTCAGTTGAATCAATTTCTGATTTTTAAAATGTTTTAAAAACGTTCACACGTCATCTGAATAAAATTTAATAAATGCTGATAATGAGATGAAACTTAGCACATATGTTAGTCTTATACGTGGCTACATGCGTGTCCTTATTTCAATCGGATCGCAACATTTTTCCGCGTTTTATAATTTTTTGAAATTTCGCTGAGTAATTATTGCGGGTTAATGACGTCATAAAAAAAATTCCGAATAGCACAATATTCTGTACAGCAGTAAATTGATTTTTCTACAAAATTTTTCGACAATTTTCTTGCAAAAATACACTAGGAGCTACGATAATTTCAGAAACACACACACACACATACATACAAACTTTGCAAAAATCACTCAGGAGGCCTTTAAAACTCCTGAAACGGTTTTATCCCGGTTTCGAATTTTTGCAAGCACAATACTTTTCCTGTATATCTACGGTATAAATGAGGAAAAAATAAAAATGGTAATTGGGACGTATCGTTTCTGTACCTCCTTAGATGATTCAGTTATTATTCATAATATGGCATGGATTATAATTTTTTTCTCAGTTGCGCCTCGGGAATAAAATTGATATATCCTAGGATTTATATTGTTTGGAACTAAATTTCATTTTCGTATAGTACCCGTGTCAATATGGTGATAACTATGAAAATCTATTTTATCTACTTATCAAATATTAATCGCACCCGAAATGAGTTTTATGGATACCGAGTACATTTTGAAAAATTTCGACAAAGAACTTTACAATCTTTGTAATTATGATGAGCATTTTTGTACAGCATTTTGGGATGAAATGTTTTGACACCAAACAGCCTCATCTTCAACCTAAAATCTAAAAGAGTCAGTACATAGAGAAAAACTGCATGGAAACTGTATGTTTGAGCTCTGGGTGGATCGAGAGTAGTGGGAGTAGAGTACCCAAGCCTGTGGGTCTAAGCTCTTCAGTCTGTTTCCACTAGTGTCCGAAGTTAGTACCGTTTAAAGTTCTTCGTTACTTAATTTCGGTTTACGACATTTAAGTTCCTGTCGTTTAACCGTTAGTAATTATACAGGGTCTTAACGTTTTTTCGTGTCGTGTATTTCTTTTCTAAACTACTAAAAGTTGCTTTGTCAATGGCAAACATTTATTTTAAAGTGTATTTTGTTGCTCAACTAAGTTATAGGTTGCTACTTATATTATGCTCTTAACGTTTTATAATTTGTGTTATCATAATATTTAGTTTTTTAAATAATTTATAGCTCATGTTTCATTACTATCGATGAACTTAATTGATGCGAAATTTAACTTAATCTTTTCTGTTGCATATAATATTTTTGATTATTTCGGACAATAATTTTTACATTTTTTGTGTGTTGGTTTTGCATAGTTATTGAAAATACCTCGGACTAATGCTTATATCTTGTGTTTAGAGAGCTAAAACTTAATTTCTTAAAATGTACCAAGTATTGTTTTGTTTACTATCCCTGTTCACAGTGAGTGTAGTGCTAGATAAATGTGAACCCATATCTATACCACTATGTCAGGGTTTGGGATACAATTGGACATCTTTACCTAATCTACTTGGACATCAGACACATGCGCAAGCTTTGCAAGCTGTAAGTTGCTTATTCTTCTTTGAGTACACTTCTGTAAGAAGTCCGTTTCTGAAAGTTGCATCTATCCGTTTCAACAAGATAAAGTGCATGTCCGACAGGCCTGTAGCCAGGTAGAGGCCAGGGGGCATCGCCACCCTCCCCCCTCTAGAAAAATGGCCCCCCCTTACGAAGTAGATTTTAGTGGAATTTTCTTGTAGATGTGTGAATTTCGCCCGCTCACGGATTGGTCCCCTCCCCCCAACCGACTTTTGGCTGGCTACGTGCCAGATGTACGAACTTAATGCGTTTTTGTATTTGCACTTCAGACTCGCTTCGCTCGTCCTCAGATAGTAAATACATCAGTTTCATTATCAGCGGTCACCCATTCGGGGCACTGACCATGTTCGATGCTGCTTAACTTTTTTATACAACAAAAATCATAGGTATACTATAGTCGTATTGAAACAAAACTTAGTTTACTTATTTATTTCGTAATGAAATAAAAATTTTTGTTTTGAAATTCAGTACACTTGTACTGACTTTCAACTCAATGGAATTATTCTCTCTCTTTTTACAATTTTTTAAAAGAAACGTACAAAAGTCATTTGATACAATTTTAACTAATGCTGATAATGAGATGAAACTTGCACATATCAATTTTATTAAGCAAATTTCATAAAGCTTTAAGGCTGATTGCTCCTACTTATTTTTTTTTTTAAATTGATCAGTCTCATGGACATCATGCCTATCATATAAAACCGATAAAGTCATTGAGATATTACTACCAGAGAAGCTTTATCAGTTGAATTTTGAACCATCGGCGTTCAGCAGAGTAAACCCCAAGCTTCTAAGATTAGGGCTTCTTTATATAATTAAATAAACAGTGCAAAATTAAAATATCCAATACAATAGAATTTTCATAATACAAAACACAAACGATTAATTAAAACAAAGCCAACGATTCATTAAAACCTTAATAACTTAGAGGAGGTTACAATGAGTTAAAAGAGCCCATAAAAGACGTTTCAGACCTCCCTTTGAATTTAGAAAGGTTATGCCTCCTCCAATAATTTATCCCTATGCCTGGAATCATAGAGATATTATTACTAGAGGAGCCCTATTGGTTGAATTTTGAAACATCGAAGAAATAACCTGACCACCTTCGACTATCAATAATCAAATGTACAGAACAAATTTACATTGAATTATATAGTAGAGCGCTGAAAATATAAATCAAAACACAAACAATGTGCAGGAAGCCGAAAAAATTGATTTATTATAACCTTAACTTACTCTTAGAAGAGGTTTCAATGAGGTTACACAGAGCCCCTGAGAGTCCCAAAATGATGTTTTAGGACACTTAATGTATTGAGTTAGGCTATGCCCCCTCTAGTATATATCTCTATGCCTGGAATGATGTTTCAATTCTTCCAATGTATTAGGTCTATGTTATCAATAGGCCACGTACCTATGTTGTTAGCCTAAAACGGTTCATTCTAATAAAATCTCGTTCTGTTTAACAATTGACAAAGAAATAGTAGTAAAGCTGACAATTATTTAAGCGAGTAAATAAAATTAATTAACGATAAATAAAATGAAAACACATTCAATTCAATTACAGTTGTCGTTATTGATTAAATACAATAAAATAATTATTTTGTGTAAGGTAAAATTAATTAAATATAAAATTAATTAACGATAAATAAAATAAGAACACAATATTGTGATTTTCACTTTCTTATAAAAATATTTAAAATCTTGTGACAATTGATTTAAAAAGTATTTTCCAATGAAATCGTTAGTTGACTAAAGGTAAATCGTCGGAAATAAGAAAAAAATCTAAGAAAACCCTAGATAACAAAAAAAAATTAAAACATAGATCAGCCTGCTGTTATTAATTTATCATAAGCGACGGTGGCGCTGCCGCGGGCTTTGAATCGCGAATAGGATGAACCAAGGATCTTAAATAAAGAGGATGACGCACTAAGGCGATTTGCCGTACAAAATAGGGACCCACCCCATCAAAAACTAAAAATTAGAATTCGTCAAAAACTCGTCTGGTTTTTGACGAGACGCACGTCAAAAACCAACTGCACATGCTTGGTACAAACTGCACATGCTTACAATTCTTATAACAGCGCAGGTCTTAAATTTTTGAGGTAAACTCACCTCTCAATGGTTTCCCATTGTTTATTAATTGAGAAGGTTATAAACACGCTTATATTATCACTCACTAAAGTGGCTAAGTAATTAAGTATAGTCCAACAAGTATAGCACAAATGACTAAACAAGCACCACAAATGTAACAACAACAAGCAAACTCGACAACATTGCTACGTAACCTGCGTTTGGCGCCTTTTTTAATTATAACAATGGGAAGGTAAGTTTGCTCCTAATTCTCTATCTCATACAACTTCCATAGGATCAGAAAAGTTCCTTAATGCGTCACCCCTTTATTCAAGATCCTTGGGAAGAACACGATACTTTTTCTATGTACCTGTGATAAAAGGCGAGGAAAATTAAAGAACACTCTACAATCCTAGTTATGTATTGTGATGAGTCCTCCAATTTATTACCACGACTAAAGTCGTTAATTTAAGTTAGTTGTTAATTTGAGACTTTTTCAAGTCGATACTTGTAGACGAGTCCATTAGCACGTATAACTGAGTACTTCGAATGTACACGAGTTGGATAATATGTGTATTTGAGTAGTGTATCAGAACATAAAGTTTTCTTTGAACATAGCCGCAAGCACTTTTGTGGCCTAGTCCCACTCCTTCTAGGTTAGATATTTCATAATATTTTGAATGAAATATTTTAATATGATATCCATTAACATAAGCCGATAATATTTATGATATGTTTCGACATCGACTCGTAGAACTGCTTTTACTAATAACAACATGACTAAAATACTGAGACAGTAATATTTCTTTTATATTCCCAATCTTTATCTTCAATTTAAAGATTGATTGAAAGGTCGACATCTCTGATATAATTGCTTATTACTTACATATTATTTTAATACGCCACTGGAACCCTTGCCTAATATCTTTTTATCAGAAAATGAAGCTTGAGGCTGTTCGTTTACCGAAAGTGGAAAAGGAAGGGAGTGGGGGTTCGATTCTACTCGGTCTTTTGTTTCATTAACATAAGAGAAACGTATGTTAACATGTTAAACTAGACTTTAAATTATGGCTAAGTTAGGTTAAACCAAAGGTAAACATACTAATTTTAGACACAATATAATTGTGCGAGAGACACCTAGGAAATGTAACTAGCAAAATGCAATGCTACATCTGGAAACTGATCCATCATTCGACATTCGTCATCATTGATGGCTCGACATAATGTCATGTTCCACTCTGTTTCGTTACGTTTTACACATATCAGGACGCCAACAAAGCCTTAACTCACTTTGACCTTCAATTAATTCCGAAGAATATAATGTGAAGTATTTACCAGAGACGACCAGTGCTCTCTTACTGCCATAATGCTTGGCAAGCGAAACATATATCATTTGATACTACAATGTAGCATTGCATTTTGCTTGTTACATTTCCTTGGTGTCTCTCGCACAATTATATTGTGTCAACTATTCATGTTTTGCAAAAGTCGGTAGTATCAAATGATATATACGCATTTCAATTGGTTTGAAGAGTGAATATATTTGTTTAACAAAAAATAAAGATCGTTTATTTACACTTTACAAATAAACTGCGGCATTTACAAATATAATTGATAACGTTATCAGTATTTCTTTTATCCTTCTTATAGTGAAATAAAATACTACTGAAAATAATCTAAAACTATTAGTTACTACTATGATATATAGAAAGTCTAGAGTGTTCTTTAATGACAAGCAAACTATTGATTTTTTATTTTTTAATAAATAAATAACTTTATTACTTTAAAAACATACATACATCATAATATAAATAACAGCGTAAAAAAGTATTCATAATTACAATGAATACAAATTAATGTATTAATTTGAGAGTCTATTTTTTTTAAAGAGAAACATTAATTCATCAGTTTGATCCGTTTGCGACATTTTTTAGGAATTAAATTAATATTTATGATAGGTTTGGATAAATATCCTTATGATAGGTTTGGATAAATATCCAAACTTATCACATTTTAATTAGACTTTTAATAATGTATAATAAACATTATATTTATATTTTATTATTATTTAATTTAATATTAAAAAATATTTCACACATTAATTAATTACTCTAATAGATATTACTTACTCGTAATTCTTGTTGCGTGTAAATGTTTATTAATAGAAATAATAAAATAATGTTTTCAGGATACGACAATCTTATCAAGTACTTATTTACTTCTTTAAGTAAGTCAAGTACTTTCTTATCAAGTACAAGTTTTTTAAAATGTGAATATAAAATTAGTCGAAGTTATTTTTATTATGTACAAATGTTTCAAAGAAACGGAGGGAACACAAATTAATAACATCTGTTATGAAATCAAAACAAAGAGACAAAAATCAGTGTCGCCAACATAACACGATAATCTCGATTAAAGTCGAGTTGAAACATGATATTTCGATTAACTTTAACGCGTTTAAAACCAACTTTGTGAATACAGACGGAATTTAAAACTTTAGATTAATTTAAACAAGTTTATGTTATGATTTGGTGAATATGGGCCTTAATATTATAAAATAAACAGCACCAAAGGACTGTCAATTATATGTGTACAGCAAAGAGGCGACCTCGATTGGTTTATTATAAAATAAACGTTTTTTATTATAAACGTTGCACTATATTTAATTCATTGGTACTATGTATTTTTAATGTTTATTTTTATTATATTAATAATTCAGGTTTAGTGCGTCATCCCCTTCATTCAAGATCCTTGGTATTAACGGAAGTTAAAACTTTAGATTACTTCAAACAAGTTCCACTCCGTGAATACGACCCTACTTCAGATATCAGAGGTAAAATTTGAGTATCCCATATTGTAATTGCTTCTCTAAATATACGATACTGGATATTTTTTTCTTCTTCTTTCTCAAGATATTCTTTCTCAAGATATAAGTGAATTGTTAAAAAAAATTATTGTCCATTCGATTCATTCTTTGCTGGTTAAAATTTCAAGACATTTCCTATAATCTAATTACTATTTGGTACTTATAAAGAAATTATATCTAGCTTTGTTTTTAACTTTAGTTAGTCTGTTCGGGCGCTTGCATTCCTTTTATAAAGGCTAAAAATAAAATATTAGATCAACTGCTAAATTTAACAAAAATTTCTTTAAAGAACTAATTTCAATATTTATGTAATTTTATTTATATTTCTATTTTACCTTACTCGTGTTGTTTTATGTTGTTCTTTTTTTCTGAAAAAATCGGGTATAGGGTACCTCAGAACTCTTCCTTATCAAATCGGATTCGCTACGCTCATCCTCACTACTTCGCTACGCTCGTCCTCACTACTTCGCTACGCTCGTCCTCACTACTTCGCTACGCTCGTCCTGTCTACTTCGCTTATCCTCAGAGTATAAAAATCCTTTAAATATGAAAGTATATTGCGTCAACTATTCATGATTTGCAAAACTCGGTAGTATCAAATGATAAATATAAAAGGTATAAAAGACCTCCGCAGTTAATGTAATTATTGCAAGTATGTGCAGTTTGTTCCAAACATGTACGGTTTATTTTTGACTTGTGTCTTGTGATAAGTTATTACATATTTTTTATCCTTAACGGGGTCACTATATTATTCAGTAAATTGACTTAGCGCTTCATCCCTTTTATGAAAGATTCTTGAGACTCACGGAGCTGTTGCCATTATCAAAAAAGTAAATAAATAATGTATTTTTAACTTTCGTCTTATTTTCTGACACTAACGCTGATACTAAACATTATACATACATATTACCAATATATTTACATATATGACATACATACATATTACAATTATATTTACATATATGACTTACAAGCATATTACCTATATGTTACATATATGACAAACATACATATTACATATATGGCATACGTACATATTACCTATATATTACATATATGACATACATATGTATTACATATATGGCATACATACATATTACATATATGACGTACATACATATTACGTATATGTCATACATACCTATTACATATATGACATACATACATATTACGTATATGTCATACATACATATTACATATATCGCTTAAGTTTTATCTGTATGTGTCTTTAGCGTTTACGAAACTGTTCACAAATGCACTTTCATTACCATCACTAAATAGAATCCAGTTCAATACTTTTTCAGTTTTACCTTTTTAAAATCGATCTCGGCCTCTCTGATTAAAAATAATTCCGTGAGCTACCCATCATCTTTTTAATGTGGAACTAAAATGTGTTAAAACTATTGCCCCCAAGACATTCCAAGTGTTATTTTGGAAGGCCTTGATGCGGTACCTGACTATACTGGAGTTCAGTGACTGTACTCAAGACCCCTAATCCTGTAAGGTATTTCAAGTATACCGTCTTCTATTGATGTTTAGCCGACTTGTTTTTCATTGTATGGCTGTTATTCCGTGCCTACAGCTCACTAGTGAACCAGAAATTAAGCCTCAAATAAATATGTTACTCCATATCATATAAGCTTCATGAAATCTTACCGAAATTATATTTTAAGCGGAGCAGAAAAACTTACACGGTTGCCGAAAATCAATTTAACTTAAAGCTTAATTGACCTGAACAATTTTAATGGCTAACGTACTTGATTTTAATGTCGTTTATCATTCAATGGTTGTTATTCTGTGGTTACAGCTTGGAACATAAAATATAAACTATATATGTACACCTATAACTCAAAAGTCTTACGATTTTCTTTTAAGGTTCGAACAGAAACAAAAAAGAGAAATTCTTCCGTAGGTTAATATAAATGTTATTATAATTAAAATCTATCTATAGCAATATAATTTTATGACATACTTCATTTGGAACAGTTCTAATTGGTACATTTAATGGAATGAACCTGGAGCTTTTGTAGCCAGAGAGTGAAGCCGGCAGTTATATCCCAGAAAACCTTTCCTAATACCTGTAATAATGATTCCTCGTACCCACCTTCTTACAGCAAATCGACGAGCTACATGCACTTAGGTTGTCTTCTAGTTTGTTACCTATTACGTCACGATAAGCTTTTTAGTAAAAGCAGGTGTCAGTCCTCTAGTTTTACATCTATCTATGGACAGAAATATATCTAACAGATATCCTAAAAAGATATCTATTTGGAAACAAAGGCACAAGTCGCTCCACAAAAAATAATAGAGTATTGGCAAAACGATTTCCACGTAATCTGAAGCCATTATTACTGTCTGTACAATTAAGTGATAAAAAAATTGAATAAAATTACGTTAGAAACAAGGTTTCTTTTAGAGGTTCTGAAGTTTACCCCCCTCCCCTCTCCAAGGGGAAAAGGGGGTAATACACAGTTGTAAAAAATTGCTGACCGGGTAGGGGAGGCCATTTTTAATGTCAGGTAAATCTTTGATCCAAAGAATAATCTTTTGATTTATAAATTTATTTAACAAGTAAAATGTGTAAATGTAAATGTGGGAAAATGTTGACTTCACATCAAATATTTTTTAAATAAGCTAGGGGTTGAAAAATAAAGCTTTTTTGAAAATAGTTGTAGAATTAAAGTCAACAATTTTCCATATAAATTTATTTAAGTAAAAGAGATATTAAATTAACATAAGACAAAGTATTATTTAAAATTGCACATGAATAACACAATAATAAATTGGGTACCATTTATGACTCTATACTGGGTAAAACAATGTAGCTGTACCAATATTAAATTGTTATGGTGAAAAAATATAAAATGATACCAATATAAAATGATATGGTGCGAAAATTGTCTCTACCCCAGTAAATTGACTCTTGCGAATTTAAATTTACTATTATTATTTTGTATCTTTTACCCAAATATGGTAATTTTAATAGTAATTTTGGTAAATTCACAAAGTTAAGTTATAGGATACCGTAATAATACTTGAAAACTTGAATGTATCTTGCTTTGAATCTAATAAATATCGGGTACAGGGTACCTCCAAACTTTTCCTCAAAACATTAGATTCGCTACGCTTATCCACCCTACTTCGGACTCGCTTCGCTCGTCCTCAGAATATAATAGTCGTTAAGTTTTTTCTGTAATACGTCTTTGGACTCGCTTCTCTCATCCTCACATATTTAATTAATTTCTTTCATTCACACACCCCGCTCGATGGTGCTTAACTTCTATGATAAGCTTATACTTGAAATCGTTTTATTAAAACGAAATTTTAGTGTGCTCTCGTATAATTCTAGTGACATCTCGGTTTCGGTTTTTTTGCAAACACAATACTTTCCAATATACCTACGGTACAAATGAGGAAAAATAAAAATTTAGTTTAGGTTGCACTTTAACCTTATTTTTTTTGTAAACTTTATGTTAGGGCTATAATTGTTTTATTTCGGAAAAAAGTAAAAAGGTGAAACAAAAATGCTGATCTGGGGTCAAGCCGACCAGAACCCAACTTCAAGAACAAGCCCAAGAGTTCCTTTTGAAAATTGGGGCAAAATAACCAACTCTGGATAATTATATCACATGCTATAAGTAAATAATAATTTACTATTCCAGTGAGTAATGCAATACTCTGAAAGTACCAGTTCAGTAAATTAATTTGGCTATCATTTAAAATCTAATGAAATAGTAAGCCCGGAAAACTTGCTTGTATAAAAAGTTGAAGAATGGGTAGCAGGGTTGTTACCATCAAATGTTTGGATCGCGGATCACAAAGGTTATAAAACACTGATAATTTTATGAGTCCTAGTATGTTAGAGACATTTTTAGTTCACATTAGAATGGTTAAGTTACTACTAGTTCTTTTAGCTTTGACTAGAAACAACGCGTGTCCCATGATCCATTCTGAATTAAGGTATCCTTACAAGACCCCCATAAAAATTAGTTAGTTGTAACGTCATTAACCCGGTTTGCTAAGTCAGTTAAATTGAATAAAAAACTGAAGTCCGTCCTTAACTCAGGCGTGTTTCCTTTGGAATGTATTTTTCACTCACTTTTTACTCTTCCTCTTTTATACCGTAAGTATATAGGGAAAGTATTGCGTTGTCTGCCTCCGTGGCCGTGATCGTAAAGGCGTTCGATTTCGGCACTGGAGGTCCGGGGTTCGCAGCCTGGGCTATGCTCTAAGATTTTATGAATAGTATTTGTATTAAAATGATTTCGCCAACTTTAATTAATTCTTAGAGTGTAGTAGATGCAACCCACCTGAGGTGGTTCCCGCAGGGTGAATACCCTGATGGGCCGAAAGGCCCTAAAACGAGCATTTCATTTCATTTCATTGCGTTTACTATACTCCAGGGTAACATTTTTTTTGTTGGATAAACTAAAATTAATCACCATTTATTGATACTTTCCGTTGCATATTTTTGACGGATACGTAATCAGTTCTTCTTAGAACTGATGGGTGATTAATTTTGAAAGATCAAATGTCAAATGCTTAGAACGGCTTCTTCCTAGCCCTGTAGCCCGAGTAATTGCTCTTTTCCATCTTCTAGTTACGCCTCTCGATCCAATTGCCTTTATTATTTTGAGAAAATACATTCAACCAATGTCTTCACCTTAAACGATTTAGTTTAATTTGACGTCATACAATTTTTTAATCCCCCACTTCTCAAATGATTTAAAACATTACCATATCGACGACTTAAATAAGACTTAACTTATTACTTACTTCACTTTTACGACGTTCGTTCTATCATGATTAAAATATACATTAAAATAGATGAGGCGTTACGAATTTCTGTAAAGTATTAATTTTGAAATTATAATTGCAGTACATAATCAAAACCACTTTATATTATAGAATATAACTATTAATTTTAGACATAATAAATTCTTGTGCTTATATTCTTACTGTTATTACCACAGCTACATGGTTTCTATATATATATATATATATATATATATATTATATATATATATATATATATATATATATATTATATATATATATATATATATATATATATATATATATATATTAATATCTGTGCGTGCATTTCTTTATAAAATTCAAAACTCTTTAAGTAACTAAATGTTTGTTTTGAATATTTTATGTTTATAGAATCGCTTATTTCCGGTTAATTTTTCAAAGAATTTTCACCTGAAATGACGCTTAGAAGGTTATTGGCAGAGAGTGAGGAGGAAGTTAAGGAGGGGTCACTTGTTCAACCCTAGTTAGTCTGCCATACCAGATAGACAGTCAGTCAATAAATGGGCATGAAGTGGCCAAGGCAAGCTGACTAGGCGTTTAAGAAATGCTGGCCAAGAAAGCGGTCCACAATAATGAAAATTGGCTTTTTATTATTTATTAACCTTATTATACTTGATTATCATGTGAACATATAAAAGTAATAAAATTAATTCTATTTAATAAATCTATAGTCCAGTGCTATGCAAGTATTGCATACCCAGAATATAAGTACTGTGAAAACTAAATATAAGTCTTAATATAAGTTAATATGAATAAGTTGTGATATAAGTTAATATGAAGTAATATAAGTAGGGGAACTGACTACTACTCACTAGTCCATAAAAATTCCTTTTTCCACTTAACTCTATATAATTATGATCCCCCACTCATGGGTTTTTATACCTTTTTTTATGAGAATGAGAAATGTCTAAATAATTGATGCCTGAGGAATTCTTCTTCTTTTTATGTTCACTACTAAGTGACAGTAACTGGTCTAAAATAACTTCAAGTTCAAATTTAACTATATTTGTGCTCTAATGAGAGCATTGTTGGTTTTTATAACTTTTATGGGTGGCTGGAACGCGGTGCCATTGTAGTTACATCACATCTTTATTTATTAATATGAAGATTGTTACAATAATACTTAATGCTTTGTTAGAAATATTTTTTATTTGGCCAAAAAAACAAGAAGCTTTATATATATATATATATATATATAATATATATATATATATATATATATATATATATATATATAATATATATATATATTATATATATATATATATATATATATATATATATATATATATATATATATATATATATATATATATATATATATATATATATATATATATATATATATTATATATATATATATATATATATATATATATATATTATATATATATATATATATATATATATATATATATATACAAACACAAATCACATAATAATTCTATAATGACATTATAGAATTATGTAATTCCATAATACAAAGAATAAAGTTAAAAATTAGCAAAATTTAATGTTATAATAACTAAGAATCAGTTCCTAAAATGCTTCTCAAAAAATATAACATTAAATTTAATGTGTATCTAATGAAATGTTGACTAGACCTCATTTTGCCTTCGAAAAATCATCAGCTATAATTGCATTTGATCTGAAAAGATATTTAGATAGAAATGAACTGATTTTTTTTATATATTTACACTAAACATACTATTTTATTGCTAATTATACCAGTTTATCCAATTATCAGCATCAGTTAGATTTTTATCGAATGTCTTGTATACGCTTTTTAATAAATTTTCATAAATTTAAAAACAAAAATATAGTTAAAATTTAGTACAAGTTTATCTATATATTTAATAGGAAAGTATAATGAAGTTGAAAAGTGGTAAAAAATATTTTTTAGGTCTAGTTGTGCGATCTGAAAATTTTTCTTATGACGTCATTAAAACCTCAAGATTGACAGCCAAAATTTCGTTAAAATCGAGGTTATTCACAATTTAGTAATAAATTTAGTAATAATTGATTCGCTAATTTTCATTGCATTATCAGCATTGGTTTAATGTTTGTCAATTGATATATATCCGTTATTCTTAATTATGCATATGTGTATTCATTAGCTCGCGTAATAAATAAGTATACAAAGTTTCATTTTAATGTGGCTATAATACGACACACGGCTAAAATCAGTCGACAGCGTACGAAAATGATGCGATGGAGCCAATGAGGTTACGCCTGGAAACCACGCACTCATTTTTAAATCAGACCAACCTTATTGGTTCCTCCGCACTATTTTTCCTTGCTGTCAATTGATTTTAGCCGTGTGTCGTACTAAAGTATATCAGCAACGGTTTGTCGGATCACTAATGTTAATTAGGATCAAGCGAGGTCAGTACCTTAATAGGTGACCGCTGGGAGTAAAACTGATCATGCGTGTCAGATGATGAGAAAGCGAGACAAAAGATGTATCAAATTGTAAATTAGGTTGCGTCTGTGGTCTGATGACGAGCGTAGCGAAACCGATTTATAGAAGATAAGTTCCGAGGTGTCCTGTACCGGAATTTTTTTACTCATTCACTGTTAGTTTAACTTTCTCCCTTCAATACTTTTCTTGACCTTTGAATTACTCCTAATTTACTTCCATATTCTATTACAAAATCGTGGTAATTTGCTTCTCGTTCTCCAATGTACGTACAAAATCCTTTCTTTTACATAAATCAAAGAATATTACGTACCAAGGAATTTCAAAAAAAATATTTGTATATATATATCTGATATTTGTTATTTACTTTCCAGTTTTGACATAATATTGAAAGTTATTATTATGTAGGATTATTACACAAGACCTATCATCCTTGCATATAGAAATGCACCATGTAAAAATACTGGCGCAGTGGTCCGCATGTCGGGCGAATTTCCTTTGGATGCGTGTTTCCGTGCTTTTTACATTATATAAGTTTACAACTACTAAATAAATAATTCCGGCGCGGTGGTCCGCTGTCGGGCGAATTTCATTTGGAATGCGTGTTTCCGTGCTAAACAACCCATTTCTTGCTTATGCAAGAACCATGCCCATTGCGTGGTTCCGGTTCATGCTTTAGAACCTAAGCAGTTACTCAATTGTCAAGCACTGCTCGTAACTCATTTTGTCTGTATTTTCCAAAGGAAATGCGCATAATTATCCAGTTGGTTGTACAAAACTATGCCTCTAAAATTAGAAGTACGCACTATTATTTGCACTAGTTTAAAGCTTAGTTACTTATCTTTAAGCTTAGTCAGTTATCTTTAAAGGTTTTAGCGCATTTCCTTTGGAAAATACAGACAAAATGAGTTACGAGCAGTGCTTGACAATTGAGTAACTGCTTAGGTTCTAAAGCATGAACCGGAACCACGCAATGGGCATGGTTCTTGCATAAGCAAGAAATGGGTTGTTTAGCACGGAAACACGCATTCCAAATGAAATTCGCCCGACAGCGGACCACCGCGCCGGAATTATTTATTTAGTAGTTGTAAACTTATATAATGTAAAAAGCACAGACACGCGCATCCAAAGGAAATTCGATAAATCGATAAAAAAATATTGTCCCTACTAGGATTTGAACCAAGGTACTCTGGGTTTGAGTTCTCGCATTCAAAGGAAATTCGCCCGACATGCGGACCACCACGCCAGAATTATTTTCTAGTTGTAAACTTATATTAAGTAAAAAAAACGATATAAAATTATCGTCCCTTCCAGGATTTGAACCCAGGTACCCTGAGTTTGAGTGGTCGTATTGACTCCGGACCACTGGCATTCAACTCAGAGGCCCAAAAAACATTGGAAACGACACCCTACTCGAAATTTATTTATCATCGACCTAAATTTTGTTTTTGGTAATTTAAAATGGTTTTTTCGACTTTTTGGTCACTTTAACTGGTCATATTGACTTCGGACCGGTTTCATTCGATTCAGCGCCAAAAAATACATAGAAAACGGCACCCTACTCAAAATTTATTTTTTATCGACCTAAATTTTGGTTTTAGGTCGTTTAAATTTAGTTTTTAAATTTTGGTAATTTACAATGGTTTTTTCGACTTTTTGGTCAAAAAAAGCCATACTTCAAGCCATACTGTCTAGTATGGACTTTGATTATATCTTCAATATACATACATAACATGATATCTGCAATAGACATACTTAACATTATATCTTCCAGAAAATATTCAAGTAAAAAATAATGTTGTCTTCTATGGTTAAAAAAAAGAGGGAGAGACTTCTGGATATATCACTGATGATGACCGTTAACGGTTGAAAGTCGGCTTTGTTTTTAATAATTATAATGAGTGGTGAGACGAAAAGTTGTTTAGTTTTATTTCTTCTTAACATAAAACTACGTATTTATGTGAACCATTCATTGTTCTATTTGTGTAATTTCAGCCTAATCAAAACAATATAAAGATTTGTGATTTTTTTGAAATGTTTGTGGGGTCATTTTTGCAGGTTTAATGACGTCAAGCATATGTTATAAACCATAGGGTTCGGTTTATAACATATGCAAGGTTTATTCGGACTTTAGCAAGGTTAATTTTTGTACAAAGTTTCATCGAATTCCAAAAAAGTGATCAAAAGTTATCGTGTCCTATGAAGCATCTGGGACAAAAATCAAAAATCTTGTACATACATACACAAAATATATATATATATATATATATATATATATAATATATATATATATATATATATATATATAATATATATATATATATATATTATGTTATATCATATTATATTAACGATAAAAACAGATAGATAAAGTATGACAGGAAAAACTTAGTATATTTGCAAGGTTTCGTGTAGAACAACTTCGTCAGGAAAGAGAAGAAATACGATATATATATATATATAATATATATATATTATAATATATTTATTTATATATATATATAAAGATCTTTATCTTTTTTTATTTATGTGTGTGTGTGAGTGCATGTATGTATAACGTATATTTATGTGGCTCAAACATTCATTTAATGTCCCAGCTATGAAATTTTTAACCAAAAACTAAACAGATACTTATAAAAAATGAACAGTACATTGAATAAGATTTTCCTACTTGGGCGATTTCACGGTTTATTTACTGAGGTGGACTTTCTATTCAACCTATTCTCGAATTATCTGACAGAAATATTGACCTGGAAACTGTCCTTTGTAATCTATCGTTTCGTTTTTCATGAAAAAGCAGTTTTCTTTTAGATCTTTTTTGATTTACTAGAAAATAATTCTATGATTTATATTCTTAATTTTATCGGCATTAAATATTGTGGTACAAATGAGTTTTTCATACCATTGATATAACGCCTCTATGGTTGGTAACGGTTTCAGTACCGGAAAGAGTCGGGATTGAGTACCCGGGGTTGCGCTGTCCTAGTAGTTTATGTCATTTGTATTTATTAGCCTTAACGTGTAACAGAATTTATCTTTTACTAATATGTTATATTTCTCTGTTGGTTTAATGAAGTTGATCATTGATAAATGGAGAAAGTTCAAATATGAATTATACACTATATTTATTAAAATTATGTGCATCATAAATAGTTTTACCAAAGCTTTAGTATGTAATATTTTGTGTACCTATATATCTCAGCGTAGTGTTTTACGGGTTACTTTCCTAGATGTCACTCCCACTATTATTGTGCGGTTATTTTCCTAGGTGTCACTTCCACTATTATTGTGTTTTGCGTTTCCCGTGGATTTTTTTTTTCAAGGTGTCACTCCCACTATTATTGTGTTTAGCGGGTTATTTTCCTAGGTGTCACTTCCACTATTATTGTGTTTTGTGGGTTACTTTCCTAGATGTCACTACCACTATTATTGTGTTTTGCGGGTTATTTTCCTAGATGTCACTCCCACTATTATTGTGTTTTGCGGGTTATTTTCCTAGGTGTCACTTCCACTATTATTGTGTTTTTGTGGGTTACTTTCCTAGATGTCACTACCACTTTATTGTGTTTGCGGGTTATTTCCTAGGTGTCACTTCCACTATTATTGTGTTTTGCGGGTTACTTTCCTAGGAGTCACTCCCACTATTATTGTGTTTTGCGGATTTTTTTTTTCAAGGTGTCACTCCCACTATTATTGTGTTTAGCGGGTTATTTTCCTAGGTGTCACTTCCACTATTATTGTGTTTTGCGGGTTACTTTCCTAGGAGTCACTCCCACTATTATTGTGTTTTGCGGATTTTTTTTTCAAGGTCACTCCCACATTATTGTGTTTAGCGGGTTATTTTCCTAGGTGTCACTTCACTATTATTGTGTTTTGTGGGTTACTTTCCTAGATGTCACTCCCACTATTATGTGTTTTGCGGTTATTTTCCTAGGTGTCACTTCCACTATTATTGTGTTTTGTGGGTTACTTTCCTAGATGTCACTCCCACTATTATTGTGTTTTGCGGGTTACTTTCCTAGGAGTCACTCCCACTATTATTGTGTTTTTCGGGTTACTTTCTTAGGTGTCACTCCCACTATTATTGTGTTTTGCGGGTTACTTTCCTAGGTCTCATTCCCACTCGTTATTGTGCCAACTATTCACGTTTTTAAAAAACTCGGTTGTATAAAATTATATTTATCTAACCGTGTGATTAATGGTAGCAGTTATCAATAAGAGACAATTTTTGGGCATTATTTTTACTATTTTAAAGCAAAACTTACATTCCTCCATGTTGTAAATAATTACTTTAATTTCTAAATCCATCTAATCTATTTCCCGAGCGTAAAAAAAGTCACTGTTGACTTTTCAACATAATCATTTTTGCTGAAATGATATAATGTAGTTGGATATGGATTTTAATTATCTACTCTTAGTGATCCTAATACAGACTTAGGCCCGTATTCAAAGACATCTTCCTAACATTTTCCTAACATTCTCCTTAAGAAACAAAGAGAATGTTAGGGAAAAGGTTAGGGAAATGTTAGGAAGATGTCTTTGAATACTGGCCTTATTATATTCGTCATTCTCAAATCAATATATGACTATAGTAAAAAATACTTATTATATAATGCTTATAGAGCACAATCCGGAATCTAAATCATGGATTTCCGATATCTAAAACAGAGTGTTAATAAAATCGAATGATCTAACATTACATAATGATTAAGACACATAAAATTTTACACATTGAAGCTTTGTTAAACTTACTCTTTATGTTGTACATAATTTTTTATAAATATACTGTTCAATTCATATTTGAACTTTCTCCTTTTATCTATAACCTAGAGTTAGTGCTTTACAGATTTAAAATTTTATTAGAATGTAAGAGGTACTGGTACACAGTTACTTCTGTACTTTTACTCAGCCCGAAAATATTTTAACCCGTTACTCACTAATTTACTGAAAGTAATAGAGCCTGGGGTCTTTTAGAAAAGTGTTTGATACTCTTAAATACTTTTAGAATATAGTTGGAATCTTGCTGATGATTTGATATGATAGGATTTTTGCAATCACGAGAGCCAAATTTGATAAATAGACCTTTAATCTATGTGTTAAAAATAGGGTATGGGATACCTCGGAACTTTTCCTCGTCACATTGGATTCGCGACACTCATCGTTCTACTTCGGACTTAAAATATAAAATTCGTCAAACGTATACTGAAACACTTCTTCGAACTCGCTTCGCTCGTTCTCAGATTGTAAATGAATTTGTTTCATCTCCAGCGGTCACCCATTTAGGCACTATCCACGCTCGATGCTGCTTAACTTTAAACTGAAACATCGTTTGGGGGCTCCAAGGATATTGAATAAAGGGGATGACGCACTAAGTCGATTTGCCATACAAACAAGTGACCCCATCGAAAACCAGAAAATAGAGAGAATACAACACGAAACACATGTCTAAAACCAACTGCACATGCTTTGTACAAACTGCGCATGCTTACTATTCTTAAAACAGCGCAGGTCTTAAATTTTAGAGACAAACTTACGTCACAATGGTTTCCATTGTTTATTGCTTGAGAAGGTTATAACAAAACACGCTTAAATTATCACTCACTGAAGAGGCAAAGTATATTCCAAAATTTAAAATTAAATAAGCACAAAGACTTAACAAGCACCACAAATGTAACAATCACGAGAAGCACAGACTAACGTTAAGAAGCAAATTCGACAACCTTGCTATATTACCTGCGTGTGGCGCCTTTTTTAATTATAACCAAGGGGAAGGTAAGTTTGCTCCTATTTCTCTATCTCATAGAACTTCCATGGGGTCAGAAAAGTTCCTTAATGCGTTATCCCCTTTATTCAAGATCTTTGGGGGGCTCTCGGGGGTTCTGTATAACCTCATTGAAACCTCCTTTCGGCTTTCAGCAAATTGTTTGCGTTTTGATTTGAATTTTTAACGTTATCCTATATAAGTTACAGTAATTATGGATTATTTGATTATATTTTTAGGGTAGGTGGTCAGGTTACTTTCTCGATGTTTCAAAATTTAACCAATAGAGCCCCTCTAGTAATAACATCTCTATTCCTACGGTATAAATGAAGAAAAATAAAAAGGTTTTATAGATTTTTTCGTTGTATATGTAAGTGTGGGATTACAAGTAATGAATAGATCTGTAGAGTGTAGAGTAGAATTGGTAAAGTAGACCTGGTGAAGTAGACCACATTCTTTTCACCAATGTCCAGATTATCTACTTATGACTTCCTCTACGCTGTCTTATTCCTATCAAATTTTCTGCTCATGAATTTGAAGGACAAAAACGTATATGAGGCATCATATAGCTTCATTAAAAATCGTTAATTTAGGCTGTTAATGCTTATATTTTTTGTAGATAATTTATACCATGAATTAATAATGGTTTTTTTTGTTTCAGGTCACTAGTTTAATGCCAGTAATAGAATCTAATTGTAGCAGATACTTGAGATTTTTAGTGTGCTCAGTCATATCACCGTTATGCTCAGAGCATGTAGTTGGAGCAATACCGCCATGCAGATCGTTGTGCAATCAGGTTCATAGTGATTGTTTAACTGGATTATCATCACCACAGTTACGATTAGCTCATCACAGTACTGTATCACTATCGCTTCTTCATGATCACGATCACCACAGATTGGATTGTAGTTTGTTTCCTGAAGATGGGTTGTGCATCAGATTTCCGGAAGCTTCGCCTGCTCCCACAGCATTCCAGATCGTACCTACTACTCCTTCTCCTCAATGTCCCGTCGGTTTCACATCTACGAGAGGTCAGCATCCCGGTTGCAGTCCTATATGTCAGCGTCATGCTTATTTCACACCGCGTGACAAAATATTGGCTGAAAGATGGTTTACTGGTTGGGCCTATTTATCATTTGCTACCACCACTTTTACTCTGTTGACATTTTGGGCCGAACCTGAAAGATTTCGTTACCCCGAGAGACCGGTTGTGTTCTTATCATTGTGTTACGGAGCAGTAAGCTTGGTTTATATAGTGAGAGGTCTTTTAGGACCATCATTAGCTTGTGTACCTGCTTCTTCGGGTTACACTTCGTACGTCGCCACTGACGCATTAGAATCAGCACCTTGCACAGTTAGCTTTCTGATTAATTATTACTGTTCATTGTCTGCTTCAATATGGTGGGTCGCATTAGCAGTCTCGTGGTATCTCTCAGCTGCCAAGAAATGGAGCTCCGAAGCTCTTTACAACATTTCAAGTTATTACCACATCTGTGCTTGGGCCATACCCGGCATTGCGGCACTGCTTTCTCTCACTTTGCATCAAGTATCTGGTCACGAACTTACAGGTCTTTGTGAAGTATCTCCAGATAAAGCGCTTTATCCTGTCGTCTTACCTCATTCGTTGCTTTTACTAACATCAGCTGTAGTTTCTGCATTTACCTCGTCAGCTCTTATTAAAGTAAGAAGAGAAGTAGTGAAGTCCGGTGCTAGTACTTCGAAACTCGAGAGACTAATGACTAGACTTGCTGTTTTTACAGCTTTGTATCTGTTTCCTTGTTTAGGTACCATAATATGCTACCTCTATGAAGCTTACATTTCACCGCGGTCATCAATTCTTTGTCTAACTGTGGACTGTTCTCCGCACCACTATTCACATAATGTAGAAGTTAATCTTCTCAGAATATTCCTCACTTTAGTCCTTGGTGTTTCATCCGGTATGTGGGTATGGTCAGGAAAGACTTTAAGATCATGGAAACGTCTCTTCACTCCCGATAAAAATCACCGTTTACCTCCTTCTAGAGTTTTGTGATTTGTATTTGGTTGTAAATTGTATTAGAATGTTAACCATATGTTACAAAAAGGAAAAATTTTTCCTAAGCTAACTATAGAAAATAGAATTTAGAGCACGGGGAAGCAAGATTACTAAGGAAATAAAAACTAAGTATATCTATTGCTATGAATTTTAATTTATAGCAATACTATGGATTTTTTGCAATGTTTCGTAGTACAGTTAGCTTTTTATAAAAAGCTTAAGTAGACTGCTTCAGAAAACGCTTACTTTTTCTGTGTGTAAAATGCCAATGTAAATAATTTGTACAAATTTGCTGCTTAGCTTTAATATTTTAAAATAAGAATACTTTGTAAAAATTTTTATTTTAGTAAAAACCAAAAAGCTTATTTTTCCTTTGGGAATTTACTAACAGAACTGAATCCGTTCTCACTAAGAAACTAAGGGAAGCAAAGACAAGATTAAGGATGAGGATTATTTGAAACAAGTAAAAGAAACTGATATTAAATATTTATTTCATCAGTTTTTAAAATAAATATATTTCGTTATTAAACTTTAAAATCTTTTGATACATTGAGGTTTCCTATAGACATATTTTAGGGCCTCTCCCATAAGCATCAATTAAGCAATTAAGCATCAATTAAGAGTGCTTAATTGATCACATTTCCGATCTTTTAGATAGAAAAGATATTACGAAACAGGCCTGTGTTGTAAATTCCCTCGTTAACCGTACTTTTTAATTTTGTAAATAATATCTTATTAAGATAAACCATTGTGTAAATTATTATTTGTTGTTAGTAATTTGTTGGTAAGATTACATTACATTAATTAGGATCATTAGACATGACAGGTAATTATAATTATTGTTAATAACAGATAAAATAAAAAATAATGATTATATTAATAACAATAAGAAAAAGTTGAATTAAGTATTTAATTAAAGATGCTAAGCCCACGGTCAGACTAATAATGGAGATTTAGAAAATACAAAATATTTTTCTGTATGACATTTTTGTAAATATATTGTTTAAGTCGCATTTTATGTATAAATATATTTTATTATATAATTTAGTTTTTGTTACTAATGACGTTCTCAGAGTTAAGCTTTATGAGAAGCTGGTTTAGATCTTGAAGTATTTATGTATAGATATAGCTTCTAAGATTTTTGAAAGACAAGTAAAACAAGGAAGCTTGTTTCTAAATTTAGTGGATTGTTTTGAAAAGCACGGCAGTGCGCCCACACTACGTAGAGGCTTAGTACTATGTAATGTATCAATTGCCCTGAATACAAAGTTCTGTAGGCTTAAGATACCTGGCTTAATATCTTCAGATGATTTAGCTTAAATCTCTTTTACAATAGGGATTTGTATGAGGATAAAGCTTTATTTATGACTGGATTCTATACTTACACTAAGCCCTAAGTTGCAATAAACCTTCGTATTTATGAAGGTCTTTTATCCTATTTGCAGGTATAAATTATTTCAAAATCAATCATGCTGAAATTTTCTACTTATTTTTACTGGGTTTACTTTAACAGGGTGTCCCAACTAGAGTTGCCTCTAGGTTAAATAGAATAAAAATTGGTACTTGGTGCCTCGAAAGTTTTCCTTACCATACCGGATTTACTAAGCTTATCCTCTCTACTTGGTTATTGAACTGTTAGAAAAATATCTGTTATATGCAAATGGTCCCCACACGAAATTTTTGTTTTTAAGAGTCTATTTGTAAAAGATACTCATTTGTCATTAAGTCAGTAGGTACAAAATAACGTGTATTTTTATGGGTTCTATTTTCGTATAAACGTTTTATGCCATACAAGTTATTTGCTAAGCAAACAAAATAGTTTATGAAAAGTTACTTTATCTGGTATTTTGTTTTTGACATTGAAACCTATAGGCCAGGGTAAAGTTAACTAGAAAGACTTAAGTTAAAAAGTTAAAGTCTAACTAAAGTTAGACATTAGTTAAAAAGACTTTAGTCCTTTTAGTTAACTTTAGGCCAGGGTTACGCGTACATCACAATACCAAAATCTTTCCTAATTCTCAATATCTCTTATTCCAACCAAGAGAGAAAACTATCTACACTTTTAAATACACCAAACGGATTCTCGATATTTAATATAGCGATCGTATCTTAACCAGCTTTCTTATTTACAACAGACAAATATGGTGATCAAAATTTATGTTTATCAATGAAGATTTGGTTGGTTCTAGAGATGCTATGCATGAAGATACCTTAAGCTCTTATGGGTTATTTCTAAAGGTCCGTAATCACAGAAACTACACGAAGTGAAGTTATAAGTCTTTACAGATCTGATATTGTTATAATAGTTTGACTATTATTATAATACGGATGAAACTTTTAAAGCGGACCCTTAAAATCTTAACACGGATCCCCAGAAGTCTGAAGACCACTGTTGCGTATAACTTTGCTATTGGCCATTTCTGGAGGATAGTAACTCTCTTTACATTCAGCTATTTATAATATTAATTGGTAATAAGCTATTTGGTATAAGGCATTTCGTTTCCCAACTAGAACACAGCAAGAAGCCTTCTATAGGTCAGTAAATATTTATTACTTTGATGGTTGTATTTGGTCTATCTTTATTCGCGATTCAAAGAGATAGTTGTAAGGTTGGCAATACCAATGGCGGGAAAACGAAAGGGTGATCATTTTTTTTATCATAGGATTTGCATGGGAGCCGTTGAAAATACTTCTTTTATTCCTTTATTGTTAGTTAATTTGTGATAAATGAGGTAAAAATTAATAGAACGACCATCGGTGCTAAAAAAAAATTGTCAATATTTCATAGATAAATACTTTGATTATTCCAAGATTGTAAATATAGAATCAGGCTCTTATCACTACACACTTGGATTTGTCCCGATTTAACCCAGAAATAATAAAACCTAAACGGATGATTTAAACAAACATTTTACAAAAAACGTGAATTTATTGAGTTATTTATTATTTTAGTGTGTAAATAAAATTGATTGATAAATTAAAACAACATTACGGAGAAAATCGGCTTGTTATCAGTTAATTTAAATACCTGTAACAATTAATTTAAACAGTTTAATCCAATTAAAAGGTAATTTTGTGTGTTTGTGTAAACTAAAATTATTTAAAAGTAGCATTAATTAACAATACGTGATAACTTCTTGTCTCATTTGTGCCTTTCCTTAATGTGTGAAGTAATAGCACATCACACATCTAGGAGGCCGAGACCAGTAGAAAAATTATAATGTTAGCGAAAATTCTGAAACCGGCATGACACTTAAATTATTCGTTTTCAGTATTTTTAATGCCTGAGTGGTTTTCACAATGTTGTCTGTCTTTATGCGTGTCTATTATCATTGTAGCTCCTAGTGTATTTATAATAGAGAGTTGAAACTTTGTACAAAAATCAATCTAAAGATGTTGTTGTGCTATCCAGAAAATATTTTTATGACGTCATTAACTTGCACAAACGACTTAGCAACAATTTTTAAAAATCATAAAATTCGAAAAAATGTTACGAGCTATGAGAGATTTGTCACGCACGTAGCCATGTATAAGAGTAACATATACCTTAAGTTTCTTCTCATTATCAGCATTAGTTCAATTTTTATCAAATGACTTGTACGTTTTTTTAAAAAAATATATAAAAATCTAATAAAGGAAAATAATCGGGAAATAATCTAATAAAGTTGAAATTCGGTACAAGTGTATACTTTACGCAAGAAATAAGTACACTACAGTCTATCGTTTAGTTTAAAAAATCCCTAAGGTCATAAGTATTTTGGGGATTGGCCAATCAGAGAAGCTGCTGCAACCTCTCACTTAAAAAGAGAAAAAAATCCCTACCACAATAACCGCTGTAGGGAAAAAACACTCTTCCCGGCAATCGTTCACTTTGTTTGTGGTTCTTCTTTTGATTACATCCTTTTGAAAACTACTTTCAAATTAATCTTAAAAATGATATTTTAAAATAAAACTACTCAAAAGAATTGTAAAAAAACATCGTCAAGAAAATACGGGTAAAATAACCTGATTTGTTTACATAGTTTTTTTCTCTCTCCCTTCTTGCAGGGATTTTTTTCTTAAGAATCAGTAATGTCTAAACTGACCTGTCAAGATTTGTAAACTAAACGATAGACTGTAAGTTTCAATTGAATACGACAAGTATATCTAAGGGTTTTGTTGGGTCATAAAACAGTCATTGCCTGGATGGATGACCGCTAGTAATGAAATGAATGTATTTAATATCTGAGGAAGAGCGAAGCGAGTCCAATGATGTGCTGCCGTATAAATTTAACGATTTGTATATTCTAAGGACGAGCGAAGCGAGTTCGAAGTAGAGATGATGAGAGTAGCTAATCCGATGTGATGTGGTAATATTCCGAGGCAACCCGATTTAGTGGCAACCCGTTTTAGTGAAGTGTGGACTGCACTAACTATCCAGAATTCTTAAAAAATGTGATGACTTGTTGTCGGTGCATATTGACAGACATGTAATATGCAGTTCGATATTATCAATCGTAGATAAAGATTTACATTTTATAATGTTAAATGTAAGTTTTACTTTATTGCGTTATTCCATGTCAAAACTTTTACTAGGGTTTCAGTTACAGAGAACAGTATATAAGCATGGAGTATAATACATAGAGACTTATTTCTTGGTATAAGCTCTTCAGTGAGTATAAGCAGATGGTTCGTTTTATTATGTTGGAATTGCAAATACTGTTTTATTAAATTTGTGCAAGATTTCTTTGAAATAGGGCATTTATGTTACTTTTTGTTCAATATGCTTTATACAGCTTTTTGATAAGAGCTTTCCATATGTTACATATTGAACTTGAACTTGCTCCAAAACATAGCTGTTTCTTGAACAAGTCCTGCTTCTGCACCGTCCTTATTTTTTACGGAATCTACAAAGAAATTTTTTTTTTTTTGAGGTAGTACGTAATTGAGCACTTTATTGGACCGTTTTTAGGATGAGAAGCCAATCATTATAAGAGGTTATTTAGTATTTTTCACCTCCGAGGACAATAATGAATGTAAAAAAACTCCTAGGACGTAAAAGTGATTCATATATTGCCGCCATTACTGTAATGTAGCGTGTTCAAAAAATAATCTGTGTAAAAGCTTTATGAGTTTTCTTTAAAAACGTTCATTTTGTTTCTGTTTTTGATCGTAGAATAATTTTTTTTCGTTTTTTGTCAATTTTTGTGTGTTTATTTGTAAAGCTTTTACATTTTTGAGTAAAAGTATGAAGCTATGGATGAATTCAATGACGACGATAATATGGAGTTAATTGGACGTTTTTTTTTATCAATTAAGTATATAGCGCAGTTTATTTAATGAGTGCTACCTCAAAAAAATAGTGTATGCCATCAGGCTGAGAATGTCTTTATGACTTGGCAATTTTTCCCGACTCGCTTCGCTCGTCGGTAAATCTAATTGCCGTGACATAAAGACACACTTCTCAGCCTTATGGCATAAATAACTATTGCATATTAAAGCGCGTATACTTATTGGACTGAAAATTGGAGTAAAATTTATGGTTATACTCTACTGTGGTAAAAATGAGCAAGACAAGCTTTGACATATCATGGATTTACTTGACATATCATGGATATATTTGACATATCATGGATATACTTAACGTTTTAAAGGTAGCTTATTGTACTTATTTGTTACGTAAAGGTATGCCAAATATCATCTCATTTAGGTTATTTTTTTAATTTTTTAAAATTTTTTAAGACACATATACAAGTCATTTGATAAAAATTGAAATAATGCTGATTTTGAGAGGTAACTTAGCACATTTGTTTAATATTATTACACGCATGCCAAATCTCAAATTGATCATTTTTCCACGGTTAATAAATTTCCGAAATTTTAGCTGAGTCATTATCTCCGGATAGCATAACTACACCTAAAGATCGATTTTTCAACTCTCCAGCATAAATACACTGGGAGCAACGATGATATACAGACACAAACACTCACAAAAAGAAAGGCAACTTTGCGAAAACTACTTAGGAGGCCCCAAGACACCTGAAACGGATAATTCTCGGTTTCGGATTTTCTGTTTCAAACAATTCTTTTCCTGTATATCTGCGATATAAATAAGGAAAAGTACAATGTAGGCAGCTAGACACACAATTTTTCTCTGATACTCTAGATTTCAGCTAGCAAGAGTAATTTTGTTCATTCATTACGTTAAGCCTTGGAAAAGATCAAATAACAAGAAAACTCGATAAAATTCATGTATTTTGTTTATGTTATTAGACCTATTTCTCATAAATATAATTAATAACTATAATAATTCAATTAATTTAAACTATTTATAATATAATAATTATAAATATATATTTATATTATTATAAATATATATTAATAATAAATATTATAGTTAAGTAAATAAAAAGTTTTTTAGTCTGAAGCATTTTTTGAACTGCACTCAAGAATAAATTATTGTCTTGTTCTTTGAGCATGACTTTCATGTATACTGAAATCATATTTGTTAGGGTTATAGAAATGCAGCAGAAACACAAGCATTACTTTAAATACACACAATAGATAAAGCTATGCATATATTTGTGTATACTACAATCAAAGAGACTAATACTAGTTTTAGTCTTTTAGATTACAATAATAACGCAAGCGCCCTTCTTATAGAGTGTATATTCAACCCGCAATACAATAAAGTGTTGTTGGTTTAGCAGTAAGCTATTTTGACGGCGTCATTGTCATCTATGACATTAGCCTTACAGCATTTTAAGGAGGGAGGACACACAGATTAATATACATATATATGTATAATATATATGTATACCAGGACCCCTGGTAACCCTATCTTTGTACCATCTTGGGTCTGGCATGTTGTAGACTATAAGGCCCGTATTCAAAGACATTTTCCTTAAGGGAACAAGTAATGTTAGGTCTCCTTAAGGAAAATGATAGGTTTAAGTAAGGAAAATGCCTTTGTATAGGGGCCCAATTTCATGGATTTATGAAAGTTACACAAAGATCTAAAATACACATTTTTATTCTATCATTATGCTTAACTGAGAAAAATTAATATTTACAAAAGTTAATCAATATTTACATTTAACATTTACAGCAATGTATTGTATAAATATACAGCAATGTTTTTTTATATACAAAAACAGACTATTATGACGTTGGTTTGTAAGACGTTGTTGTTGGTAAGTTATGCTTTCAATTTTTACAAATAGTTGGTTACAATTAGTTTTTTATACTCTAGATTTCGATTTATAAACATATATATATTTTTTTTGCAAAGCATTCTTATTTTGGTGATCAGAGACCTCTAAAACAGAGTTGTGTCAGGCTCTTTGGCTTGCTATGATAGCTGCTTTATTAGTGAATTTAAGTCTAAGGATATTTGTTATTAGCTGACATTTAACTATTATGTCAGTGGATAAACTTTTAGCTATATAATCCTGTATTCCAAATTTATCAGAACCAACGTCATGATAGGTAACACAAGATAAGTGTTAGGATAAAACATATAATAGACATATTTACAAACAATAAGAAAATATTCTCCTCTTAGTATTATTGAAATGTAGGCTCCAAATATACAAAGAAAATCTGGACGTCACAAAAAATTTATACAAATCGTAAAAAAAAACATTTTCAACTATCACGTTGCAACAATGGACCTTGGAGCGAATGATTTACTTCAAAGTAGCAATTTTTTAGAGACAGTAACACGGTAAGACAATATGTAAGTATTTCTTTGGCAGAGACCTAAGGTCCAAAGTAAGTTTTTGTGTTCTACAGGTAGAGTAAAATAAACATTAATTGGTGATTATATTACTGGTGCACTGGTGTGGTAGACTGCACTGGTGTGGTAGGCACCAGTGCGCCTTCATCAAAACTACTCTGACTAAAACTAGAGACAACACTAGAGAAATCTTCTAAATTGATCAGTCTATTCTAGACCACAATAATTAATTTTAAAATTAATAATTATTTTCACTATTAAAAATTTCAACTAAAGTGATATATATACATATTTTCAATGAGTTGGTTAAAAAATATGTGAGCTGGAAACAGGTTTAAATTTTTGATGAGCCAAATAGGTTAATATATTCTGCAAAATCATTTTCTGGGCATCCCTATAGTCCCAAATGCTAGACCCATAGTCAGATTTTTCTGCCAAGTTTTTCCTCTCTAGCATGAACACAACGGGATTTATGCATGACACAAGAAACACACACACACAGACAGCATGAAAGACCACTCAGAATGTCATGAAAATGCCTGGAACAGATAGTCATGTTGAAACCTCAGTTTTGGATTTTTTAGGCGGAAGGGGGGGGGGGAATATACTTTCCCTTATACCTATGTTAAGAGGCAACAAAACTAAAATATCTTTTAAAGAAGAGAAATTTCTCTTTATTTCCTATGAACAAATATAAATTTGTAATTAGGAAGACCACACTTTGGTTAGCTATGCTTTCCTAGGATAGAAAATCTACCTAGGTAGATTTTCTTTGAAAAATTCGAACACAAGTTGTAAACCGCCCACGAAAGCAACCTAATATTTGAAAACGTTTATTTACTGGTTGTTGTTAACTTTAAAAAAAAATTAAAAATCCAATTTGAGTACACAACAATTAATAAGAAACATTGAGATCGTTTATTTTTGTAACAATATAAATACGTAGAACTGGTTTGTTCAGGAGCTGATTCTACACTCAGCATTTGGATTAAAATTGATTAAGTAGATGAATCAAAAGCGTTAAAATATTTTATGAGCCTTTCAAAAACCTATTTAATTTTACATTTAACTGACAACAAAAATTACTAACCTTTTAAGTTCATAATGAAAAGCTTTTATTATAATATATACATCGTTTTTTTTTTTAATTTATTGGTTTTCTTATACAGATCTGTCAGAGAGAGATTATTTGCATCGCTGTATTCATAAATTATTTATGAACAAACCAATTTAATATATCAAATTCACTATATATATATATATATATATATATATATTATATATATATATATATATATACATATAAACTATATATATATATATATATATATTAAATATATATAATATTATATATATATATATATATATATATATTATATATATATATATATATATATATATATATATATATATATATATATTCAAGTTACTAGGCATGAATCAATGCCTGCCTTGTTGTTATATCTTGATTATCATTTTTAGATTATGTGTCTATATTTCTGTGTCATAGCTTTGATACCGTCGATGTAATTAGCATATCAACATAGCCGCATGTCTAGAGTTTGAGCTTTTGTTGATAGACACTCATCATGTTTGTTAGTTTATGTACCACATAAAAAGAATAGTAATTTTATTCACCTGCATCGGGAATTAAATTTAATTTTGCAAATAGGAGGTATTGTTTTTTTTAGTGCGTCATAGAAAATATAATTAACAGTAATAAAGGACGGCAAAAAAACCAACAGCAAGAAAAGGATACGACAGAGTCTAAATTTATTATCTCCATGAATAATTAATAATGATAAAAAATACAGAATGAATGAAAGAAAAAAATCTCTAGAGAAAACAAATTTCCCTAGATTTGGGTACCATGAATAATTTAACCAGGAGGGCTGGGGAAGATTTTATAAATTATTATTCTTTGGTTACAATGTAAATTTTGTTTTTCGTTGTCATGGCGGGTTATCACAACATCCATCATTCATTGTCATTTATTAGTCATTAATCATTTCATCGGTTTCCACTTAAATTGGATTTTTTTGAGTGAAATTCAGAATCACTAGCATAATAAGACTTTTATTCCAAAATTTGATAAACATTTCTGGAAATTTATAGAGTAATGTATATTCATCAAATATGTTGAAAAAATGTCTGACTTATTCAAAATATCTATAAATTACATTTCAGAAAAATAATGCACGACAATTATTCCAACATGGTTTTATGAAGTTTTTTGTTTGCTTATTTGATTGTTTATACAAATAATTGTCTGATTAATCATATACGTATTTGCTTATTTTATATTTTAAATAAAAAATATTACTTTTGAAATTTGTCTAAAATAATTTTTTAATAAACATAAATACCCGTAATACAAGATCAACGAAAAGAAAACTAGAAATCGTTTGCTGTAGGTAAACTGGAACAGCTAATTATCTTGGAAACATGTGTGCGTGTTATGTAGATACCGACATGAATTTTCCTACAAGAAAGTTTACAGTTCCAACTTAGCTAGGATAACCTGTATACCTACTATTCCTTTATGTTAACCGAGTTTCTCATCTTTTTAGCAGATGTTAGATATCAAACTTCTTCTTAGGTTACACACTGCAACTACCTCATTTTGCATCCTAACTCACTCCTCTTGATTCCTAACTCACTTCTCCTGATTCTTAACTCACTCCACTTGATTCCTAACTCACTTCTATGATTCCTAACTCACTCCTCCTGATTCTTAACTCACTCCACTTGATTTCTAACTCACTCCTCTTGATTTTTAACTCACTCCTCTTGATTCCTAACTCACTCCTCTTAATTCCTAACTCACTCATGTTGATTCTAAACCATTGCATCCTATACTAGTGGAATGTCCCAAATGACAGGTAACTGATTCTGGAACTTCTTATGTTCCACTTTATTTTGTCCACAAATCTCGCGAGTTCACAATCACCTCCCATTCATTTGTCCAATAACTTGAGCTAACTCATTAGTAATGTCTTCTTTAGGTACATCTTGCAAACTAGAGTTGGATATCGTGTGGTTTATCAAGGTGACTGGAACTGTGGTCGTTTTCGTGTCAACGACTAACCTCCGCTGGGTGTTCTGCCGAGACAAAACGCTGTAGGCTGAGGTAAAATGACGCACCTTTTCGCCTTTTCCGCATAATTGTGCGAGAGTCACCTAAAACACAAAACAATTGATTTAGGGTATATCTTTAAAATTAAAAGGTAATACCAAGATTAAAGACGTACTAGGAGTAAATTAAAAATTTGCTTATTTACTCAAAAAGTATGATACAAGCACAAAAACAAAACTATAATAGAATAGAATGAAGCGGTGTTCTTTGCATAAAGTTCAGTAGCTAAATGATTGGCTAAGACAGTCTGTCTAAAAAACTTTCTTTTACGGATCTCCTGTAGCAGAATAATTTAAAATTCAATTATCAGATGGATTCAGAAACCGCATGTAAAAGAAGGTAATAAAGTGACTAAGGATATTGTTGGGAAATTTGGCAATTACATTTATCAATCTAGCAATGTCAATTATCTGCACATTTATCTGTTCAACATAGTTAGTAGCTGTACGATTAATTTTGACTATCTGTCATAAGAGATCTATCTTCGGCAATAGTTAGGTTGAAAGATCGCATGTAAAAGAAATAAGTTAGGATACGGTAAAAAGATCAAGCATTGACATATTCGCATTGTTATTATTTGATCTCCAATTTAATATATACAAATTGTAAATAGTTGATTTTTTTCACGTAGTAAGTTAGTACGTAGTTAAGTTGTAAGTAGTTAATTTAGTTAGTAAGCTTTCTGGTTTCTACACCGACGAACGTTTTGAGAGTGCTTCAACCGCTGTTTGAGATAATTTTCCGGTCATATTCCACGATCTCGATCAAAGACAAGCTAGATTGTATCGCAACAATACACACTCACTTTCAACACAACATCCATTTTGCTGCTTTGATATGACACCGGACAAAGGAATAAAAACGGCAATCATTTCCGTTCCATCGGAATCTTATACACATGACTTTCATGCCACTTATGTGAATATGTTTATTCAAATTTTAGATCAAAGGCAGGGTATTTTATCATGTAAACGCTCTTGTAACCACAGCATTGTAAATAAAAACAGAACCAACCTATGAATATTCAATCATACCCCCAACCTCTCCCCAAGTCCACTCTAATTCTTCCTTAAATAGTTAATTTTATTCAGAACAACCAACATATATATATATATATATAATATATATATATATATATATATATATATATATTATATATATAATATATATATATATATATATATATATATGATATTATAGCCAACCTATCATATTAGTTCATTTTTCTTTTCCTCACCTACTTCTGTACAGTATAAAAAATGTATTGCGTTCAGCCTAACTATCCGAAACGTAGAGAGATACTTTTTTGCAAGATTTTTATATTTTTAAATCCGCACATGATAGGAAAAGTAACCATTACTGAATTGGTTTTATAACAGGAAGTAGCATTAGGCAGATTAGTCATGAATGACATCTAATTTCTCTGCCATGGGAGTTATTAGTTGGTCTAAATACGTTGAAACGATTTGATAGTTTAAATAGAACGAAGGAGTAAAAAAATCTTTCCACAGTTATCTAAAACATCTGATAATTTAAATTTTATGCCATGAAACGTCATGATTTTAACATATCTAAAAAAATATCGTTTTCACATATTTTATGAGTAGCACAAAAATATATATGTTCAGATATAACGTAAAAAATAAAAGTTGAATAGCTATGGAAATTCCAGTGCTAATTTACTGTGTGTTGAGCTATCTGACAATACGTCCAACAGCAGTTGAGAAATTAAAATTTATATACCGCTAAAAGTTTAAAATTTAATGGTCAATATTTTCAAAATGACGCCCAATATCATAATACAATTTTGTGGGTCGATTTACTTTCTATGGATGCATAGTTTTGTCAAATGTTTATTTGATCATATAAATTTTCGATTTTTTAAAAAAATTGTTAAATTTTGATGACTCAGCAAAATAGGTTATCGTATTAAAAATTTCATCTTCAGGGAAGCATATCTAGAGCTTAGGTCTGATTTGTGTGCCAAGTTTCAACTCTCTAGCCCTCTTCGCCCGATTGTGGAGAGAATTCACGTAAAAGGACAGATAAGAGCGCCAGGCACAAAGTGCACGTGTTAGATGTCCTAACACGTGAAATTTTGTTTTATTCTCAGAAATTATGTGGTTTTTTATTTCATAGATTCAACAAAAAAAATTTTAAAAAATCTCAGAAATTTTACGATGCTTTTTTTGAAGAAACAAAATTGTTTTCAAGAAACCAGTAATAGAAACATATGGTTTAATAATTCTTTGAATGCGACGAGGTTGTTTCTGCAAAGTTCACAGTCAATGTATTCCGAAAAATTATCCATAATTTAATTCATCTAATTATATTTATTATTTATAGTACTGCAATCATCAAGACATCTTAAAAAGTCAGAAAGACCTCTTGAAACCTCTTTACGGACCACTTGTGATTGAGATCCACGGACCACCTATGATCTACAAACCGCCGGGTGGGAACCTTTGACAAAGCAAGTCAGTCTAGTGGAGAGTGTTATAGCAACTCAATAAAAGCCTTAAACTTTTATACTTCCTAAAATAATAGTATAATTCAAGGATTATCATAAAACTAATTTACATCATAAACTGCTGAAACAGGGCTTAAAATATACTCAATTATAATTAAAATTAAACTTAGATTTGTTATATTTTGCTCAGAACAAGAACCTAACATATTAAAATTTTATTTATGAACCCTTTTCTTTAAGCGAAAAAATCAAACATACTAGAATTGAGTAAAATCGTTAAAATGGTACCTTAAAAGCAAGTCTAAACTTATGTGACATGATGTTGTAGAGGAGTGGGTTAACCGTAGTATTGAGATAGTACAGGATGCCTGATAAGTAAGTCAATGTCTTGTAGATAGAAGCAAGCAAGGTGCCGTCTCGATCTGCTCCGACATGCTCAGCGTAGACAGCAAGCAATCTCTGAGCATGGAATGGTGCCCAGCATATGAAAAATGCAACTACTACTGCAACTAAACAAAACAATAATAATTTAGCGAAATATCATAACGATACGTTTTAGAAATAATGGAATTATGTAGAAGAGGAGAGGAAAATTAAATTCAATATATTCTTAAATAATCAGAGTCTTGATAATGACGTACTTAATGATCTAGTAGTCCATTAGGAAGTTTAAGTTCTAGCAAGGAGTATACATAATTCTTGGTTCTAGATCATCTAGTCGAGCCAGTTACATGAGAGTTGCGTAGTTCAAAGTTCCCTGTTGGTTAGGGAACTCCTTATTGTTCCTCATTATAAAAAAAAAAATGCCCCATCCGGGTATTCACCCTGCGGGAACCACCTCAGGTGGGTAGCATCTACTACACTCTAAGAATTAATTAAAGTTGACGAAATCTTTTTAATACAAATACTATTCATAAAATCTTAGAGCATAGCCCGGGCTGCGAACCCCGGACCTCCGGTGCCGAAATCGAACGCCTTTACGATCACGGCCACGGAGGCAGATCCATTTTATATTCGATGATAAAATAAGGGCACTTTTGAGGAAAATTAAATCTAAGGTTTAGGTTGTAATAATGACTATATTTCGCCTTCTCCTCAAGGCATACTCGTACTCATGTCTCTTAGTAATTACATCGATTAAATCAGTTTTAAGTAAGCCAAAGGCTATTGTCAACAATTAAAAATTAAAAAACACAACTACATAGCTAAAGCACTAAATACAGTTATGGATACATATAACAAAGACATTTAGAGATCTATAATAAGTAGTAAATAACTATTTATTTATTTATTTATAAGTACAGAAGTCTTAGAAAAATCAACAAATCTCCACTAACCCTATTGGCAGAGTTCAATAGAAGGAACAGTTGAGTTGCTAGTTTAACAAGCTTGTGACTGACAGAGAACTTGATTAGATTCATTTTAGTAATGAATCTCTAACACGAAATTTATATACTCTTCTTGGTTATAAATAAAATTAGTGTGCGTGTCTTGATCTCCGGTTAAAATGATATAATACCAAAATAGGATATTAGGGTAATTTTTCGTTAAAAGTTATATTTAGAAACCAATATTCACTTATTTAATAACGTTATGCGTTATTATTAATTTTTAACCCAAAATCAAATATATGGTACAGTTAAAATATACAAGTCCAGGGGACTACGAAGGAATCCTTTGACTTGGAACGGAAGTTACTATTTGCTACAGAAGAAAATCCGCTACAGAGGTCAATGGTAAAACATAAGTTCATTTTTTCTCCAAAAAATCGCTAAGAAGAGTTGTTGAAGAACAAGAACTAACTATAGGAGTTTCTCCCATGGTTTATGATGTCAATAATGCTGCCTACCATCAGATGGAAAACTAAACGGTCGAGCTGCAGAAATAATAAGCTTCGACCAAGATTTCAAATTGGACTGCTGCAAAGATAAGCAGATTTTGGTATTTTACAAGATTTAAAATACCAACAAAGTTTTTGCGAAGTATTCCAAGTTTGAAAAGGTTTAATGTTTTAAGTAATTTATTATATCCGTTGGGTTTAAAATAAATAGGTCGTCTCGGGCCAATAACCGGAATTTTTAGATCAAATTTTCGAGACTTTTACTTAATTTAAGTTTAGTTTAGAATTTTGTTAACTCTGCTATGCGGTTTTAAACTTAAACGGTTTAAACAAGTTTTACCTTTAAATTGTGCCCAGTAGAACTGTTAAGTAAGTTTTGACATGAAAGTATAACATTATAATGAGAAAAAACCAATTCACTACATGAGGTCTACAAATATCTGTGCTGTTTTAAACTGTTCAAGAAACATTTTGTTGGTAACAACGCATCCATTGTAACCTACAAAATTACTCATTGTAGTTACAATGGATACAACAAACAATATGTAGATACAATGGATAAGAGGTTTCAGTTTCTTGGATAATATTTTTACCACAAAAAAGAGGTAAAAAATTGAAAATGTTGTGTTTTTCAAAATACGTTTCTTTCTAAACTATACCAGTTAATGGGAACAATATTTTATATTTTGGTAGCAGCTCGCATGCGATTTAGCATGTAAAACATGCTCTTACAGAATAGAGATTTAGTTGGACTGGTAGTTAAGTTGACAAATAAACAAAGATAACATTTACATTATCTAAACAAGCTATCTTAATGTGATAAGATGATAACTAGCAATGGGGGTTATGTATGTGATAGAGGTTAAAACGTCCTTACAAAATATATAAAACCACTGAACAAAGGAGTATTTACTCTACAGCGATGCAGAAAGACATTTTCCTTAGCGCATATAAAACAAGTAGGAGTTAAAAGAGAAGTACACAAGTTATAAGACATTTATTATATTTGCCTTAATGCCTTTGATACTTGAATTTTAAATAAAAGTATAAAATACTGCGATGTTAGTAATGCAATTTTTACTATGCACTTTCAAGCACCAGTAACAGAAATCTTTAATATCAGGCGTTAAATATAAAATTTTACAGCTTCGATACTACCTAACAATCTTGAGTTTTACTGACTAAGCATATGCCATTTATTCCAGTCTCTTTACATACATAAGAGGTAGACAAGGCATTTTTAAATATTAAGGAGTCGAGAAAGGTAAATGTCAGAGTGAAAATAGTTTTTAATATTTTGTAACATTACAAAGGAACTTATAAGAAAAGCGCTTTCTTCATTCCTTTCAACTTCCAGAAAATTTTCAAAGACCACTGCTTTTGTCACAAAAGGCGTTCTTAAATAAAAAGAAAATTTCTGTATAAAAATAATATGACAGTTCTATTGAAATGTTCTTACAGAGTTTTTAGAAACAACCTAACCGTTTCGCCCATATTCATTTCTTTTATTTTTTTTGCAATTTCTTTTCCTTATTTTGTTAGCCCCTTCTAGTTTTATTTAAAAAAAGGTGAGAGGGAGGGTTAAACCCCAAACAATACAGAAATAGTATTTGATTTACATTTTTTCCATTCTTGTTTATACTCCATTCTAATATTATTTATTTTTCTTATGAATACAAACGTTTTTATGAATAAACATTGGAGAATTGCTGATTAATAATTCATAATAGTACGCAAGGTATTAAGGATTTACAATAAGTGATTTTGAATTTGAGTCAATTGAAGGCTTTTTATATTTTCCTTTTTATCCTAAAATATAATATGGCTGAATTATTTAAAATAATAATTTTGTCGTATCTATGACAATGTTTAACTTTTTAACATAAGCCTACTATACATCTAGCACCTTTGTATTTTTAAAAGGCATGATTAATATATTTCGAGTTTTGTACTTACTGCGCTATGTACTCAAAACAAATTGTCTAAAGACAAACAATTGGTACAAATCCGTTATAAACCCGGATTTTTTTAACATTATTATAGTTTTCATCTGGTAGTAAAACATTGTTGATAAACTATGTTTTAGTTATTAACCTTTAGTAGATATTGTTAAACTACAAAAGGAAACAGTGCAGGACACAGTCTACACCTATAGGGCATAAATTGATCCACAGACTTTCATTATGATATTGAGGGCCATTTAAAAAATATTTATAGTTACTTTTTAAAATTTTAACGGTCTCTAAATATTAATTTTTTGACTGCGTTTAGACAATCCACATATTGTCAGATAAGTTACATACACAATAAATTACCACTCGAATTTCTATAGCTATTTAACGTTTAGTTTTTTATTTGCTTATTATTTAGTACGACTTTTAAAACATTGTTTACATCAGTTCGTTCCGTAAATCATGACGTTTTACGTTAAAAATTTAATTCTTCAAATCATTTAATATATAAAATATATTTAGACTTAATATTCTCATCAAGAACTATATTAGTAAAGAATGAGGCTATGATTTAGAAGCCCGTACCCGTATTATTTGATTGAATGCCAATCTAACGTATAGCACTAAAACTATAGCACCCTATGTATCTAGTTACTTAAATACGGAGAGTAGCGAAACTGAAGTAATGTTACATTAAGCTTTAGATAATCATGACAATCTCAGGACGAGTAGAGCGAGTCCTAAGTCTTAACACCTTGGACATCAGATATCCACTTTATTTGAGATTGAGAGTGCCGAGACGAGAGTTGGGAGTTCTCAAGTGGACGTGGGAAGCGAGTCCGAAGTCATGAAACTCTAAACTTTGTATAAACATTTTATTCTGTGACCGAGCGTAGCGAAACCAAAGCAAAACCACCTTTGGCTTAGGATAACCATAACGTTCTGAGGACGAGCAAAGCCAGTCAGAAGTCATAACACCCTTGACTTTCGATAACCATTTTATTCTGAGGTCGCTATGCTCGAAGTGATACCACCTTAAAATATGAATAATCATCACAATCTGAGGACGAGCAAAGCCAGTCAGAAGTCATAACACCCTTGACTTTCGATAACCATTTATCTGAGGTCGCTATGCTCGAAGTGAACCACCTTAAAAATATGAATAATCATCACAATCTGAGGACGAGCAAAGCGAGTCAAGTACCAAAGACAAGTACCGAGGTACAGCGTACCTGATATTATAATTACCTCAATTAAACCTCTAACTCTTATACATCCAAAGGAATTTAGGAGAAATTATAACTGTGAAGTAATTCTCAGATATGTACGGTTTTAAGTTAAGAACCCATTGTTTCTAATATTGATGTGATTTATATATATATATATAATATATATATATATATATATATATATATATATATATATATATATATATATATATATATATATACATACATACACGCACATCTTAACTTTATCGTTTTATAATGACATTATAGAATTATGTAATTCCATAATATAAACAATAACATTAACAATTAGCGAAATGTAATATTATATTAATTATATTATTATGATATCTTATATTAACCACACATATAATACAATATTGTTATGTTATAACAATACATGAGTAGTGTGCCTCCGTGGGCGTGATCTTATATGCACTCGATTTCGGCACCGGAGGTCCTGGTTTTGAAGCCCGGGCTAAGCTCTAAGTTTATGGGAATAGTATTCCGAATATTTAGCGGATAGTGGATGTGACCCACCTGAAGTGGTTTCTGCTGGGTGAATACCCTGATGGTCCGAAAGGCCTTAAAACGGGTATTTATATTTTTTAATAATAAATCATTGATTTAATAATAAATAATTTATTTAATAATAAATAATTTATTAACTTTTAATAAGGGAACTTCAAACACTCCTTTATGAAGGAGCATCCCGAGAAACTTACGTATTGTGAGGTCAGTGAGTACGGCACTTGGCCAGTGTTTCACAGTAGCCTTAACCTGTTAAACTAATTTTTCAAATGCTTAGTCAAGTCACATCTTAACTTGATACAGGTTCCACGTGTACATATCATATACACGTGACAAATATTTTTACTCAGATAGGCAAAACCGCTTATCATTTTAAGCATCTAATATATAGTTAGCAAAGTCTGATTAATAAAAAAAAATCCGAGATACAGGGAACCTCCAAAGAAAACTCGCCCGACATGCGGACCACTGCGCCAGAAATTTGTGTATTAAAATTAATATTAAATGCACAAAACTTACTTTGGTCCTTTATTTAAAATTCTCACCTACGGGGTCATGGAAAACTACAGAGGGAGTATTAAGCCAAAATATATCGGTACTGATTTACAAGGAAAACAGAGAGCCTTAAATGTTGTCCGACAATGAGTTTAAAAATTATAGGAGAAGCCCTGTAGAGATTGTGTTTTTCATCTTTAATGTCTAACTCTCTTAATACCTACATATTATTTTTATTATTTATAATTTAATAGTCTCATAAGATATATAAAATTAAAATAACTTTAAAATATATTTTATTTTAAAATAAAATATATTTATTTTTATAAATAAAATAAATATATAAAATTATGAAAATTATAATATATATATATATATATATATATATATATATATATATATATATATATATATATATATATATATATATATATATATATATATATATATATATATTAATATATGTATATATATATATATATATATATATATATATATATATATATATATATATATATAATAGGTATAAAAGTATAAATTTGGCTTGAGATGTTTATAAACTGACGATAAGAAAGATGCAGTAGTGTTGGATCAGTAAATCAATGAGAAGGAATAGAAGTTAGGTACAGTTTCTTACATTGGAGGGTATGATACGCTTCTTTCTTTCTATATAAGTTCCTTGTGGATGAGATAAGGATGCAGTAAATAATAACTGCAGTAAGAAATAACTTACCTAACATGCGAACGACTCGGTTTTGATTTTTAACACTCTGAGATTCGTGGGACGACTTCTTGATGAGCCTTGATCTGCGTAACTTGATACCAATCAGTATGTAGAGAACTGTTATCAGAGTCATGGGCAGGGCGAAGAAAAGAAGAGTGGATATGAGGAATGTATGGATAAGAGAGGAATTCGTTGAGATCATTGAGCAGAGTATAGTTGGGTCTGGTTCTCGAGAACTGTTCCTTCCAGGGTCTCCGGGCAGCATGATTAGGCCGAACTGATTTGCCTAAAAAGAAATATAATAATAAAGAAATGAAAGAAAGGTACAAAAGAATTTTGTCAGCTTTAAAGTTAACTAAGAAATTTTAAATTATTAGGGTGAATTAGGTCGAGTATAAACTTGCGCAAAGGTCTTCAGAGCAGCACTGAGTTATTCTGTAACATATGCCAAACCCTACAATCAGCTAGATAGAGTGTCATCAATTGAGTAATTTATTTAGACATTTAATGCAGTCAGGACTCTTATATAAAATTAAGTTCTCTAGACTCCTCATAATTTCTTAATGGTTATTAGCTAAATAGAGGATAAAATGGACGTAAATACTTCCATCCTTAGAAAAAACTATCACTTTCTAAATAACCTAAATAGATTTTTGTGTATTTTTGTAAATAAACAAAATTATCTATTAAGAGACAGTTATATGTTTTGTTCCTTTACAATAGATATCTGAAGGACGTCCAATGTGGCTAGAAGTGTGGTGTGGCAGAATGTGTAGCTTTTTAGTGTCTAAAACTTCCTTTATCCAATTTCCACCCCCTTAAGGAAATGAACTAATGTTTAATTTTAATAAAATAGAAAAATTGTATTATTTAACAACAGTAGGACATAAATCTTATTTAAGTAAGAGTATAAATTAAATTCAAATACAGTAATTAACATGAAATTATATATCTCCTGTTAAGTCTATAGTTAATCCTCCTATTGTAGCACCGGAAGATTATCAAAAGTCTATTATCTTAAATTTGTAGAATTTAGTATAGTTTCATACCCTAGTTAAATTGAGCAGGTTTAGTCTATGTACCTTGGCTTATAGCTATTGTTATATCTGAATTAAAGCATAATGCATTAGTTTCTTTGGATAATATTATAATAACAGGAGACTTAACATGCACAGATTATACGTTGAGACGGTCACCTGAATCAGACTCTGAACGAGTCGATCCGTCGAGCCAATCCATTAATCGGCTTGAAATGAATAACGTTCTCGCGTTAAATACCACTACGTATTACTTAAATCCAATTAATCTGCCCCTGAAACTTGGTTCTTTTATTATTATTACAAGCCAATTTTATAACTTTATGTATATGTATGTATTATTTTTGTACATAATATGTGCATGTAACTGTTTTTATTATAAGTTAAGTGTTTGTTTAGTTTACATTTTTTGCTAAATGTAGTTGTTGAATAATCTTTAGAGGATATAGTAAGTTATGGTGTGTTTGTATTTAAATTTTAATTTAGCTACCTTATTTATAAAGTTTTGTTTTTGTCAAATGTTTTGTACTTTTTATTTTTATCTGTTGTTTAGGCCTGAAGATGACCCAAAGGAGTTGAAATATATAGCTTTCTTTCTAAATATTTGTAGAACTAAAGTCGACCTTATTTTAAATAAGTGGAGAGTTCTACGAAAAAAGATGTTTGGCTAATTAACTTGTTATGTTTATGTATCTTTACATTTTAGCCATTTTTTTATTATCAAAGTAAAGTTGAAAAATCAGCTTTCGTATTTATCATGTTGCTTAGATCATCAAATATTTGTGATAATAACCGTATGGAATAATCTATGTATGCCATATTTAACGCCAATGAATAAACAAAACTAATAAAAATTAATTCTTTCAATAATCATGTTTGTCTTAACTATCAAAATAAAATATTCTTTATCTTATTAAAATATAATTATGTTGGATCTACTGACGAACCAGATGGTTTTAAATACGCTCAACACTAATTACTTATCAAATAATAAATAATACAAAGTTAATAAAAAAAAATCTACAACCTTTTCACAACGTTCTTCTTTGATATTAATTAATATTTACTAATAGTAATTTATGCACCAAGGGAATAAAGAATGCTATTATTTCCCTGAGCAGTTAGTTGGTTCATAAGGCGTAAGCCGAGGGAACCAAAGTATTTAACTCCCGAGGCGAAGCCGAGGTATAAGTGTTTAATTCCCGAGGCAAAGCCGAGGAAGTTATGACTATTAACTCCCGTGGCGAAGCCGAGGAAGTATAATAGCATTTACTCCCATGGTGCATACAAGATTTTATCTCCAGACGTTGATTTTATTTTAACATGTTTTGTTGTATTTTATTCTTATTTTTTTGAGTCGGCTCCCCCTTATAAATTTTGGGGGTGCTACCCCCAAAAAAATCTTTTTTTTTATTGCTCCAAACAACTTCTTTTGACGTGAAACGGATTTTGAGCCAATACAATTTTTTTGGTGGGGTCCTCCTTATAAATTTTGGGGGTGCCACCCCCCGGAAAAAATACAAAAAATTGATCGGTCACCTGTATAAATTTAAAGAATACCACTCCCCTCAAAAATTGGTGTAATTGACTAGAGTCAATTACACCAATTTTTGAGGGGAGTGGTATTCTTTCTTTAGTGTTTCCTATTATTGGGTTATTAGAATAACCCAATAATAGGAAACACTTTTCACTCCCAAGGGAGTGAAAAGTTACTTTTTCTCCCTTGGGAGTGAAAAGTGCTTCTTTAATCCCTAAAAACTAGTTAATAAACTTTACATTATACACCGTCTGGAGATAAAGTTTATTTAATAATTTCAAAATCAATGTTAAACTTTAAATAAACGAAATTTTTCAGATAGATCCGACGAGCCAAAATCGCAAGTCAGATCCAAGTATCTTATTTTGGCCACGGATCTGACTGATAATGCCTCAGATAATCTGTTCTGATTACCGGATAAACTGTTTCAACGGTTTATCCGAACAAGGTAAATGCTACTTTCTACTTGTTTAATTGACCTGGAATATGATATAGCCGACAACTTCCTCTATGATAATCAAGAATGACACTGCACTGAAACAGTTTTGCAGAGCAGTTTCATTAGTATGTTTATTGAACACTAATCCAACATCCGTGATGTTGAATATTGTGTAGCTTTTCTATACACTTTTGATTCTCGAAGATGCTTTCCTTAGTGGAAGCAAAAAACTTGGTTTATGGAGTACATGGATGCAGTCCATAACCGTTAAAGTGTAAGTACTTTATAATTATGAAGCACATGCAGATAAAATATTGGGTGGGTGAATACACAAGAACGTAGCACTGAGATTGACTAATGGAAATTTTATGTTAGTTAACAAAAAAATATAGCCAATCACAGTGTTGTATTTTTGTTTACTCTCCAAACATGCAGACATATTATTCTGTAATTAGCTGATAGCAAAGTTTATGTTACTTACAAAAAAAATTAACCAATGACAGTGTTATATTTTTGTTTACTCATCAAGCAAACAAAAATATAGCACAGTGGTTGGCTGATTGCTTACGTAAGAAATACACGCTTTGATCAACCAATTAAAGTGTTTTTGTTTACCAAGACATGTTTCTTCCGCGCACATTTCATACCTGAGGAAAAGCTAATACAAGAGCGGCGATCCAAATTCCCACTACGAACCGGACAGCTCTTGAGAGTTTGCTAAACGTATGGGAAAGAAATGGATGGCAAATAGCGACGTATCTCTCTATGGTGAATGCTGTGATCGTTAGCACTGTAGCATTAGCACATGTCTCTGCCAAGTAACTGTTTAACACGCACATAAATTTTCCAAATACGTAGGTACTGTGAACAGAAAATTTGACAAATCAATTATACAAAGATACCAGTATTATTTTATACTATTGAATTTACCATAATACTATAACAATAAGTTGACACAACTTTTGACAACTATAAATGGTGCTTGGTGTAACTTGGAAGGGGTAATGAGGCAAAGGGTAAGGGAGGGGGGGGGGTCAGAAACCTCCCTAAAGTTTCAACTGTAGAATGATTATAGAATATTAATTTTAAGTTAGTAAGTTTATATTAACAATTTTTACATAAATAAATATAACAAATAAAAATGATAGTAAAACTTCTTAAGAGAAAAACGTCTTTTTTATAGAATGCCATAATTACTTTACTAATAATTACTACTCCATAATACTTGAAATTAATGTTTTGTTCCTGTCTTATTATTTTGTACTTTTGAATGTTTTTAGTAATATTTTTGAACTTTTGTTTTTTATTCTTTCCTTAAGATGACCCAAATTGACTGAAATATCTTGTTCCTGTTTAAAAAAAGATTGTAGAATTAAATTCGTTCTTTTCCTAATAGTAATGATAACAACACAAAAAATTATAATTCCATTGAAGAAATTGGTTGTTGGTAGACATATAAAGTGAAGATAAAATTGTGTTTAAATTATTTGTTCTGGAGAATTCAGAGCCATACTGAGAATGAATAAAGGCAGGGTCGCGGCGGTACACTTAGTGTTTCTAAGAAGCTTTTATAATTTTTTCCTTAATTTTCTTAAAATTTTTATTCCTTTATTATTATTATTATTCTGTTTTTCGCATTAACCACACTACCACCTCACGAGACATTTTTGATAATTTGGTTTTGTTTCAACCGTGCGCAACCGAGTTGGATCGATTCTTTTGTTTCGATCATTTATCAATATCATTATTAGTCCAATCTGTTTCATATAACGCTTTTCATTTTTAAAGTAGAGTATTTTTTGATATGCTAAACTAGCACAACTTTGTACTGTACTCTCACATTAAGTTTTCAAGTTACGCCCCTGGTGCTTATCAACGTATGAATTAAATGCTTAAATAGCCACTATTTTATTTCCTAACTTATCCACCTTTTTTGGAGCTTGGAAGATTTAAATTAGTAGATGTAATCTAAAATGTGCACAATAATATCAAATCTTGGCACGTATGATTAAGACTATCACTCAGACTATCACTCAGAATCCATCATATCAAGTTATCACTCAGAGAATCCATCAACTCAAAGTTATCACTCATATCCTTAACTCACTCATAATCCCATCACAACTCAAAGTTATCACTCAGAATCTTCAGTTACATCAATCATCACAATCAAGTTATCATCAGAATCCTATCTCAATCAACACTCAGAAGTATCACTCAGAAATCCACACAACTCAAAGTTATCATTTAATCCCATACTCACATCAGAATATACAACTCACATCATCACAATCAAATTATCATCAGAGTCCCATAATCTCAAAGTAACTATTTAAGGTATCAACCTAGAATTGAATCTCAAATATTGACTTAAAATATTTCCAGATTTAAAATATCGCCTTGTTTAAGGGTTTACCTTTTATTATTAAAAAACAAAGGGCTATTTTATGAACCTTTGTAAGCACTGTAATTCACAATGAGTGTTTTGCCACATTTGGCATAAAATTGAGTAAAATATCTTCTCAAACACAAGGGGTTACTATCATCTATCTAGGTTTCAAACGCACAAAGAATCATTCGATCTATTCGGAGGAAACAGTAAGGTTATTATTGATATTCTCAACATTCTCTGTAATATTAATAAAGAATTTCCCTTAGAGCACCTTATAGGCGATTTCATTAAATTTTTATGATTTATTACGATGAAAAGAGCAAAAAATATTTTATAAACAAAATTAAAACATTTTGAAACCCTTACTCCGCTTTAATTAAAACTTCAGAGTCAAGGGCGCAATGCTTCTCAACAATGCAAGGTTTGGGAGATGTAAATTATTGCAGTTAGCAATATTTGTTTGTATAATTTAAACGTGTTTAATTATATTGAAAATTAAAATGCCATGTTTAACACTTTTTTTAATGTCATTAAGAATATTGAATATTGTAAAACACTAAACTCTTTAGCTTTATTGGTTGAGTATCTGTACAAATGGATGGGTTAATGAGGGAAATTCATAAACGACAAAGAGAACACAGTTTTAAGTTAAGTTACGGATAATATTATTGATCTATAATATTAAAAGAAATTAAAATAAGTCGAGAAATCTAATTTCTGGGACTCGCGTGTTGAAAAACAAGACTATTTTATTATACCTCGTTAACATTAAGATCGATATCCTGGACAAAGGAATATAAATTCGAAGCCTCTTCAATTTGACAGGAAAATCAGTGAAAACCATTATAAAACCTCTTCCATATATTATTCATTGCTTTCCATAACACTGCTTTGTGAAAACATACAACTCTCTAGAACTAGTGAATAGAAAGGTTGATTTCATCATTATTACATCTATTGTGAGAATTCGTCATATTAAATTAATAATTTACTATCAAAAGCTCAATAAGACCTATTTACAAGTTGTAGTTCTAAACTTCACGAAGGTTTTTAGATTTTACTAGAAAAAATTAAAGTGTTACATACATACACAATGCTTTAAACATACGTTTCGAATAAGATCTTTATTTATTTATTTAAGGCGAATTAACATTTTAGCATAATTAAGCTGGAATGAACAATGTCAGATAGGTTAAACCAGTGTCATATTATAAGCGTAAAGATAACTTAATAATTTTTTAACTGTTGCTATTTAAATAAACAGATGGAACTTAAATAAAAAGATAGAATTCAAAACGGTAGCGCTAGAGGAATTCATCGTATAATGATAAATAAAAGTCTCTCCACTAAATTAGTTTATTAAAAAACAAAGCCGGCTTTCAACCTCAAAAGGTCATCATCAGTGCCTAACAAACAAATAAATATAACATTATAATAAAACAACAAGTAAATAAGAAAGTAAAAATATACAAAACGTACTACTATACATAAAGAAGTAAAAAAAATAAAACTTAAACATACGTCAACGTATGTTTAAGTTATGTTAGTGGAGTATGTTTATAATGTTAAGTATGTTAGTGGAGAGACTCTTTTATTTATCATTATAAAAAGATAGAAGTTAAATAAACATTTGAACAAAATATAATACTAATAAATCAGATTCGGTGTACTGTGTAACTTTCTTCACCTTCTTTACTTCATGTTCGTATGGCTTATCCTCAGATAGTAAAATAATCTATTATATTTTCAGTGGTCACCCATCTAAGTACTGACCACGTTCGAATCTGTTTAAATCAAGTGAACCGATAAAATCCGTGGATATACTTATCAGAATGAAAATAAAACTTATACACGGCTACGTGTCAAATCTCAAATTGACCTCAACATTTTTCCGCGTTTTATAATTTTTCGAAATTTTTGCTGAGTTAATATTGTGGGTTAATCACGTCATAAAAAACCTATAGACTTATTTTTGTGCAAAGTTTCAACTCTCTATAGCATAAATAAATACACTGGTACCGACGATGATAACCGATACAAGTACACACACACACAGACAACTTTGTGAAATGGTTTTCTCAAAGTTGTCTGCATTTAAGCACCTCCGGAGTGCTTTAAACCACCTGAAATTGATAATTTAGGTGACAATCCGGATCAGATGTTTTGCAAACACAATACTTTTTCTATATCTACGGTATAAATAAGGAAATGTAAAAAGAAAAAATTAACATCAAAATTGACAAATAGGTAAACTCCGTCAGATGGGAGGGAGGGCTGAAACAGCACATGTATTTATTTAAAGTAATGTCATGTTCCAGTTTTTAAAATAAAACCAAGGAACAATAGAGTGATTAAAGTCTATAACGTTACATCCCAAATACAGTGTTGTCCCAATAAACAATGTCCAATACACGATGTATTTATTTAATTTCTAATAAATATTCTTTTAGGTTTAAATATTTAACCAAGTTTAAATAGTGTTGTTTAATTTAAACAACTCATTTAGTTTAGCAGCAACAATAAATTCTAAAATGAAGCTATTTCCCGAAGAAGGGAAATAGGCTATAAGGGAATCAGCTGAAAAGTAGGATTATACGATTTACAAAACAATGTTGCCAACTTAAACATATTTACACGAACACATATCCTTTAAATCTCTCTATAGATTCATTATTTTATTTACTTGCCTGTTTCTATTTTATTTTAACTCCTATTTTGTTAATTCTATTTGTGAAGTTTGGATTATATATAAAAATCAAATTTAAGCAATAATGCGTCAGAACAAATACGTAGTACAGAATTAATTAATTTTTTATTTCGTTTCAGAGGAATTTAGGGCGTGAAAAACTAGATTTTTTTATTAAATCTTTCTTCCAAGAGTGGAATTTGATTTGAAATTTGTGACGTAAAACCTGAGCGAATAAAAGACTGCTTTAATGAGACTGTGTATCAATATTTAATCTTCTTTGAAATTGGAGTCAATTTTCTATAAAAATCTAGATTGGGATTGAGTCGAACTGAGCTCTTTTTATTTCTATCGTGATAAATCAAAATACATGAAAGAGGTATAAAAATAATTTGAGAGGATTCTTCAAAGTTTTGCGTTTATTACAGAGATGGTTGTATCAAATTTGATTGGTGACGTTTTGAATTTTTACGACAGGTGAGGCTATAGATACGACATAATTTTGTAAAATGGATTCTTTATTTGACTTATGTCGATCTACTTCTTTTCAATTAATTTCAAATGACGATTCAGCACCTACTACTTCCTAATCCCAAAAATGAAAAATATGGTGTCTGAATCCATGTAGGTAACCAGATAAAATGTACCCACGGATAAAGAGACCCCGGATTAATAAGTACACCAGATAAAATAATAAATAAAGTACCCAGGATATAATTTTCTCGGATACAATTTTTCCCGGATAAAATGTGTCTGGATAAAAAATATCTTGATAAAATGTACCCGGATAAAATGTAAAACAGATAAAATTTACCACGGATAAAATATACCCGGATAAAATTTACTACGTATTTATAAAAACTAACAGCACACTCCTGTTTTTAAGGTTTTTTAGGACTCAAATGTTTTAATGTCAGACTTACTTTGACCAAAGCTGATACATTTCTTGAGGCAAACCACTGACTAGTAGCAATAAATCAGATATAGCTAAACTGAACAGATAGTAATTCGTAGCCGTACGCATATGTCTGTTCCGGGTGATGATAACGCACGTAGATAAGTTCCCTACGACACCCGCTATGAAAATAACGCTGTAGAATATCGTCATGGCAACGATCACTATCGTCGGTTCCTCTTCGGAACCATCTCCTGGTGAGTCCGTGGTGATGTTCATCGTAGTTTTAATCTAACTTCTCCATTATCTGAAACAAATAAACATTCGGTTAAAAAGTTAATTAAGTTAAGGTTAAGTTAAGTGTTTCGGTTAAGTTTCGGTTAATTAATTCTCGTACAGGGAATTATAGCCGACCAAAGTATGGACAATCAGGACTTCTATACGCAGCAGTAATATAGAAGTAAGATAAAAAGTTAAAGAATGGTGAGTAAGGACTTCAAAACTGTCGAGGAAAGGGTTTAAGACTCGTGAGCCTGGCTGTAAGTAGAGTTCAAGACTGATGAGTAGAGTATTATTGAATCCTTTACTAATCCTTAAACTCCTTACTCGTGAGTAAGGGGTTCAAGACTAGCAATAAGCCAAGAGTTCAAGACTGATGAGTAAGGGGTTCAAGACTGATGAGTAAGGGTTCAAGACTAGCAAGAAGTCAAGAGTTCAAAGACTGATGAGTAAGGGGTTCAAGACTAGCAAGAGTCAAGAGTTCAAGACTGATGAGTAGGGTTTCAAGACTAGCAAGAAGTCAAGAGTTCAAGACTGATGAGTAAGGGGTTCAAGACTAGCAAGAAGTCAAGAGTTCAAGACTGATGAGTAAGGGGTTCAAGACTAGCAAGAAGTCAAGAGTTCAAGACTTGATGAGTAAGGGGTTCAAGACTAGCAATAAGTCAAGAGCAAGACTGATGAAAGGGTTCAAGGCAAAAGTCAAAAGACTGAGAGTAAGGGTTCAAGTTAAAGGACTTGAGTAAAGGAAGGGTAGCATAAGGGTTCAAGAACAGTAACGGAGAAGAGTAAAAAAAGGGAGGAAAGTTAAACTAAATGAGGAAAAAGGGTTCAAAACACAAGTTTTCAAGACTTGTGAGTAAAAAGTTTAAAGATAGTGAGTATTGAGTTTAAGACTGGAGAACAAGGGGTTAAAGACTTGTGAGTAAAGAGAATTCGTAAAAAAATCGAATTCATCATTTTTCTATTTAAAATGATGAATTTTAAATCTTAAAGTAGAGATCACAGGAGTTATACGCAGGTATAAAATATAAATCTTATTTACAAAAACAAGCCAGAAAATAAATAAAATATTGAATAAGCCTAAAAGAAAAACAAAAAGATGGTTGCTTTTAGGTTTTAACAGTCCGGTAAAGTATTTCATTCAACACACCTTCATATTTTTATTCCCCATATAAACCTTTCACCTGCACGTGCTCGATATTATAAATTTAACATATATTTTAAAATATCTCATTAAAAATATGAATTTTTCACTCCATTTCCCTCTCTAGACTGTAAAAGTTTGACCTAATATAAGGTATCAACTTTCTGTACACGTGCTGTGTTTAGTTGCCCTAAATTTATAAGACTATAATAAACTTTAAAAATGTTAAATTATTACTCAAAGCAATATACTAGGAAAATGAGAAAATTTAGCTTCGTTTAAGTAAATATTTCTTAGTGTTAAACACAAGTTATTAAAGTTTTAAGTAAAAAGTTAGGCTTTTGACTTTTTGACGTATTTAAGTGTTAACAAGAGGTTAATTTTCTTTCTAATGTGGTCAAATTTTGAAGAAGAAAATAATACTCGAAACATTTTATTAAAAGTTTTATTTATTAAAATTTAATTGATTAGTAAAATTTCATCAGAAAAATACGAAAGTTGTTCCTTTATTTGTCTTACTGCTAGAAAGAACTAAACTTATTTTGTTAACTATACCTATACCCATGCAAATTATGTTAATTCCCGTTCAAATGATGATCTGTTTTTTAATTTTTCGTAAAAAATTCAATCATCGTAAAAAACTAAGTTAAATTAAGTTGAAAAAAAGTTGTTTGTTTATGTTTATAATTTTAGTTGTTTTTCAACTGAAATTATTGGTAACACTGAATTTAAAAAAAAATTCTTCAATGTAACAGTTGTTAACGGTTTTTTTAAACACAGCTTACCAAACCATACCAAGGTGCAAAATTAAATAATGTTTTTGAGGTTTATATTAAAATTTTAAAACACAGAGCCTGTTAAGCTTGATTTTTTAAAAGCCAGAACAAATTTCCGGGTTTTTGCGATGAATATGGGTGGCGGGGATTGGAGAAAAAAAAATCGGAAAGTACCTCCTTAAAAGTGATTAAATTATCTTATAATCTCTTACATTTAAACATTTAAAACAGGATTAAAAGTAAACAAAGGCATTCGGTTCGTGCTCGCTTCGTGACGTGGTTTCTTTAAGCTCCCTAGTCGCCATAAAAAAGAGAATTTTCACAAATACATTGCATTAAGAAGGGATGTAGAAGTAAAAGTGACCCAGAGGTTTTCATGCATTTGAGCTCTTTAATTAGAAGTGTATCTTTGACCCTTCTTGTGTCCTTCCGGTTTCTCAGCATTTTCTTGTTTGTGTATTGGTACACCAGTCCAAGAGGCGCTAGTTTATAAATAAATCTCGGGAATCAAGAAGTCTTCTACTTCGGGATCCCCCTCCCTCTTCATACCTCCTCACCACTATTTAAAGTATTTTATCTCCAGACGGTATATAATACGAAATTTAATGACTAGATTTAAGAGAGTGAAGAATCACTTTTCACTCCCAAGGGAGTAAAACGTAACAATTGCCAACTTAACTTAATAATCGACAAACTAAGTAGTATATAATTATTTTTATTTGAAAACTAAGATACCTATAAATAAGAATAAGATGTATAAAAAAAAGAATATAACATTAACAATAATTTTAAGTAGAACTAGTGTAATGCTAATAATAATAAAAGAATAAATAATTTAAAAAATAAAAACTAGTTCTTTATTAAAAAGTAAAAAAAAATAAGTTGGCTATCCTGATTTTTTAAAATCACATTAGGATTTGCATACTCATTGTTTTTTTCGGCAAAATATCATTAAATCAAAGTTTTTTTTAGTTTAAAACCTTAGCTTTAACTGTTTAACCTGTCTTAAACTTTTATAATTAGATTAAAATATTACTTATAACTGCTCTAATATTCTACTCTAATATTTCAGTTATGTCAGATAATATTGCGTGCGATATTGACGAACTTTTTAACAATACACCTCCTGAATTTGCTATTGAAGCGAACTTGGTAAAAGAAAACTTCTTACCAACGAAATCGAAAAAGTTATATGACAAAGCTTGTAACAATTTTAAAAGTTGGTGTCATGATCATAATATACAACAAGTAAGTGAAAATGCATTGCTTGTTTATTTTAATAATGAATAAAAAACAAAACAAGTGTCAAGTCTGTGGTCACTGTATTCAATGATCAAATTATCTTTGCTTGTGAGAGAAAAGTTTAAAAACAAAAGCTATGCGTCACTAATAGCATTATTAAAAATAAAAAACGAAGGTTATATTGCAAAGAAAGCGACTGTTTTTACTCAGAACCAAGTTGAAGACTTTTTGCATAATTCACCAAACGACGAGTTTCTTATGATAAAGGTAAGATAATTTTCAGTTAAAAAATCTTAAAAAAAGAAATGAAAAAAACATTCCTACTTCATTTTCAATGTCGACGTCTTGAGATAAAATCTTGTATGCACCTTGGGAGTAAAATGCCATTATTCCCTTGCAATAATTTCCTTCCTCGGCTTCGCCTCGGGAGTAAATAGCTATAAATCCCTCGGCTTCGCCTCAGGAGTTAAACAAATAAATCCCTCGGCTTCGCCTCAGGATTTAAATCCTTTGGTTCCCTCGGCTTTTGCTTCAGGAACCAACATAATGCGCAAGGGAATAATTACATTCTTTACTCCCTTGGTGCATAAATAACTATTAAATACTTTAAAATTTGTGTATGGGCCCCCCATTACACCCTCTTTGGTCTATGGAATCATGTTTTGTTACCAACATATTTTATTGAATAATAAAATTTAGCAATTGTAACCAGTATTAGAGATAATATAGTTTTAGAATACCTTGACAGGAGGGTAAGTTATTCATTTTCTGCCTAAAATATTATTAAAGCATAAACACCAATGGTAAGATTGAATAAAACATTTGTTCATGAGATAAGAAGGTTTGTAATCTTTGAATGACCAACTCGTCCCACATAAGAAAACTATAAATAGGTAAATATTAATTTAAATATTATAAATAGGTATAATTATTTTTTATAATACAACATGAAAAATTAAATTTTATACATTTTTACATAAAAATATTGTATACGACTTGAATGATAGACATCTTAGTTATACCTAGTTTATCTAGTCTATGTCAAAAATGTTCTTAAAATACGAAATATGTGAAGGGTGTGCCGCCTATTATATCAGAATTGATTTTAGAACCAAAGTCTAAAATTAAATTTAATTATGTGTTGTAAAATATGTGTTTGAAGTCTTGTCTGTACCGACATAAGACTAATTAATAGCTTGTTCTGTGAGAGATAGCGTAGAGCATAGAGTTAAGAGAAGCTAGATAGATTTTATACTGTCGTCTTAGAAACCTGTTGTATCATGAAGCTTATAAGGGTTGAGATGTTCAATACCTTGATTAAACTACTCTAGTTCAATAACCGGCTCAAGTTTGTTCATGATTACCTAAACCAATCCTTATTCGGCCACGCAACGCTTGACCTCAGAAACAGAATATAATAGTGATCCAAAGTCTGAAATTTTTCATTTCGGACTTGACTCGCTCGACCTCAGAATATTATGAGGATTAACTACCCAATCCTTTAGGTGGTACTGCTTTTGCCTCGCTAAGTTCATCCTCAAAATTACTCAGTGACTTACGTGATGTAACTTAAGTTACATCACGCACATTAAGTTTCTAACGCTAACAGAAAATTAAAAGTTAAAGCCTGTCAATGTTTGAGAACTCAAAAGTTAATACATATTTTTAAAATGGAGAAAGATATTAAAATGAAATAAGGTGAATAGATTTATAGTATAGCACACGGTTACAATCAGTTGACAGGTTGGGAAAATAGTGTTAAGAGATTAATGAGATTGGTCCTATATAAAATTATGGGGGTGTCTTAGGCCCGTATTCAAAGACTTTTCCTAACATTTTCCTAACATTCTCCTAACTTTTTCCTAACATTTTCCTAACTATTTCCTAACATTTTCCTAACATTCTCCTAACTTTTCCTAACATTTTCCTAACTATTTCCCAACATTTTCCTAACATTCTCCTAACTTTTTCCTAACTTTTTCCTAACATTCTCCTAACATTCTCCAAACATTTTCCTAACGTTTTCCTATTGTGTTTTAAAAGTCTTTTAGAGGCTTCGCATGATTTTATTTAGTAAGAACCTAAGGTAGTTATGTCAAAAAGTGATACCATTGTAAGTAACGTAATATATCGCAAAATATCAATGTTATTAACTTATTACCTGGATTTACGACACACTTTGTCATAAACAACAATGCGGCCTTGCTTTGGCGAATGTTAAATATATTAGAAACTTTATTTACATATGTTTTCAGTAAACAGTAGAGTTAAAACAAATACAATGTTCAATTACTGTAACAGCTTTCATAAATAAAGCAGTATCAAGCGTTTCAAGTGATTACGAAAATATTTAATTATATTGAAAAGTACGGTGGTTGTTCTTTTTGACAAGTTAAATGTTTAATTTATTAATACTATTAAAACATCATAGAGTCACGGTTTAGTGCAACCCAGCTGTGTTGTTTTGGCATTAAGTCCCATATTTGGAGAAATAAAAGAGTACTGATCACTGTCGAGTTTTTCTGCTTTGCATGCAACTTGGCACAAAAATCGACCTGGTTTTATCTTTTATGAATTTATATGATATTAGAAACTTGTCAATAGATATTATATAGTTAAAATAATAGAGATATATTACTAGAGGGCCATATTGGTTGAATTTTGAAACATCGAAAAAATAACCTTACCCCTTCGACAATCAAATGAACTGAACAAAATTTCATTAAATTATATAGCAGACGCTGAAAATTTAAATCAAAACACAAAAAAATGTGCAGGAATCCAAAAAAATTGATTTCTTATAACCTTAACTTGCTCTTAGAAGAAGTTTCAATGAGGTTACATTGAGTCCCTGAGAGCCCCAAAATAATGTTTCAGGACTCATATATCTCTATGGTTAAAATATCACAAATATATGTACATTACTCTGTTACTAATTTTCTATTTAATCTAAGCAAATACATAACTGTCGGGTCTTAACTTAATAATTTATTGTTGTAATAGTAGTAATGTAAACTAGTAATTAAAATTTAATAATTTAATGATAATTTCAAAAATTTAGATGTATTGGCAGATGATGAGAGTGACACAAAGAGCTATGGAGAGAAGTATGTGAATTAGCAGGAGAGATAGGAAAAGTAACCAGTGGGTAAGACAACAGACAGGACTACAGGATATAGGCAAGATTATTAGTGAAAGAAAGTGGGGTTAGGCAGGCCATGAGGTAAGGACACAAGATGAGAGGTGGACTAAAAAGTTAATCCAATGGTACCCAAGGGAAAGACAAAGGAAGCGAGGAAGACCTAAAATGAGATGGGATGAAGAAATGAGGAGAATTTGTGGTCAAGAAGCATGGCAAAGAGTGGCAAGTGATAGAAAGGAATGGATGAGAATGGGAGAAATATTTAAGAATGTATGGCTGTACAAAGAATAGAATAAATAAATAATTATTAGCAGAAGAAATATAAAAATAATTAAACAAAATAAAATTTAAATAAATAAATATTTTTTTGAAGAAAACCCGAATTTAAAATTTAAAATATTTTAAAAAACAATTATATTAAATAAATAATAAAAATAATGTGTGTATATGTATGTGAATATATATAATTTTTCTTAATTTTTAAGTTACCAATGTAAATATTAAAAGTAGCATGATAAACTATTTATAAGTATGAATGTATGTGTGTCAGTATAGATGTAAATGTATGTATAACTTGTCTATGCAAGTATATATATGCCTTAATTTATATATAATAGTTAGGTTATATTATTTTAAATGTATTGTAAATATAATATTATTATTTATAAAAATATAGAAAATTAAATAATGTATTAAATAAGTTAGAATAAATTATATATAATTAAGAACTAACTAAATGAGTTAAAGAATAAATAAATGTAATAGGAAATTAAATAGAAAATTATGAAATTGTAATAAATGTTTTATAAATACTATGGATAAAAAAATATATTATTAGTAGGGATATTGTTGATGATGGAAATTAATGGTTATATAAAAATGGTATAGATACACAAAATAAAATATAAATAAATAATTTAAAAAATAAATAAATAAATAATAATGTATCAATAGTCAGTAATATATGATTTTCTAGATGTATAAATTAGTATAGTGTTTGTTACTAATTTTAAATAGCATGTTACCAACCTACCTCAGTAGAGGTGCCACGGCTTATGGCCGAACTGCATGTATAGAAGAAATATGTTAATCCTAATTTAAGTAAAAAAAAAAAAAAAAATGAGATGTAAATCTTTTATAATGCAAATAAATGGCTTATTATTATTATTATTATTATTATTGGCAGATGATTGCTAGAGAGTTCAGTTAAGGAACTCCCTCTCTGCAGCGCAAAGAGCAAGCTTTATAGCGGAGAGGTAGCCTTGTTTTAATATATTATGTATGTCATTATATAATATAAGTATTATAAGTATGTCATTATATAATGTTGTAAAATCAATTATTATTTAATAAAGGCATTAAAAAAAAGAAGATATAAATAAAGGATATAACATAACTTTACTTAAGTATAAAAGAGTAAATTTCTTGGACTGGTATTTTGTATAATGTATACAATTAAAATTGACGAAGACTGCAATCCTAAAATAATATGATGTTATTTAATAATTAATACAACGTTTCATTGAGTGAAGCTTAGCTTCCTCAGGTGATTGAATCAATCGCACAAAATAAAATTAAATGGAATTCAAAATAGTAACACAATTGAAAAGTGTGTTACTTACTTTCACAAGTAACCATCTATGATAACATAAACGTAACGTATACGTAATAAACGTAACATAACGTAAACTATGATATCATATCTTTTTACGCAAGACTTGGCTGAATTTTTTCACAAAGTGTTTTTGTTAGGATTCCCTCTATCTAAACCGGGTAATTCCATTATAGATTGTTAATACTTATTGCTACTCTGCCAGACTTCATTTGATTTACTTCACATCCACTCCTTAACTATATTATATATATATATATATATATATATATATATATATATATATATATATATATATATATATATATATATAATATAATATATATATATATATATATATATATATATATATATATATATATATATATATATATATATATATATATATTATATATATATATATATATATATATATATATATATATATATATATATATATATATATATATATATATTGATATTCAGTTGAATTATCAAGTTAGCAAGGTCAAGGTGTTTGCTTAGTATTGTCTTTCAGTGAGTTCAGAAGTATGGCTCTGTTTTCTTAAAATTATATAATGAGATTTATTTATTTACATACTTGAGGTACTTTATTACAAAGTTTTTCAATTGTTAAAATTTTACAAATAAATGAAAAGAACAAAACAAGAAAACAAATAGATTATAAATTATTAAATAGACTGTATAAACATAGGCAGCATAACTTGAGTAACAAACTTGATTAAAAAAACACAAAAAAGCATAACATTACATGAGAAACACTAAAAATTTAAGGTGGGAATACTAAATTATCAGCTAAAAAATTCGTTAACATTATAGTAGGCTTTCTCAAGCAAAATGTTTTAATGCTTTTTTTGAAATTTTTGGGTGGAAGTTCAACTATTGAAGCTGGTAATTTATTAAAGCACCTTATTCCATTAAAGTTTGGGCACTGATGTGATTTGTTATGCCTACAAGTGGGAATATTGATGTTAGCAATATATCTAGTGCCATAATTGTGGTTCTTAATATAATTGAACTCCCCCTCATCATACTTTGCTTTAACGAACAACAATAATGAAAAAATATAGGCTGAATGAAAAGTTAAAATTTTATTTTCAATAAAATATTGTTTGCTCTTAGAGTTATGTTTAGCATTATTCATGATACGAATAGCTTTTTTTTTTCAAAATAAAAATACTGTTGGCTTTGGGGGCTGCTCCCCATTCTTAAATACAATACAGCATACGTGAATGAAAATGGGCATAGTAAGCTAGCTTCATGGTATCAATATCTAAAGTTAAACTAAGTTTACGTAGCAGAAATAAAATAGATGAAAGTTTACTTCCTAACTCATTAACATGAGCTTTCCAGTTAAGTGAACTATCAAGGGACACTCTAAGTATTTTAATGGGTGAAATGTTTATATTATTATTATAATTATATTTAAGAGTGTGAGTTAAAATCTGGTTTTTTGACTCATTTAGAGTTAACTTATTTACTATAAACCAGTCATTTGCTAGCTTGATAATATCATCTATTTTATTAACTATTCCAGAGATTGAAGAAAGCCTAGAGTTGTAAACTTGTTGCTCTATAGAAGGATTAATAAACTCAACACAAGAATTAAATAAGAATTTAAAAGTAAAGACGAGTATGTCAAAATGCAAACAAAACAAAGCACGATGTTGTTAAAAGGTTTTACCAGAAATCATGACGTTAACTATTCATTGATCTTAAGAGGAGATCAAAAATAGTTTGCCAAATTAACTTTGGTCACTTTAGGGGTAAAATAGCCACCATGACCAATTCAGATCGATCGGTTCACTCTTGCAAACACACTACAATTCAGAGCGATCGGTTCACTCTTGCAAACACCCTACAATTTAGATCGATCGGTTCACTCTTGCGAACACACTACAATTCAGATCGATCGGTTCACTCTTGCAAACACACTACAATTCAGATCGATCGGTTCACTCTTGCGAACACACTACAATTCAGATCGATCGGTTCACTCTTGCAAACACACTACAATTCAGATCGATTGGTTCACTCTGCAACTCATTCAGATCGATCGGTTCACTCTTGCGAACTCACTACAATTCAGATCGATCGGTTCACTCTTGCGAACACACACGCTTAACAATTTTATTTAATCTTGTGGAAAAGTGAAATAGTTAATTTTAGTCTCCTATTCTGAGATCAAATATTAAATGCCTCTATATTGACCCTAAGCCTTGAGCCTAGGTTATTTAATTATTTCGTAAAATCAACACATTCTACATTCTACCCTCACACCATCGGGTTGGAATTAAAACCATGGTCACCCAAGCCTAAACAAGGTATTTCATAATATAAAGCCAAACACTGGGAAAAACTATACTGGAATTCTGGGAAATTCAGAAATCCACAGAAGAAACTTTTCCTTATTTCCTGTTGTAATTTTCATTTCCTCGTTTTGTTACGTTGCAAGTGTGTTATTATAAGGTAAGATAACGCAATTTCTTTGTGTGTTCTTACTATTTACAATTTCAATCTTTCAACTCAATATGCCTCGTAAATGTAACTTTTGAATAAAATTGTTACTATATCATGTTGAATAATACTTCCTCAAACAAATTTGAATTAGAGAAATGTGCTATTTAGTTTCCGCACAGGATGTTAATTTACAACTTCACACTACGAACAATCCATTTCCATTTTAATCTATGGAAAAATATGTCAACTTGTTTTTGAGACGGAAAATTTAAAACATGACGCAAAAATGCTTCTCTACATTTTTAAAGGCATGAAAACCATTGAACTATAAAAAGTAATGCCCGCTTTTCTTTATCAAGTGTCAACGTTTCAGCATCTATAAATTACTCTAATCGAAATAAATTGAGTATACATGTTATTGAAGTATGGATGCGCTTTTTTCTGGCGAACATCGGAGGATCCGATTTTAATTAAACAATGCAAAATAAAGACTTATAAGAGAAAAATTGGATTAGATTTGGGTTCAATTCAACCCAAAACCAGCTTATCAAAATGACATCACTTTTAAAAACTCGAAAATATCAAAAAACCTTTTGTTTTATTAAAAAGCGTTCCAAATGTTATTTTGAAGTTACAGATTTATTTCCATGGAAACAGATCTCGGCATGAGTTTTCTAAAATTTCTATGAGTACGCAAACTAGTATAGTCTGTTATCACATATATTACTTTAAAATTTTTACAAATGCATTCATTAAAAGAAGTCCCGGAATTGCGTGCTTTATCTTTGATCACTCCCTTTATCTGCTAGCAATAGGCTTTCCTGCCTATCTTTCTATACGACATTGTTCGTTCTATGTTACGTTTGATCGTTCTATATATATATATATATATATATATTTATATATATATATATATATATATATATATATATATATTATATATATATATATATATATATATATATATATATAAGTATATTTGTGTGGGCGTGTATTCAGAATAAGATAATTTGTGCAAGAGACGTAAAGCTTAAGTGCATGTTTTTTATACCTACCCTTACACTCAAGAGTGTAATCCACCGATCAATATTTCAATGATTTAGATTTAGAGGGTAAAGTTTCATGCCAACTATATGTTGTCTGTGACTAATTATTCAGTATATCTAGTGCCCAATTATCTACTTTCGCCAAGGGAAATTTGAAAATTTCACCAAAGTATCGCTATTAAGCGAAATCTATATAAAATATACATTCTATTTAAAATCTATCTCAAATAGACATGGAAACTTGTACTGTCGATTTTGTTTGACTATATACAGATATGTTTTTGATTAGCTCAATTAAAATTTCACAACTAAATTTAGTTTTAAATTAAATGAGTAAAAACTAAATTTAGGAGTAAATATCAATATATATCAAAGGTTTCATGAAATATTTCTTGCTAATATGTAATGTGATGAGTTAATATAGATGACATAGTTACTACGTGTAACTTAATTTATTGACGTAATTATCGTTTCAATTTTAAACTAAATTTTGATAGAAGACACTGACTGTACATAAAGCTCTCATACTATGCTTATGTTTTGTTAGACGACTTAAAATTTAAAGAAGAAATAGGCGAGAAGTAGAACAAAGAGAAAAGAAAGTGTAGTTTAATGAAGCGTGTAGTGTATGGATATTAACGAGGAAAGGGAACAGCTATATTACAGATGATAGAGAGGCCAAAGGCGTAGGCCGAGGTCAACATACTTCCTTCGCCACTGTCTTCTTTTCTATTCTAGGTTAGCAATGACCTTGAGTATTTAGTTACACATGTGCCAACTCGTTCAAAAAGCCACTACCTATATTACTCAAAAAATTTAAAACTTAATATTTATTGTATAAAAATAAACTGAAATCGATGATCCACTGCTTATTTCATGTTTTCTTTTGATCCAAAAATTAAAGGACGAATAATGAATGATACTCCGATAGATCTCATTAACCCATCACATCAGTAACTCGGGAAGGGTTTTATCTATCACTCATTAACTGGGGAGGTTTTATCTATCAATCATTAACTGGGAGGGTTTTATCTATCAATCATTAACTGGGGAGGGTTTTATCTATCACTCATTAACTGGGGAGTTTATCTATCATCATTAACTGGGAGGGTTTTATCTACTCATTACCCGGGATGGTTTTATCTATCAATCATTAACTGGGGAGGGTTTTATCTATCACTCATTAACTGGGGAGGGTTTCATCTAACACTCATTAACTAAGGGAGTGTTTTATCTATCACTCATTAAATGGGAAGGGTTTTATTCATCACTCATAACCTCGGGGGTTGGTTTCATCCACCAACCCTGGTCGTTGAAACCAAACTTTTAGCGAATTTTTATCAGAAGGAGAAGGGATTGGAGGTGAATGCCTTTCCCTACGCTGCAGTAATCTGACATTTTCATTTATTTATTGATTTGATCTATTTATCTGTTTGCTGCATAAAACCATTCGTCCACTCTTCATTCTTTCCTTAAGTGATATTTTCTAAAACATATTATCGCTTATGTGTAATTATTCCTATTTTGTTTCGTAAAACTTTGATTTTTTTAAATAAAATTTAAGAAGTTTTACAAAAATTTTGTAGTTTATTTTATATAAAAACTACTATTAAGTTATTAACTCGAAATTTAGTAGTACTAATTATTTACTGTTTATCTATAAAACGTCAAGATAATGTATTTACTATCTAGAAATTTGGTTGTTAATTAACCACAGGAAACCTGTAATTGGACTTAATTTGTCAGCCACGCATCAAATTTTATGTTTAAAACAAAACTATCTTTTTTTTATCTTGGATATCAGAAAAAATAAATTTTAACGATTTAATAGGAACCGTTATTTATTGGAGAAATGTTTAAAATTCAAAAAAGCATAATGCAATGATAATTTTAATAAATATATTTTTAAATGATCTTTGTCACAAGAAGATAACTCGTAACTAAACGACTAAATTTACACTATATTCAAGGAAGGCTCTGCCGTATCTGACTACCTGGAATATAAGCAGCAGTGGTTGACTCGTGGTCAGCATACTTAACATACGTATGCTTAAATATCTCAAGCAAACAACTCGTCTCTGTAGTAGTCAAGATTTTGTTGGACATAGAACACATGAAAGTAGTGCTTACCATAGTTTTCAGCCAAAAATATTTTATTGAATTAAAGAATTTAAGATGGCCGTATTTTTTCCTTTAATAATCATACATGAATTTTACATTTTACATAAATTAAAGATACTTGTTTATTTCAAAGATTGAATTTGGTAAAACCAGGTAATAAAATTAAAATTAATTTAATATATACAATTAGTGAATCCTCTCCCAATAAAAAGACTAATACTATGTGGGGGGGGGGGTTTATACAGGTATAAGAACCGTTGGATCATTAAAATCTCCTATAGATTCATAAAAATTATATTTATACCTCTAATAACTAATAAAATAACCATAATAATGTTATGCAATGTATTATTAATGATAAAAGATGAGCAAATTTAAATGCTATTTGAATATCCCAAAAAATTAATATATCTTTCAGTGAATTTCCATTGGAATATATGTATTTCCTTTTTAGATCTTTACTTTTATTTATATCGGACTTTTATTTTATAATCGGAATCAGTTTAGCTATATGGTCTGTCTAACGTAGACGGTATACATGCGTATACATACATACAGGTGGTTAAAGTTTGCTTTGATTCTTGGCATCTGTAGGTGCTAGAACGGTCACATGTTTCCCCCCCTTAAATTACAGGAGACAGATAAGTAATAAGTAAAGTATAATTATAACATTAATATTAAAATAAAGTGCGTATGTTAAATATATCGATATTAGATACATAATATTAACTTTTTCAGTGTTTATTTATACATTTTTAATCTTAAACGAATTTCCTTGGGAAAAATCGGTAATGAAGAAGCATCGAGAAAATTGAATGGCTGTGCGAGAAACGAACAGAGATCAAATGATTTCTGTTCAGGATAGACTATGCCTATCCTAAATAGGATAGGCATAGTTTTGAATAACTTAAGATTTTCATTTCAAATGAAAATCCAAATGAACATTTCAATTATTCCAACAAATAAAAATTTGTTGTCAATTTTCCTGGATTTTAATTCGTTCCATAGCTGAATAATACATCTATAGTCATAGTACTGCGCAGGTTATGAAGTATATTGCTGCTCAGAATAAACTTAAAACAGAAATATAATAGGACTGGAGTAAGAAGGTTTGCTAGAAATAGCAAATATAGCAAGTTGTGTAGTGGCCTCCTGCAAAGGAGTCACTAAATTCTTGGGAAAAAGGAATAGTAAAATCTAAATTTATTATAGGTCAGTAAATGCTGGGGGCGGAGGAGCAATCATATTAAAATTTGGATCACTCGGGTTAGGGTCAAGCATTGAGGCAGGAGGGGAAACTATAGGCTTATCGGAGCTACTGTCGTCGAGCGCAGGTTAAAAAGGCGACAAAAAAGGGAACGCCACATCGTCGGGGGTTAACGAATTTAAGGGATAGCCTCAAATCTCGTTCTTTCAGCTCTAAAGCTTACCCTGAGTAGACCAACCTCGCATAGCAACAACCGAAACGAGGTAACTCAAACTTAATTGGTAGATTTCAGTTTGAGATTTCAAAAAAGGTTCACTAGAGAAATAAATTCCGGACATTATATATTGCTAATGAAATCAAAAGGTAACAAACATTTAATTTTGAGAGCAAAGAAAGAGCGACGCCTCCTCCAGTGTTGGTGCAGCTGGGTAGAGCAAATAAAAAAAAATAACAAAATGAATAAACAAATATAATATTTTTAATCGAAGAATCAGCTACCGTCGATACTTGCTGTTGGATATAAATATCCCTGGACCGGTTTCGGCATAACGCCATCATCAGCAGGCGGGGCAACACTCGAGCTCTCAATTAATAAAGTTAAATCAGTGATTAACTTCTAGTCTCAATGAGCACGACGAGCCCTCTGAAGATAAGGGAGGAAGTAGGAAAGGGTTTATAAAGGGAATGTGTACTGAGTCAAGGTCGTGACCCTGAGTAGTCAGGTGTGTGAGTCAGGTGTGCGGGTGAGCCATCTGGCGTTATGATGCTTTGTGTCTTTTATTATGATGTGTACCGGTGTCATGGTTTTCCCGTTTTCGTTTTTTGTCAAGTGCTGGTTTGAGTACCGAAAAAGTAATGTCCGAATTGAAAGTAAGTTGTTTGTTAATAATTGTCTTGTCAGTAATTCTGTGTTTGTATATTTCTAGTCTTTCAAGTATGTCAAGTTTAGGTCCTTTTGATTGTTTGTGTAGCAGTTTCATAGAGTTTGACATTGTGTCTGGTTCGTGTCCGTGTGTGCGAAGGTGGTTGGCAAAGTTAGAATCTGATTTATCTTTTATGAATGAGCGTAAGTGCTCTTTATACCTAGTGTTTAGTGTACGATATGTTCTACCTATAATATTTTTAATAATAAGTAATATTTATTAAATTTAAGCTATAAATAAGGATTTACCCTGTGTTTTACCGTACATAGTACATGTGTTTTACCGAATATAGTATGTGCTTTACCGTATACCGTTTACCTTATATTGGAAAACAGATGACTATTGCACTGCACACTGAATTTAACACACATATATATATATGTATATATGAACGATTTAAATGACGAATGGCTTGGGTAAATAACTGTAAACTCTAATAAGGCGAATAAGCAGTGCTGTAGGGAACTGTTTCCCAATATACGAATACCCCACAAGGTAAACCCTTATTTATAGCCTAAATTTTATTAATATTACTTATTATAATTAATATTATATTTTTTTATTTATTTGCTCTACTCAACTGCCCCCAACAAATATAAAGCAGAAATTCGTTCGACTAGCAGACCTAAACTTAATTAAACCAGAATTCGTCATAACTTACTATTATATCAACTCACGTCAACCGGGGATATGATAAGAGGCTATGTAACTTTATCAATGCTAATACATCCCTATCTATCAATTAATTCACAAACAACTTTTTAAGTTACAACTTTATTTAAAACTAAGTTTTTAAACACTTATTCTAGAAAGATTGTTTGAGATTACTTGGATAATCAAAAATCTGAAATTATATTTAAAGTTTAATTATTTGATTTTCTAACAATGGAAGTTTTCCCCATTTTCTAGATGCCCTTAAGGCGTAGAAAAACTTGAAGTAAAGTTCTTAATCCTAATCACAACCCGTAGTTATGGTAGACATTAAAGTACATAATCATTATAACTCGGAAATTAGAGGCTTAAGAATTATAATTAAACTTCTCGATAACATTTTTCTAAGTCTCCCCTAAGGATCGTTAAAGTAATTGCAACGCTGTTTAAAGTTAAACAATTATCTAATAAGATAGCGGAAACATTGGAGAATCACTCAAAGAATATATACAGTGAAATCCATACGTACGATTAAAATATTATACATTTGCTATGCAAATAAATGCACATTTTTGGAAGACTAGATCTAAGTATTAATACAGATCAACTTTCTTTAATACCTTGGTTATTTCCCTCAAAGTAAATCTTTTTGAAAAATATATGAATACGTGTTATGACTATGCGTTGACACTTCTAATTAAAAATCAATCAATCTAAACTGTAAACCTGGTGGATTAGAATAGAACACAATTTAATTTACCTTTCATAAAACTTAGACTTTGCTCAACTACGAACATCTTTTGCTGGTAGAATTCTAATATCAATAAATAATACATTTTTTTTGAGGTAGTACGTAATTGAGCACTTTATTGAACCGTTTTTAGGATGAGAAGCCAATAATTATTGTTATAGGAGGTTATTTAGTACTTTTCACCTCCGAGGACAATAATGAATGTAAAAAAACTCCTAGGACGTAAAAGTAATTCATATATTGCCGCCATTACGTAAATGTAGCGTGTTCAAAAAACAATCTGTGTAAAACCTTCATGAGTTCCTTTAAAAACGTTTATTTTGTTTCTGTTTTGTTCGTAGACTAATTTTTTTTCGTTTTAAAAGGTGTTCTAATTGAAAATTTTCGTGTGTTTATTTGTAAAGCTTTTAGATTTTTGAGTAAAAGTGTGAAGCTATGGATGACTTCAATGACGACAATAATATGGAGTTATTTGGACGTTTGTTTTTTTTTTTCAATTAAGTATATAGCGCAGATTATTTAATTGTGCTACCTCAAAAAAGAAGTAGTGTATGCTATCCGGCTGAGAATGTCTTTATGTCTTGGCAATTTTTCCCGACTCGCTTCGCTCGTCGGTAAATCTAATTTCCGTGACATAAAGACACACTTCTCAGCCTTATGACATAAATAATTATTATCGACTTAGTTTTCTAAAGAGCATAGACGAGCGGCTTATTTTTTACAGCTTCTTTATTTGAAACACGTGTTATCATTTTATATAAACAAAGCTATAAGTTTATAAGAGACTAAATAATAACAATATGAGCTAACAACTCTCAAGCATAAGCATCAGGTATCGTGAGAGATAATGTCTCATCTAGTAACAGATCTTTCGCCGTAACTACCTCCTCATCCAATCTCATCTAATGTCTTATCAGGGTAATTTGTTCTTTATAACTTCTTATCTCATCTCTTATCACTTTTCACCTCAATCCTAACCAAGGATGTTGAATAAAGGGGATGACGCATTAAGGAACATTTCTGACCCCATGGAAGTTGTATGAGATAGAGAAATAAGAGCAAACTTACCTCCCCTTAGGTTATAATTAAAAAAGGCGCCAAACACAGGTTATGTAGCTAAGTTGTCATACCAATTCTTGGTTGTCGGAGTTTGCTTCTCAACTTCTTCAGTGCTTTCGTTATTTTACATTTGGTGCTTGTCAAGTAATTTTGTGCTTATATTTACATTTGGACTCTAGTAGCCACTTTAGTGAGAGTAATTGAAGCTTTACCGTTACTTTTCGTAGAGAGTAAGTTAAATGTGTTAATATTTGTTTTTGTTAGCTTAGTGAAATGTTTGCTAGTTTCAAGATTCAATTTTGGTTGTAATGTTCTTAATTTCTTTAATGTTGTTAATTTTAAGCAATATTAACAAAAAAACAGTTAAAAAGTATGAACTTTTTTCAATTTGTTTATAACCTTCGCAAGCAAAACAATGGGAAACCCATTGAGAGTTAAGTTTGCCTCTAAATTTTAAGACCTGCGCTGTTATAAGGATCATAAGCATACGCAGTTCGTTCCAAGCATGTGCAGTTGGTTTTTTGACGTGTGTTCGAGTTGCATTCATCTCTATGTTTTGATTTCGATGGGGTCACTTTGTTGAATGGCAATTTGACTTAGTGCGTCATCCCCTTTATTCAACATCCTTGATCGCTTGATTCTAACTAGTTATCTTAAACGAGAGATTATAAGGTTTGATAACGTAAGAGTGACAATGTGAAGAACATAGTCGAGAGGACTCACTCTTTATATACATTTTGCGTTTTATTATGAAACAGCGGCTGGGCCTAAGGACTTCCTTGAGTCTGTGCTACCCGTATCTCTATCGAATTTCCAAAACCGCTCTGTCACCATTCGTCGTAGAGACTTGAAAATTCGTACACATGCTCTGCAATTAAATTCTAGGTTAATTAATGAAGACATAAGTCCTATAGAAATTTTATTTAAATAAACATTAATTACAGACGTTTCGCATGGCAAAGCCAGACATCTTCAGTGTAAACAAAAACCAAAACAAACAACCAACACCAAAAATATTTAGTAAAGCATACCAAAACCAAAGAACATCACAAAAACTTTACCACAGTTACACAAATTAATTTGAAATATAAGGAAAAAACAACAGCAAGTTGAAAAACTCCTGCAAAAGTTGAAAAACATCAGCATAAATTGCTGAGCATAAATATTCAGCAATGTATGCTGATTGCTGGTTAGTTTGATGTCCTCTGATTTTTAATACGATGCTTAGGAACTCACTTTATACTCTTCGTCACAAGGTCATTAGATAAACATGCTAATGTAAAAACAAGATAAGAAAATAAACTTAATGACACAAGACTAATTTAAAAGAAAAATAGTTAGTATAGAAAATACAGATTTTTCGATTTGAACACATTCTGGAGGAATGTGTGCTTGCATGCAGAAAAAATGCTTGTACTTGCAGGTGTTTGTAATATTATTATAGTATAATATTGTTCGATAATAATTTTATTGTATAGGAGATTTGATATGGCTATGGTTATACTCTGTTACGCGCATCCATTTAAATTTTTCCAGATAAGTTATAATTCTAGTTAGAAGATAAGTTAGAAGTGCTAGTGAGGCAGTTCTGTACTTCTGTACAGGTACTTCTGTTTAGCGCTAATATTGACCTGGTAGACGTTTTAGCCGGTTCTTTCATTAGAAACTTGGGCCCGTATTCAATGACATCATCCTAACATTTTCCTAACATTCTCCTTAAGGAACAAGGAGAATGTTAGGAGAATGTAAGGAAAATGTCAGGAAGATGTCTTTGAATACGGGCCTAAGACTTTCCTATTTCCGTAAAATAAATTCATAGATTCCTGCAGTCTATTAGTCTTCGACGCACGGATCTAATTGGTCTTAAGTTTGTCTTCGACGCACGGAGTTTTTGAGATCCCTGAAATCTAATTGGTTCTTGCCAATGATTCATGACAGGATCGCATTGTTACCAACTATATCAAAATTAATGCCCTAGTTTGAGTAAACGTCATAGAAATATAAACGTGACGAAGCGTTCAACGTTGTTAAATACATATATTTTCATAAAATCCTTAAAATAAATTAATTTACAAAATAATAATAATATATAAGCAATACGTTTTAATTATATATTATAATATTAAACAAAATTTTATCAGAAGTAAATAGCAATAACAGTTAATTCCATATTATTTATATTCCGAATTAAATTAATAATAAAATTTTATGAATTAAATTTGATATTGAGAATAGTATAATAAAATAGATTTTATATTAGCTATAACGTCAATAATTGGGTCACTGAAATGATTGAATAGGTTATCGCGTGCGCAAACACACACACACATTCATCTAAGCGTTATATTACTGTATGTGTGCGTACACACACATAAGTACATTCATTAACAACAGACACATATACACCAATACTCACACACTTGTATTACTCGACATAATTTTATCAATACGCACACATAAGAAAAAGTAATCATAGACACCAATTAATCATAACTAAAACACACACAATACACATAAACTCACACACACATGTAGTCATTATAAGGAACATATAAACATAAATTTTAATAAATAATTAATTGTTCATGAAATAAACTAAAAAGAACACATGGAACTAATACACTAATAATATATATATATATATATATATATATATAATATATATATATATATATATATATATATATATATATATATATATATATATATATATATAATATAACAACAGTCGCCCACTAAAATGTAAAATTTATTCACAGAGCCGGCTTTCAACTGTAAACAGCCATCATCAGTGCCGGTGAGGTGCGAAAGAAAACGTTAAAATAAAAACGAACTGTTGTTATATATATATATATATATATATATATATATATTATATATATTATATATATAAACAACAGTCTCTCTCCACTAAATAAATTATTACAGAGCCGGCTTTCAACTGTAAACAGCCATCATCAGTGCCGTGAGGTGCGAAAGAAAACGTTAAAAATAAACGGTTTTATTTCTTGAGACTGAGGTTTAAATGTGACTATCAGATTAAACCTCTGTCTAACACAAACCTTTATTTTTAACGTTTTCTTCCGCACCTCACGGCACTGATGACTGTTTACAGTTGAAAGCCGCGCTGTGAATAAATTTTACATTTAGTAGAGAGACTGTTGTTATATTTAATCATTTACTCCACTCCACAGTTCAGCGTTTTATTGAATATATATTATATAATTTAATATATATATATATATATATATATATATTATATATATATATATATATATATATATATATATATATATATTATATATATATATATATATATATTATATAATAATATATATAATAATAATAGCTATTAAACGCTATTATATATTTCATAATGGTGATTTATGAATATGCGCATTTCAAAGCCATTCTATTTTATAATGTTTATACTCTGTTCTCAATTTAGCGTATTCATTTAAGTTTTGCCAATTTTATTCAATAAATAGCGATAAAATATTGTTAATTTCTTATTAGTTGCAGAAATGGTAATACTTATATCACCATATACTAATGTAATATTTTATCAACCTTTATATGTTTGACAAAAGAATTATGAAAATTTCTTCTTCATTTTTTGTTCAACAATCTATATGTGAGACAACGTCTGGATAAAAAATTATCAAAATATAGTGATCAAATTTCATATGATTCAGTGTAGATTCTAAAATATGCGATATTTTGGTGAGCTCTAATTTAACTCTTTAAAGTTAACAAAAGTATTAAAACATTTACTATACTTAAGCTTGTTAAATTAGTAAATTAAATGAAATACTAAATTGCAACTCACTAGAGTCAATTTATTAGGAGTAGAGACTATTTTGAAAAGCCTAGGACCAGGGATTCCCTTTAGTTTTAAGGATTTAATGTTGATATGTGTTAGTGAGTGTGTCTGTATTTAGGAAAAGACAAACACGATTACCAGTCTAAATTTATATTTATGACAAGGTAATACTTATCTTATGTAACTAAAATATAAATTTTAAAAATAGATTGATAAGATATTTCCTATGAATCCAGTATTAATATTTTATTGATTGTTTTTACGATTTATACAAATATACTGGACAAATATTATATTTTTTTTGTTTATTTTAGTTTTATGTTATAATGATATAAATTAAAAGCCTTGCCAAGGTATTATTGATACTGAACTACAAGTCAATTTACTGATATTTATTTCATGTGAAGTCAATAAGAGTGACATATTTTCCCCCCTATCTCTTTTAGTAAGAGAAAATGCATTGTAGTTTGGACATATTTGACAGCCAGTTTGTAGAATGTTTGGGTTGAAGCTGGTTGGATTAAACTCTCAAAAAATTGGGTATGGGGTACCTCGGAACTCATGGGATTCGCTACGCCCATCCTCCTTGCTTCGGACTCGCTTCGCTTGTCCTCAGAATATACAATTCGCCACATTTAAACTGCAGCATGTCCTTGGATTTCATTCGCTCGTCCTCAAATAGTAAATGCATCCGTCTCATTCTCAGCGGTCACCGATATCCCACTGACCACGCTCAATCCTGCTTAACTTTTATCCAACAAAAATTATAGACATACTCGTATTTAAACGAAACTTAGTGTACTTATTAACTAAGTAAAGACATACACTTGTACCAAAGTTAAACTCAATTAGATTATTTTCTATTTTTTTTAAATACGTACGCAAGTTATTCGATAAAAATTTAACTAATGCTGATGATAAGATGGAACTTAGCACATATTTTAGTGGTATACATTGCTACATGTGTTTCAAATCTCGATTCGATCGCATTATTTTTCTGCGAATTTGATTTTTCAAAATTTTAGCAGTCATTATTGCAGGTTAATTATTAAGTGTTAAAAAATATTTTTACAATAACAAAACTACAGCGGTATACTGCTTTTTGTACCAAGTTTCAACTCTCTAGCATAAATACACTGGGCGCTACGATGATAACAGACTTTTTATATTTTGATAAGCATGTAATATAATTGTGGGACATGCTGCAAATAAACGGCCTCTATTAGGATGACTACCAGTGGTAAAGGAAGAAAACAAAAAAACATGCAGATAGACAACTTTGCGAAAACCAATCAAGAGACCATAAAAACACCTGTTAATAATCCCGGTTTTGGATCCGATTTTTTTTGAAAACACAATACTTTTCCTATATAACTACGGTGTAAAAGAGAAAAATTAAAAGCATATTAGGTGTTTGCTGAATAAATAAATAAATGGGCTGAAAATTTATCCACGTTTTCCATTCAACGTGGATAAATTTTTGAGAGACCTTAAAAAGAGAGGACCTTATGGTCCTAATACTGCGTAGTTAAATAAATCAGTAATCAATCTGCATAAATGCATGTATTTGCACTTTAGTTGAAAACACTGCAAATGCCAAACAGCTTAACCGAATCAGTTGAATTAAGTTAACCAGCTTAACCGAATAATTAAGTTTATTGGCGAGATAAGTGTTTCGTGCTAAGTGTTAACTCATTGGCATAAATATAGTAGGAGCTACTATGATAACAGACAGGCTTATACACATATGTAAACAGACAAATTTGAAAAATCTACTTAGGAGGACTTAAAAAATTTCAAACGGATAATTCAGGTAAGATCTCGGTTTCGGCATTTTAGTGCAAACACAATACTTTCCCAAATAGCTTATACGGAATATATGAGGCAAAGTAAGAATTTTAAATCGACTAAGCTACAGCTTTAACTTACCTTGCTTACTTCAGGCCAGCTATGCGAGCCACTTCATTTGCGATTTAAAAAAAAACACTGGAAAATAAAAACTGGGTCTGTAAGTATGCATTGTTTACTAAACTAAATAAGCAGTCAACGGACGAATCGTAAAAACAGTTTTTTTCAAATAGTGTTTGTTTTATTGCCAACAAACTACGAACTAATACCAATGTCAATACATATCATTACATTTAGTTCTAAAAGTGTTCTTTATTTTATAGAAACTATTTGTCGGGCTATAAAAATAAACGTTGTACTTATGTCATTATGTTGTAAACTGTAAGAAAAGTTTTATTTATAAAAAAGAGCAAGAAAAGCAAAATAGTAAACAACATAAACATAGTCGATTTAGAGTAACTAAGAAAATATATATTTTCTAAGTTACTCTGAATCTATAATAATCACCATCCGACTATAGAATTGATTCAAAGGAAATTCGCTAAGAAGTTGTAAAAAAGTTAAACCAAAGGATAAACAGATATATATATATCTGTTTATATATCAGATATATATCTGTTTATATATCAGATATATATCTGTTTTATATATCAGATTATTTCATTTTATTATATCAGATATTTTCTGTTTATATATATCTGTTTATATATCAGATATATATCTGTTTATATATCAGATATATATCTGTTTATATATCAGATATTCTGTTTATATCAGATATATCATATGATATCTGTTTATATATCAGATATATATCTTTTTATCCTTAGGTTTAACTACTTGATAACTTCTTTGCGAATTTCTTTTGAAACAATTTTATAGTCGGATGGTGATTATTATAGACACTAAGGCCCGTATTCAAAGACGTTTCCTAACATTTTCCTAACATTCTCCTAACTTTTTCCTAACATTCTCCTAACTTTTTCCTGACATTTTCCTAACATTCTCCTATCGTGTTTTAAAATTCTTTTAGAGGCTTTACATGATTTTATTTAGTAAGAACCTAAGGTAGTTAAGACAAAAAGTGATACCATTGTAAGTAACGTAATATATTGCAAAATATCAATGTTATTAACTTATTACCTGGATTTACGACACACTTTGTCATAAACAACAATGCGACCTTGCTTTGGCGAATGTAAATATATTAGAAACTTTATTTACATATGTTTTCAGTAAACAGGAGAGTTAATACAAATACAATGTTCAATTATTGTAACAGCTTTCATAAATTAAGCAGTATCAAGCGTTTCAAGTTTGAACGTGGACCAGATTGTACGAATCCAAAGGTGTCTAAATGAAGACCTGTTAATCAGTGCAACACTGTTTTCATTTTGCTAAATCATTTACACAATTTTGTTTTTCGTATTTTGTCATCAAATTCATTTTTGTTTTTGTAAAATTTTTTTGGTATAATAATGGTTGAATTATTCACACCGGACCAACTGAATTTCCCCTTTGAATCGATAGCCCGCCACAAACAGATCATAGAAAATAAAAAATCTAATTGTGTGCGGGCCGAAGAAAAGAAAAAGGCTTGGGCGGAGGTGTTAAAAGAATTTTAGAGTTCCCTAATAGTAAGGTAAGTGGATTAATAGTAACTTATATTATGTAAATTTATGTAGATAGTAATTAATACGACAAAGTGTGTCGTAAATCCAGGTAATAAGTTAATAACATTGATATTTTGCGATATATTACGTTATTTACAATGGTATCACTTTTTGACTTAACTACCTTAGGTTCTTACTAAAAAAAATTATGCGAAGCCTCTAAATGACTTTTAAAACACGGGAACGATCATTTAATTTTCGTGGCTTAAAAATATTTCCCTTACCTAAACCTAAGGTGAGTGTTAGGAGAATGTTAGAAGTTAGGAAAAAGTTAGGTGTTAGGAATATGTTAGGAGAATGTTAGGAAAATGTTAGGAAAAAGTTAGGTGTTAGGAATATGTTAAGAGAATGTTAGGAAAATGTTAGGAAAAAGTTAGGAGAATGTTAGGAAAACGTCTTTGAATACGGGCCTTAATAATATAATAACTTATTTTTTCAATAAATCCCTGAGCTAGGTTTCACGTAAGTACAAGTTATGTATACTACAATTAAAAAGCTACAAGTTTAGTAATAATTGTAAGAAATTTGTTTTACTTATGTATGAGTGCAGACTGGTAATTATTAGCGATTTTCCAACAATTTTATTAAATTGTAGGAAACACAATTACACTCGTACACACACGGTTACAAGTTGTATCTTAAATCTCGTAGGAAACGAGCATATTTGTGTCAAACTCAAATCAAATTTGATTATCTCCCCCCACACATCTTACTAACTATTGTACAAAACAACTTCTAAACTACAATTGTCAAAATTAAGCGTTTCACGAATATCATTACAATTTATTGTAACGTACAAGAATTTTTGTAAACAATGTGTCAAAATATTATAAAAACCCAGTTTCATTCATACGAGCAAATTATTTCGAATGCAATTATTTCTTAAATACGAGAAATAATACATATAAATAATGTTTTACAATTTCATATTTGTTTGTAGAACGTTTATCGCAAAAGTTTGCGATAAAAACTAAGTTTTAATTAATGAAATTAACTTGTAACATTAACTTGTTCGGATTTGGGTAGAAATTTTACAAGTAATTGTAATAGACAAGAAAATGTTGTTTATTAAATAGAAAAATACTACGTATCTACAAGTGAATCCTTGGTAACACATGTGCATTTCATTCAAAGTTGTTTTTTACAATTTTTGAAAACTACAAGACTTATACGTTTGTGAATCGGGCCCCGAGGTTTATATCATATTTATCTGAAATAAATACAAATATGTATTCTTGTAAATACGGTATTTTGTAACCAAAAAGTCGAATAAATTAAGCAACCCAAAAAAATGTAAAAAGATGTAGCGGCTTCTCTATTTATTGGTGTAATCAGAAACCCAAAATTAGCAGGAAAAACAACCTGGAAATCTAAAATCGGTAAACAAATAAATTAGAATGATTTGTTGTTTATTAATCTAGCCAAGTGTCAAGTGTCGATTTTATAGTGATGAGTATAGAGTAATCTATGACATATAAATATGGGAATTCTCTCAACTGACTTAACTAAGCTTTTATTCTGCAAGAAGAAACAAAGACTGTACTTTGAACTTAATATATTTATAACATTATATAGTGGTCATCTTCAGAATATAATAAAACAAGCTTTTTATTTAATTGTTGAATAATAAAAATATGATTAAAAAGACTGAAAAAATACTAAGTTCTGAGTTTTTATTTAGCACAGAACCCCAAAGAACATGAGAAACAATAACCAACTCGTAAAATTGATGTTGGCACCTACTAGGTTATCCAGTTAATACCCCGTTACTAATTCCACCATTAAGCTAAGTAGCATTCAGTTCAGAATGATTATTTGTTCAACAATTTTATATACCATGAAAATGAGGTAACATTTTTAATCGAGCAATTAATTTTTATTATAAATAAATTAAAATCCATATAGCGTTTGCTTTTAACCGTAATTTAACAAAATAAGTAAATAATTTTTTTCCGACCTTTAAGTAGATGTAACAGTGTTGTTAGCGAAATATGTTCCACCTAATTTTTTTTAAAAAATGTCAACGTTGAAGTAGGTACAATTAGTCGAATGGAAAATATTTCCGTAATAAACTTAAATAAAATATGTAAAGTTTAAATATATTTAAGAGAAACAGGAAAAACAAAAATTTCCTGAACCAAATACATTAAAACAAATTTACAGTTAATTAAGCTTTAAACATTTTCTCCTCTTAACATTTACTCCTTTTTATGTAAATGAAAATTGTTTTTTGTATTAAACGTAAAATTAAAGCCTGGAAGAAATTAAGAGATAATAAAGTAACACATAATTCTAAATTTAAAGTATAATTAATTTGTAAATATATGTTTAAAGCTCTGTAAGGAAAGAAAACAACTGCCAAGGGCTGAACTCTCTTAAAAATAGGAAGAATTGAAAGATGGTTCTCCACTTAATATTTACTAATTGAAATAGTGGAGAGAAATTTCTTTTTCTTCCTATTTTAGAACTCCACAAGTCATTCCACTAGCATACGTATTAATAAGTTTGCTTTCAAAGGAAATTCAAAAAATGAAAACAATGATGTCTCTCAACATAATATTTATTTATTTACAGAGTGAAGCAATATCTCTCTTTTGTTCCTATTTTGGAACTCAACAGCTAGTTTTATGAACACCCTTAATAATAAGTTCGTTTTATGATAATGTGACGGTTAAGAACATCCTCCTTCGAGTCATTTTTCGAAGGGGACCTTATTTTAGTAGATCTGAGTCTATCCGATGTCCGACACTGGGTCATCGCATAATTTAAGGCCCACAATAGTAGACATAATTTTTATTACACAGCCCAACAAATCTCCACCCAAGGTTTTTATTGCATTTTATTGATATTTTACCACAGAAAATTATTGGTGGGTTAAAAGAAAATAATTTGTTATAGTACATTATTTTGAAATAAAATAAAAATATTTAGGTATATTTTTAAAAAAATATTTAACTCAAAATATATTTTTAACTTTATTTTCTAGTTTAATCATGTTAAAAACTTGTATAAACATCGATATGAACTTAGTTTGGCTACTCCCTAGGTATTAGGCAGTTGCCTTCCGCTCTTCATTAGTTACCAAAGATACTTAATACTACAAGAGGGAGGACTTGGGTAGTATAGCATATGGAGAGTAGAGTGACTATTTCCATTAGGTAACACAATGTTGCCTTACATATACTCTATAGAGACTAGAGACACCCACCTCTCTACAACCCCTATTTGCGGCCATATTTAAAATACATTCTTTGAACAGTGGATATTTTTAGGACGTTACATTAAATCACTTTATACAACACGGACATAATTAAACAATATATTCAATAGATAATATTTAAACCCATTTTTAATTTAATTTTGCCAAAAAATAGTAGAAAAATGATGTATTATTAGCTCTATTTGGGGAAAGGGCAATTGTATAATAGGGGCATTCTCCGTCTAAGAATGTTTAATGCCCGTCTTAAAAATAAAACTCAAATAAAGAAAGGTAAAACTATAATTCTGGTCTATAAGTCTAGGACCTAACTTTAAGAAAAAGTCCAAAAGCCTCAAAATAGGAGAAAAAGCCTAATATTGCAAACATTTCTGGCTCGCAAATTTATGGTTTGTCGCGTCCTCCAACAAAATAAGTAACTTTGGACAAATGCATTAAATGTTATAAGAGAATAATAATTTAGAAATAGAGCTCAATTTCATCTTAGGGAGTAAGCAAAGAGGGCCAAACAATCTGCCCTTCTTGCCAGGTAATATATCCCCTCATTATCATCACTATCTCACCCAACATCCTGTCTTCAATAATAAGTAGATCCGCCTCTGAAAAGTTCCTGTTAAGGCCAAATTCGTTATGTTTTAACGTTGACAGTAAATAATCTCAAACCGGATGAAATAGTGGTATGAATAACCAAACATTAATAAACAAAAAAAAATCATTATTTGTAAACAAATTAAAATATTCCTTTTTTCAAAAGTTATTATTTTTTTCATTATTTTAATTAATTAATTAATTTAAAATGTTAGCATGTAAAATATTTTATTTAAATTTCCATGGTTATAAAAAGGACCTTGGTTTGAATTTTCTTTATAAATAAATATATATTACTTTATAAATTTTAATCGCGCAGATTATATCATTTTAAATTTTATATCGAGGAGAACATTTTAATTTGTTCTTAACTATTGTTATTTATTATTTTTTTTATTAATTTAAATTGTTCTTATAATATATATTACATGGGTTAATTTGATTTAAATTAAATAATAATACATTTATAAATTTAATAAGCGTGTAAGTCACATACGCCCTTATAGCTATGAGAATATTCTAATTTACTTTATTCATATTTCATACAATCATAATTTTAATTTAGTCAAATAAATTAGAATTATTGCTCGTTTTAAATCCATAAATATTAAAAAATGTAGTAAATATTTATGAGATTGGACCTGTGCGCGTGCGCATGTAATTTGCAAAGACGTAAACCCGGTATGGTTTTAATATAATATACAAAACATATTACATAATTTTAATAGTATTGAATTATACGGTGTACCACAGGGCTTTGTTATTGGTCCCGTATTATATCCTATATATATATATATATGATCAAAAACAGAGCAATGTAGTTTTAACAATATTAAATAGTATATAATATTTCTTGGTATATATTAGTCCCATAAAATCTATTAGATCACAATAACTTGTTAAATAACAACCATAATTGTTAACGGTTTGGAGACAGTACTACATGTCTATTAAGAAATAATACTAATAGAGATTAAATTAAGATTCAGTTCTTCCAATGGTGACCGCGTCAGAGTAAAATATAAATCCTAGAGCATTACGTATTCTTCCATTATGTACATCACTGATGATGCCTCCTCCGTTGGAGGCGAAACGTTGGAGACATCATCAAAAATACCACATACACACCCCCGAACTGACAGCATGATGAAATCTACATATAACGTTATTAAAGTGCCTGAAACGGTCGATTATAATAATATACCGGTTTCAAATGTTTAGAGAAATCACAATATTCTACGGTAATATACAATTAGGGCTTAAGAAAATAAAATAAACAATAAATCATACTTTTTTCTACATGTACAAATTAATGTTTACTCCAGGTGGCGCGTAGTTAAGTAGTGATGCGGGGTACTGCGCAGGTCCTGACTAAAATCCTCCTACTCTTACTTACACAAGTCATTAGGGTTGTAAAACGTTCAGAAATTTCCGTAGAGCTTTAAAAAATTAAACTGAATGGATAAGTACTCAAATAAAAAAACCAGCCAACCAATAACAAGTTAAGCGTCTTAATTATTAATTATAACACACTTGTTACATCGCCTTCATCTTATTTACTAGCATACCTGGAGTATCGCAGTTTTAACTCTTGAGAAAATAGTCTGGGACCTACTCTGATATAAGTCACATACGGACAGAAAACGAGGAAAAACAACTCAGATGATCCTAATACAACTTGAAATGGATAATTAAGTTGTTTTGGATTTTTAGTGGGAAAAACAAACCTTTTCCTACTTATCTACGGTTTTAAATAAAGAAAATTAAAAAGAAAACAAAAGTAAATATTTTACTTTAAACTGCAAACAATACATTTCTACAAATATATAGAAAGTAAATTTTTTAGCATTTTAGGAGCTACAGGTATGAAACGTAGACATTTATTGTATAATGTGTGTTGCAGTAACAATGCTTCCTTGTCCATTTAGCAGATAAGAAAGTTAAATGTTGAATGGTAAAATAAATAATGTTATTATTGTTGCTTGGTATAGAGGAAAATTGCTGTGTTTGAAATAAAACAGCCACCTGTAGCGAAAATTGATTCGAACATGTAGACGTAAGTGTTGACGGATCAGATTCATGATGACCCCTACGCGTAAAGTCACCGAATACTTGCGGCATAAAAAATACGTCGAGTCTGTTCCCACAGAATAAAACCATGAAACAAACATGTATTTATTTATACTTAAATTTTAACAAAACTATTCACCATAATTTTAATAAATAATTTAAAATTCGGTTCGGGGTACCTTGGAACTTTTTTTACACCATATCTGATTCGCTACGCTGCTCTTCACCACTTTCGCCTCGCAAGCGAAAGCAAGCTCTTTTTAAAGCATCTTATAATATACTTTAGCAATATATTGAGCGATGTGAGCCTCTTTTTTTACGCTTATAGTTATAGCAATATAGCGAGCAATGTAGCGAGCAATGCAAGGTCTTTTTAAGGTACATAAGATCATAATTTAGCAATTTTGCGAGCCTCGTTTTTGACTTTCAAGCATAATTACTGTAATCTAGTAAGCAAAACAAGCCCTTTTAAACGAACCTAAAATTTTATTTTAGCCTCATTGCAAGTGTTTGCATATATATTCATGGCAATCTTGCGAGCGAAGAGAGCCTCTACAAATATAGGTGCTTTAGTTAGACCTTCATTTCTTTATAACTATATATTTGCAAAGCCTTTATTCATAAATTCAGCAAGTACAGCGAGGCATTTTTAATGTACCTTATTTTATATTTTAGCAATTTTGCTATTGAAGCGAGCCTTTGGGGCATATATTGACATATATCCTAAAGTTATCTTTCAAGGCAAGCAAGTCTCTTTTATAAATCGGTATATATTTATAGCAATTTAGTAAACAAGTTAAGCCCTATTTAATTATTTAAATTGGATAGTTTAATATAACATATTAAACTAGTAAACTAGTATATAAACTAGTAAACTAGCTGCTAAACTAACTAATAACTAATTAGTAAATAACTAATAAACTAAATAACTAAGTAGTAAATAACTAATTAAACTAGATTAAACTAGTTTACTGGTTTAATTATGCTTCAATGTTTTAAGGTATAGCATATTATTATTAAAAAAAAATGAAGAAAATCATCATTAAATTTTTAATAAATAATTTACAGTGCGGGTCAATCTACTTTTTCTAAGGGGGGGGGTCAAGTAGCCCGTTTGACCCCCCCCTCCTACAGACGACCATGATTACAGTTAATGACGCAATCAAAATATTTTTCGGACATCACAACATATGGGTCTTGTGATATATTTTTACCGCATTTCAACTCTTCAGCATGTTAATGCTGTGTGTTAACACTGGGATTACGATAACACGCGTACACACACACACAGCCAGACAAGTTATGAAGACCACTCAGTAGGTCTTAATAACCCCTGAAACGGATAATTCAGGTATATTCCCAGTTTCGGATATTTAGTGTAAACACAATACTTTTCCTATATACCTAACGTAAAAATAAGAAGAAGTAAAAAGAGATGCCAAATAATTTACTTTAATGTATTTATACTCAGTAAAAATGTCAAGGACATTAGAAATATTTATTTTATTTTTTTTAAATAAATTTATCTTAACAGTATAAAACTAAATAGGTAAGATATAAATTACAGTATTTTACAAGTTTGGTCAAATAAAAATATTTTTTACCAATTGTAGCAATATCATTTATTACCCTAAAAGTTACCAAATGGTAATGTATGACATACATATTTGTAATTACTCATCAAGTTTGTTCTGGAAGTGAAACTGTACCTTTTTATATCATGAAATATAAAAGAAATGTTGACTTTACGTTAGATTTATATAATTCAAGTAAGATATATCGGAACGACATATGACTTGGTACAATGACTTAGTTACTGGGATGTTTGATGTTGCCTAGGTCAGCAAGTTTTTACGAATATTTTGTGACCTTAATGTCTGTTGTTATTTGTGACAATGTTTGTTAAGTTGGACTTTTTCAAGTTGGAATTTAATTTTATTTTAAGGTGTCATTATTGAAAAAAATATTAATGTTCGTAATTAACGTGCTATGAGAAGAAGTCATCAAAGTTTTGTATGAATGTATTTTACTCCTGGCATAATTATGCCACGCAAATATGCCATTATAGATATGCCAGATATGCAATTGAGTTGAGAAGATAAGCAAGTAGTAGTAGTTAGTACAACGGAACTCCACAAGATATACTTTGTCCACAAGATATACTTTGTTTCCGCTACAAGCAATAGATCTTTATCTCGTAAATTCTTATGAAATTAGTACAAACTAATTATTATATAAAATTATGGCCGCCATGTTAAATATTTTGGAATTTGGAACAACATTTTTTTTCTACTCATTAAGACCTTTAATGATAAACTACTCCAGTTATTCATTTTAACTTAAATTTATTGAGATAATTATTTTTGCCGCCATTTTTAATTTTTTTGCAATTTTTAAGATTTTGCCATAAAACATATTTTCTTTTTCTGCTCTTTAGGAAGTTTAAAACGATTTATTTTTTATATGGTCTACCATTTCGGCCGCCATTTTGAAAATATTTTATGGAAATTATATGGTCTACCAAATATTTTACCGGTTTAAATATATTATGGAATATAACTAAAAACTAAATAGCTCAGACACATAGTTAATTCTACATGTATAAAAATTTTATAAAATCGGTCCATTTTTACGGCAGTGATCGCGACGCGTACAATCAAATACAGAAACACGCTAACACACAAACAAACGTACGGCGTCCCAATCTTTTGAAATCTAAGAACTCATCTACGTTCGTTCAATTAATTATCTTTATTAAAATATTTAATGAAATTTACACATTATATCAAAGTTTTAGTAATATATAACTGAGATAAGCGAGACTAAGGAGGTATTATATGAAATATTATAAGTAAATTTCTAATAAATAAGATAAGAGAATCTTATTATATCTTCACTGATTCTGACTCTAGTCTGGTAATATTTTATTCTATTAGTTTTAACAGTGTTTTTTTATTAGCTTTAACTAAATGGAAAACTAGAGAATTACTTAGAAAAAAATGGAAAATGGAAAATATCAAGAGGTATCACTCAGAAGGTAAGTTGGAAAATTTTCCATTTTTCACCTCTTGAAATAATTTTCTTAGATTTTTTCCCGAGAACTTTATTTACCCTACCCAACTTTCCTAGAGTTTAACAGATTTTTAATTCAGAATAATTAAAAGAGTTGAGAGAAGTAATAAAATTTGTATGCCGGTATTTTATACTGAGCATACCTTCAATAAGTCTTACAAAATACAAAATGTTTTTATTGATATAAATACAACATTACATTGTAAACGATCAATCGTCAAATCATCAATCTTATTCATTGAATTAAGCTTTAATATTAATAAACTAATAACATTAGTTATTTATAATATTTATAACATTTAGTTATTTTTTATAAACTAATAACTTTATAAACATTTATTCAATTAGAATAAAAACAAAATTTGTAAGAGATAGACGTGTCTTCGTCGTTTAAAATACTTGGTAAAATTAATCAATAATTAATAATTATCGAGTTATATACAGTGATGAAAGTTATATTTTCTATTTTTACTTTTGCTCATTTATACCGTAGGTATATAGGAAAAATATTGTGTTTGCAAAACAATCCAAAACCAGAATGAAACCGGAATTATCTGTTTCAGGTGTTTTTAAGACCTTCTAAGTGGTTTTTACAAAGTAGTCTGTCTGTATATGTGTGTGTGTGTCTGTTATCATCGTAGCTCCCAGTGTATTTGTGCTAGCGAGCAGAAACTTTGTACAAAAATCTGTCTACCACAGAAGTTGTGCTATTCGGACTGATTTTGTTTATATTTTTTTTTTAATTAAAAACAATGACTTTAATTTTATAAGTTAATTAGCTATAAAATTAAGCTATGGCCATTTCACCCAACACTGTGGGGATCATCAGGCTAATAAACTAAACACTACATTAACAACTAAAAATCACAGAAAACAAATACAGCACATATACATAAGACTAGAATTAAATAAATAAATAATCACAGAATTAGCTAAAACTTGACTTCGTCAACAAATAAATAAACATAAAGGTTACAACAAAAAGTTAAGATTAAAAAAATGTCAAAACTAAATATGTCGGACAGTTTATTAGCCTGATGATGCACACAGTGTTGGGTGAAATGGCCATAGCTTAATGTTATAGCTAATTAGTCTATAGAATTAAATTCATTGTTTTTAATTTATAAATCTCCGTGAATTCTATAAACTTAAAAGTGAGATTAAGGATAAATTATTTGGACTAATGTTTTATGACGTCATTAACCCGCAATAATGACTCAGGAAACATTTCGAAAAATCATAAAACGCGAAAAAATAATCAGATCGGACTGAATCGGTACGCAAGTAGCCATGTTTAAAACTAAGATAGATGCCAAGTTTCATCTCATTATTAGCATTATTTTAATTTTTATCAAATTCCTTGTGCACGTTTCTTAAAAAATTGTAAAAAATCGAAAAATAGTCTAATCGAGTTGAAATTTGGTAAAAGTGTAAACCATTACGTAATAAATAAGAAAACTTTTGTTTTCAAAGTTTTGTTTTAATATGACTGTATGTCTAGGATTTACTCACTTTCTCACTTTGCAGCCCGTAACTGTAATTTTGATATTAATTCTGATGCTATGAATAAATTTTAGTTTGATTTTATCTACACAGAAATTTGTTTATTGATGAGTTAATAGCTATACTGTTCGTCTTTTAAGAGAGACAGAAATTTTAATAAATAATTTGATTTACTCACTATTCAAAAAGGCGAAGAGTTGTGTACTGGACATTAAACATTTAATACATTTTTATTGCCTAAGCAATAAAGTCATAATTTACTAACATGTTTGCGGCTGTAAACATTGCCTACTTTGCAACTTATTTAAAAGAAATCACGACAATAAGTTTCATGATCATGAAACAAAAGTTTCAATGAAAAAAAAGTATGGCACAAAGAAAGTTATTTTGAAAATTCAAGTATCTTGAATTGTATAAAATTATTAACAGAGTATTTTACATACAAACAGTATAAAGGATAAGTGAAGTTGTATTATTGAATATTTTCTGAAACGAGTTTCTAAATTTGGCCTAGAAGGATATAAGAGCAGTATTGTTTAAGGACCACCTCTAAGTATAGGTAGTTGAAAAATGAAGATGAGAGAACAGAGATCCAATCGTCATGCTACGTTATGACAGACAGATGATTGACGGTAAAGAGGTGAATAATTGTATAACTGTAACTGACAATATGACTTATTTTTTGTCGTTTTCAGAGAGGCTGATGAGGCTGACATCGTTCATCGCAAGGGAAAGCTGGATTTGATCAAATAAGACAATGTAACTGCAAACATATTCTGCAACTTAAAATACAGTTTCGCTAGGAAAAATTAGATTACTCGGCTTCTAAAAAATGTATTAACTTCAGCACCTTTATTTTCACGTATTTAAAAAGGGAATAATGAATTCACCATAAAATACGGGTTCGGGGCATCCCGGAACTTTGGTTCGCATTATAAAAATCGCTAAGCTTATCTTGATTACTTCGGACATGTTTTGCTCATCTTTATTCGCGATTCAAAGATATAGTTGTAAGGTTGGCAATACCAATGGCGGGAAAACGAAAGGGTGATAAAAAAAAATTTTACCATAGGATCAGCATGAGAGCCGATACAAACTCTTCTTTTATTTCTTTATTGTTACTTAATTTGTGATAAATGCCGTAAAAATTAATAGAACGACTATCGGTGCTAAAAAAGTTGCAAATATTTCATAGATAAATACTTCGTTTATTCCAGGATTTTAAATATAGAATCAGGCTCTTATCACTACAGACTTGGATTTGTCCGATTTAACACAAAAATAATAAAACCTAAACGAATAATTTAAACAAACATTTTACAAAAACGTGAATTTATTGAGTTATTAATTATTTTAGTGCATAAATAGAAATGATTAATAAATTAAAACACCATTACAGTGAAAATCGGCTTCTTATCAGTTAATTTAAATACCTGTTACAACTAATTGAAACAATTTAATGCAATAAAAAGGTAATTTTGTGTGTTTGTACAAAATAAAATTAATTACAAGTAACATTAATTAATGTTTAATAAATAAAACACTATATTGTGATTTTCATCTTCTCAATTTAAATACTCGTGACAACCCATTAAAACCCTATTTTTTAATGAAATAGTGATTTTACTGAGTTCATACGCCCTAAAAGTAATTAAATTAAAACACTTCGAGAAAAAATTTAAAGAAATAATCGTCATAAACAAGAAAAACCAAAAAACCCCCATAACTTTCCAACGACTTTCCCCCGGACTTTAACAACGATCACCCTTTCGTTATCAATTTCTTATCAGCGACGGTGACGCTGCTACGGACTTTGAATCGCGAATAATATTAACATGACACCAACCTCATAAGCTCATTATTTCTTTGATTAATCATTAAGAAGCCCAAATTTTAATTAATATACCTTTGCGCTCAGTTAGCTCGTCCTCGGACAGGTAAGTTTTAATCCCTGTGGTCACTTACCTCCTGACCACGCTCAATTCTGCTAATTACAGTTTTTTACTGTCCATTACTTTCCCTTTTTACCACAGGTATAAATGATAAAAAGTAAAAATCAGTCAAGCAACATTTATTTTAAATTATCTTAATAATTATGATTTAGTGCTAGGAAAGCATAATGAAAATTTTATTTTTGTAACAAGCCATTTTTTTTTAAATCTTAATAAGACAAAAATCCAATTAAGTTAAAATTTGGTACAACTGTATCAATTTACGTAATAAACAAGTATACTGGGTTTAGTTTCAATGCGGTAAGTATATTTACTGTTTTTATTGGATCATAAAAGTTATCAGCATCCAGCTAGGTCTGCTGGGGATAGAATAAATTGTTTACTGTCCGGGTGTGGTGCATTATACATTAGGGGACAAAATCTTTTGAGGACGAGCGAAGCGAGTTCTTAGCAGTGGAGATAAGCGTAGCGAATCTGATGTGGAAAAGAAAACTTTTGAGGTACGCCGCACCTAATTTTTTTTTTTTTTTATAGACCACATGTTTCAAAATGTATGGGTTTTTTGTCAGAGCTGAGTTGATATTAATAGTATGCGATACACAGAACTCACTCTAGACAGATGTCCAATTGCTTCCTAGTGTCATAAGAGGAGAAGCCAACTAAACAGACGAGTCAGGTGAAAGACCCAGCTTCATTCATCACACTATTTACAGCCATAATAAATCATTTTTAGTAATATATTTTCTATAAAGCTTAAGAGAATTTTATACGTCCAAATAATTAAGACTGTGTCATTAACATTTTCATGCTTCATTTCAAAAGAATGCCAATAAAAATAAAACTTCTGCTGATTGTTAACATAAAAGAAAATTATCAGATATAGGTTTTTCTTTTTTTAAAAAAAGCGGCTTCTATGGATTGAATTGATTTCAAGCAAGTTATGTGTTAAAAGAATTTTTAAGGATAAAATTGATTTTTTTATAGCATTTGTCGTAGGTGCTTTGTTCTTCATATGATACCCTAATGTGAAATTTAAAATGTTACTAATAAGTCAGTAAATAAATTGTAAAATATTTAAAACTTATAAAACACAAGTATAATCAAATTCTTCACAAATTTGACGATGTCTTTCATAATTTATAATTTAATATACAGGCTTATAGACATAGAGATATTTTCTAGAGGTGTCCTATTGGTTGAACTTTAAAACATCGAAAAATTAAACTGACCACCTTCCAATATCAATATAATCAAAGAAGCAGAACAAACTTACTGTAACTTAAATTATAGAATCATTAAAATACATATCAAAACACAAACGAAGTGCAGGAAGCCAAAAAGGAATTGATTTATTGTAATCTTTAATTACTCATAGTGGATATTTTAATGAGGTAACAAAGGGCCCCGAGAGCCCCAAAATTATGTTTCAACCCTGTCAATGTATTAGGATAGGCTATGCCCCATCTAGTAATATAATCCCTTTGCTTATAGAACGCTTCTTAAGCATTCGTGAATTAGGTTCATCCTTACGATGGTAATTATTGCATATTTTTCGTCAATGAGCAATAAGCTCAACTCTCATAAACAAATTCCTTAGGCTGTTAGCCGATTCGCAGACTAGACACTACGCGGGCACTGCTTTGTGGGACTTTGGACAGCTCATAGGAAGTACACTGTGTATTGGTTGTTGCATGGTATTATTTGTAGTTTCACAATTATTTTCATTGCATCAAAATTTGGCATAATTTTATTGAAATTTTATTATGTGGATCACTTTGCACCTGACTCAAATCGCCTTGGTCCCTTGAGGCTACTTGGGATAATATCCTAACTAGGGTAGACAATAGGTAGGAGACCTTCCAAACTACCACCCCCCTCTCGCATAAATGAACCCAAAAGCTATGGTAGAGGTCTTCCTCATAGACGTATACATATAAACATAACAGCGAATGCTATCTGCCGCACACATGATGAAATATGAGTTTATAAAGCCTAATTAGTTAGCAAATAATTTATGACGTCAAAAAAACTACTTAGGCTTCTTGGAATCCATAAAATCTAGTCATATGCCAAGTTTCGGTTCGATTCGAGAAAGTTTTTTTAACCAATTTATTCATAGATACAATTTTCTGATAAAAATTCGATATAAATAGAGAGGTTAATGAAAATAGTTGGCGAAATCTCAATGTGGGAATCTAATAAATTATGAAACTATTGTCTATGATTACTGATTTGACTTACAATTTAGATTAGAATTTAAAATAGCCGTAAAAAATGTCTACAGATTGTCCGTATTGAATGTTCTAAAACAATTAATAGACACATTTTATACCTTATATTTTAGGATCAAGATACGATAATAATAGACACGGGGTAGAAAATCCATATCATTCAAGATTTCACGTCATAACAGGACATGAACAACAGAACGTAGTGATTTTACTTATGTAAACCATCAATAATTTCGTCTTGTTTATCTAATTCCCATTTGTGCCGGACCCAATAGAGTCGTCGCCATATGTTGTTGATCATAACAACAAATGCTCAAAATACATACACCCATGCATGTGTATTAATTCTCTACTCTCACTCTTTTTTATTTAAAAAACATATTTTGTCAATTTATATCTATTAAATTTCTGTTTTTAATAGATTTCTCCCATATTTAACGGAAGAACTAAGATCACTTAGAGTCCATCCTATTTTACACTTTTTATTGTATTATTCTGCTCAAAAAATGTTTTTATAATAGTGTAAATAAACCATTTATTTATTTATTTATTTATATTAGTTTTGTGATATGATGTATTGTCCTTTCCATAACTCTATCAAATCAAATCAACAGCCATGTAAAAATAGATAAAACAAGTCATAACATTATAATAATAAAATAATTAAACATAAACCAACATTAACATCATAGATGTAAATAAAAAAATAAATCTTACCAGGTAGATTTACACATTTATAAATTTATTTTTTAAATAAAAAGCTTTAGAAATTAAATAAATTTTTAGTTGTTAGTTTAAAATGTTGACAGTGGTTGCCTCTTTCATTTCTTCAGATACCTTATTAAAACAATTAACTGCAAAATGGTGAGGGGATTGTAATGATACATATATAAGCATGATACCTTATAAATAGTTTTAGGTGAGAGTTGCCTAGTCAAGTCGTGGTACAAGAGCTAACTGAGCTCCAGCCCTTTCCTAGCTGTGAGTCACTTGAAAATACCCCTCTTTTTCTATATGATTGTTTACATTTCACATTATCTGTTACAGGATATTTTTGAATAAGTTGGTTCTACTGAAAGATCTACGCATATTATTTTTGATTCATAAATTATAGTCACTGATTTGTGATACTTTTGGGGCAATTGGAATCTAGCAAAGAATAAGATCAATTTTAACTATTTACTGTTATTAGGTATTAACGCTATTACAACACTTAGATGTAAATTGATAACATTAAATAAACTTCGTTCACGAAGGAGGGGGGGGAGGTATAACAGGGGGTTCAAATCCGTGTCAACCCTCGTGGGGGTTCAACCTCAACTGTTCACACGGTATATTTCACCGTGAAAAATGAGTTTCAGGGTGGAACCCCTGGTTTAATCCCGTTCACACGACAAATGCTGGGGGGCAGCGACGGATAGGAAGGTTCAAAACGGCGCGGGAAATGTTTACCACCCCCCCCCCATTTCCTCCTATTCTTGGTGAGGAGCGAGGCGTATAAACACTATTTTGTCTCTAAAGCAAAAAATACTACTTAAACATTATGTAGCAGCAATTTGCTGCATAATATAAATAAAAATTCTCAATGATATGATTAGGTAGTGACTTAGTTCTATAAAAAGTATTAAATGAATTTATTCATTTTTGAACGACAATTTTCATTTTTTATCCTGTGATACCTGTTGATTTTTTTAAAAACAATTCTAGTCCTTTTTGTTAATGTTTTTATTGTTGTTCTTTTTAAATTTTAATAATTAAATTCATGTAGATCTTGATAAACAGATTTCTGAAGATGCCTACAAGGATTACTGTAGTCATTACTCTGTCAATGACTTTCTAAATGACAGTATAGTGTATCCTGAAAAATTGTAAACTGGTACCTTTTTAACTTAATAATATCTTATATAATTTTTTTATTGTAATTTTTATGTTTTAAGTTGTATTCATGAATTGACTATTGTGAGGCCTTAAAATGCACAGCAACCACAAGCTTATAATAAATAAATAAATAATCAAATAAAGGATAGGTGAATATATTAATAATTGAATAAATCGTTCAATACTTTTTATAGAACTAAAGTCACTACCTAATCTTATCGTTGAGATGGAGAACTTTCAAGTGCTACAAAGAAGAAATTATTAGAATAAAAATATTATTTTTATACACCGAATCTAATAAAGAATCTATAGCCCTTGTCTTTATAACACAATATATATTAAAAAAACGAAGAAGAATCAAAATAATTAAACAAAATTGATCGTAGTTATAGTTTTTATTAAAACTAGCACTGCACATAGAGGTACAAATTATAGATAGGTATTTCTTCGGAATTTTTATACTAGTACATGCGAAAAAAAAATATGAAGACATAAATCAGTTCCTAGAAGTCGGCCGCCTTTGAATTCAATGTTTGTTAGGAAGCCGCGGCGAAGCGGTACTGGATTGAGATAAAAATTAAAAAATATCTTCCACTTACTACTATCAACTGAATCAATTTACCGAAATAAAATAACATGGCAGATAACAAGTCTTTTGTCTTGCTATCTAAAAAAATATGTCCGTGTTTTTATGTGCAATAATAATAATAATCAATTATACTTTATTAAAATTAATTAAACTTAATTTTACATTTTTACTTTTCCTCGCCATCTACGATCGGTATATAGAAAAAGTATTGATTTCGTTTTTATCTATAAGACAGTATTAAAGAGGTAAAAAAGGCATAATTTACACGAAATTTTACGATACTTCCTTTAATTGACTTTTTACAATCGATTACTTTTAGCGAATTTAGCGACTAATAACATTGACTACTTAAAAACTAAGAAAATCTATTTTTAAAAAGTAGTTGATTTTTCCCGTCGCTAATTTATTTCTGTAATTTTTGTATTTTTTTGCAAAGTCAACCAACCGGCGACCGGCGCCGGTCGCCGGTTGGTCGCCAGTTGATCTACCCGGTCGCCGAATTTTTTTTTTCTTTGCAAAGTCGACCAACCAGCGCCTCCGGCGCCGGAACGCACCGGCGCCTCGGGAAATTTCCCGAACGCTCTTATGGCCCATCCGTCGCTGCTGGGGGGTTGAACATTCTAGGAGATTGAACATGTGGTTAAACCCTCTGCCAAACTCCGTGTCTGAACAAATTGTTAATTGAATTTGTTAATTGAATTGTTAATTCTTTTGCCAATATAGAACTCGATAAAAACATTATAATGTTGGCAAATTTTACGTCTTATGTGTCAACTAACAGAGATTTGTATCAACACGTAATCACCATGGATTTTTACCTGAAATGTTCCACGCTTAACATTAATGGTATTCAGTTGTTTTGCTTGGTGACGATTGAGCGAAATGTTTTTAATTAAAGTTAAATCAATTCTATGATTACGAAACGATAACTAACGTCTAACAGTGCTCATAAATAAACAAAACGCTTGTGCTCAATCGATCACAAAACGTTTTTTGTATTCCATACTCCAAAGTTCAACATAATTCTATCAAGAAAAAGCTTAGAGATATTTTGTATAAACAAGAAAATAAAAATTCCAAGTATTTTCCAGGATTTTCCCGACTCATCCTACGCAATACCATAGTACATATATTTATTTACCGACCTAAAGTGAAATAAGGGAAAAAATAAAATACGTAAAAATAAATAAAATAATACCAATAAAGATTAAGATGGCATTGACATTGATAAGAAATTCAAGGCTACTACTACAACATGTTGTTTATATAAAATACATTTGGCAATACGAATTTTTAGAATAATACAGTTTCAAATACAACCTTCCAAATCTCATCTATGGATGGATAATGCAAACAGGATGATATTGTTCATAAACATGTTATATACTTTAGACAAGCCAGGGCTTAGGAGATATCCAAATGCTCAACTTTGCATTACTTTAAGGGGTGCTACCATTATGATAAAAACAAATCTAGATAAAAGTTGTTATTTTTGTACGTACAAAGTATTTAAAACCCAGTGGAGTTATACTTAATAACCACATATAAAGGCTTCAGTGTTAGGATAGCCTGTTTGGCGCTGCGCTTAACTCATCGCCACAGGCATTATTGCTGAAAGCATGCTCAGCTTATTTTTTTAAACTCTATGGGAGAAAAAATATTGGTTAATTGTATTCTAGGTATTTCTTGGAAATTTAAGTCTTCCGGAGTCCGCATCAATTTAGATGAAGGATCTGACGTTTCGCCTCTACTGCGGGAGGAATCTTCAGGGATGTAGGACATCATGGAAGAAACCCAATGCTATACAAAATTGAACTGAACTCAGATCATAGAGCATTGTGTTTTCATGCATGATGTCATAAATTCCAGAAGATGCCTCCCGCAGTGGAGGTGAAATGTCGGATTCTTCATTTAAATTGACGCGATCATCACCGGAAGACCTAAATCTTCATGACAATTTCCGCGAAAGCCAACGCAGTTTATTATAGGTATTTCTTTTCTGAATTAACGGCGGATAATCAAGTTGCTTATCTTATTTTGATATACTGGATTGTGTTTTTCTCGTAAGCGCTGGGACAGATTGTGTATTTTTACAACGCTGATATTGTATCTAATGTCCCAAACTAAAGTTGGGATGTTCATCCGAAACGCCCCAATTTTGGTGTAATCAATATACAGGTTTGTAAAAATCATGTATCAAATTAGTGAATTCAGAAGACAATAGGTTTTATCAGCATTATTTTATGAGCATCAGTAAAAAATGTCAAGTCTCTGAGATAGGCTCAAATCAGTTCGGTGAATTCAAAAAAGTACTACCACTTCAGCTTTGATAGCAATTTTAACACCATTTGGTCTAAGTCTTATAGAACAATAGTGCTGTTTATTAGCATTATAATCCAAGTCAATCATAAACTTGAATATAACTGACAGCCCTAATTATATTCATGGCTTTAATAGAAAATTAAAGTTTATAACTAAAAAACCGCTTAATTGTTTAACGTCGCTTCTAGGGTTTGCATCCTAGGTGACACTCACAGTTTACATTAGATTACTGTTAAAATAAATCATCGCCAACTGTAAAATGAAGTTGACAATATAAATAAATGTGGTAGAAAAAAGCAATTTTGAACTGAAACTCAATAGTCTTATAACTTAAACTTCCAATACCTTGCATCGAGGGTATATTTCATATGAATCTAATATCCGGTAAGATACGTAGTTCCCTATTTCAATTTATAGGCTCTTCAATTCCATGCCCTTCAATTTGGCTTTTCTATATAAAGTTTTCCTTATTTTATAGCAACAATAGAAACTTAATTTTCCCAAAAAAGTTTCTTTTGTTGTTGCGTAAAATGTTTTTCTTTATATGCTATTGTGAATCAATAAAATTATATTTAATCAAAAATAATTGCAGACAATAGTTTAGATTGTGTAACCAGAGTAGATTATTAAAGGGGCATTTTGTTGCTTCGTACATTTCTTTACTGAATAGCAAGGCCATAATTGATTAGCATATAAATAAAACACAGTGCTGCCATCTCGAATAAATATTTTTACTTTTCCTCATTTATACTGTATAAAGGAAAAGTATTGTGTTTGTAAAATAATCCGAAACCGGGATGTCACCGGATTAAACAGTTTCAGGTGTTTTCAAGACCTCCTGAGTGGTTTTCATAAAGTTGTCTGTCTGTATGTGTGTGAGTTTGTATGATTGTGTATCATCGTTGCTCCTATAGTGTATTTATGCTAGAGAGGTGAAACTTTGTACAAAAATCAGTCTACTGCTGTAGTTGTGCCACTCGGAAAATATTTCTTTCATGACGTCATTGACCTTCAATAATGACTCAGCAAAAATTTGAAAGCTCATAAAACAAGGAAAAATGATACGATTGAGATTCTGCATGCATGAAGCATTTTGTAAGATTAACATATGTGCTAATATTATTAGCACATAAGATTAGCACATAAGATGCAATAAGTTGCATCTTATTATCAGCATTAGTTCAAATGACTTGTGTACGATTTTTAAAAAAGTTGTTAAAATCGGTAAAAAATTCAATGAAGTTGAAATTTAGTACAAGTATATACCTCTACGTAATAAATAATTACACTAAGTTTTGTTTCAATGCGAGAAGTACATCCAAGTAACCCCCAATAATGACTCTGCCAAAATTTCGAAAAATAATAAATCGCGGAAAAATTATGCGATCAGATTGAGATTTAACACGTATATAGCTATGGATAAGACTAACATATGTGCAATTTTTTTTTTCATTATCAGCATTAGTTCAATTTTTATCGAATGACTTGTGTACGTTTTTTTAAAACAATTTAAAAAATCGAAAATGATCGAATTAGGTTTAACTTTAGTACTAGTGTATACCTTTACTTAGTAAATAAGTACACGAAATATCGTTTCAATACAAGAATATTCATTTTTTGTGTTGGACATAAAAGTTAAGCAGCATTGAGCGTGGTCAGTGCTATATTAGTGACCGCTGAGAATGAGACGGATGCATGATTTTTATTGGAGTTGGTCCTCTTGTCTTATAAATTCCTTTAATCTTTTAAATCGATATTTATTTTTACTTTTCGTCATTTATAATAGGTACATTAAAAAATTAGATTGGAGAACAACTCCGAAAGCGGGATGTCACCAGAATTATTCGCTTTAGGTGTTTTTAAGACCTCCTAATCGGTGTGTGTGTGTGTTTGTATTTGTGTCTAGTGTGTGTGTCTGGTATCATTTTATCTCCCATATTCAAGAGAGTTGAACTTTGGTACAAAAATCTTTTTTTGAGGTAGTACGTAATTCAGTACTTTATTGGACCGTCTTTAGGATGAGAAGCCAATCATTACTGTTACAGGAGGTTATTTAGTACTTTTCACCTCCGAGGACAATAATGAATATAAAAAAAAACTCCTAGGACGTAAAAGTAATTCATATATTGCCGCCATTACTGTAATGTAGCGTGTTCAAAAAAACAATCTGTGTAAAACCTTCATGAGGTTTTTTTTAAAAACGTTCATTTTGTTTCTGTTTTTGTTCGTAGACTATTTTTTTTTCGTTTTTAAAAGGTGTTCTAATTGACAATTTTTGTGTGTTTATTTGTAAAGCTTTTACATTTTTGAGTAAAAGTGTGAAGCTATGGATGAATTCAATGACGACGATAATATGGAGTTAATTGGACGTTTTTTTGTTTTTTTTTTTTCAATTAAGTAGCAGTTTATTTAATAAGTTCTACCTAAAAAAAAAATAGTGTATGCCATCCGGCTGAGAATGTCTTTATGTCTTGGCAATTTTTTCCGACCCGGTAAATCTAATTGCCGTGACATAAAAACACACTTCTCAGCCTTATGGCATAAATAACTATTCTTTAGGTCAACTTGTGCTATCCGGTAAATAATAGTTTTACGACGCCATTAACCCGGAATTATGACACTGCAAAAATGTCGAAAATTCATAGAACGTGGAACTTTTTTTTTATTGGTTAGAAATTTGGCTTGAATGTAGTCATATATGAGGCCAACATATCTGTTAAGTTTCATTTCATTATTAGCATTAGTTTAATTTTTAATCGGTTCGACGAGGAGAAAGTAGTGGAAGTACGCAGTGATTGGTGGTTGACTTCGGGGTTGGTGAAAAGGACCCAATGGTGTGGTCTACTCACCAGGCTTGACCTCCCCACTCTTACTACTACTACTACTACTACTTAATTTTTAATCCAATGTCTAGTATACGTTTTTTAAAAAATGTAATAAACGAAAAACAATCGAATTAAGATGAAACTTTTTACGAGTATATTTCTTTAAATAACGTTTTTTACAGATACTAGCTCGAATTATACGCATCCGAAGTCTATGAGCCTACTCTAAGTAACAAATAAAATTTTAATTACAAGAACCCTCAAATGCGATGGGCAAACAAATACGTATTTGTTAGGTGTCTATTTCACTGTTCTGAGTCGAATAAAACTGGTTTGAAATCGATACAATTCCTTACAGAACTCAAAGCCAGAAAATAATAGTTGATGTAATAATTATATAAAATATTACATCGACTATTATTTTCTGGCTTTGATCTCCGAAGTCTATGAGCCTACTCTAAGTAACAAATAAAATTTTAATTACAAGAAACCCTCAAATGCGATGGGCAAACAAATATGTATTTGTTGGGTGTCTATTTCACTTTTCTGAGTCGAATAAAACTGGTTTGAAATCGATACAATTCCTTACAGAGCTCAAAGCCAGAAAATAATAGTTGATGTAATATTTTATATAATTATATTAAATTTATATAATATTTTAAAGATTGAAACGTGAGATCCATTACCAAATATACCGCATTGTTATTTATATCTTCTTAAAACCAGGTTCGTGGTTATTTTTATTTATCAGCATTAGGTTATTCACCCAGCTCTGATAATAAATACTAAGCTAATAAGAAGGCAAACTTAATACATTTAATCCAAATCACCATGACATGTATAAAGTTCCAAATCAGACATACTCGACTAATTAAAACCACATTAGGTTTGTTAATACAAAATTACTTGCACTAGGTGTTAAATTAAGCAAATAGAACACTCACGAGAAGTAGGAGGGGTTTAACACCCACATTACACCTTCAAAACAAATTAAGCGAGTTAAAACGAACCGTGAAATTTATTTAAAGATTATATAAATATAAATATTACTGAAAGAGATTCCTCTATTAAGAGTAAATAAGCGTATTAAAGGATTCAAAATAAGGACGTGAGACATATAGAGCAGTTATGAACAGAACAGGAAAGGGTTGAGACAGAAATAAAAGTTAAAATTGGTTTATCTCCAGACGGTATATAATACGAAATTTAATGACTAGATTCAAGAGAGTAAAGAATCACTTTTCACTCCCAAGGGAGTAAAAAGTACTTTTTACTCCCTTGGGAGTAAAAAGTAATAGTTGCCAACTTAACTTAATAATCGACAAACTGAATAGTATATAATTATTTTTATTGAAAACTAAGATACCTATAAACAAGAAGATATACAAGAATAAGATGTATAAAAAATATAACATTAACAATCATTTTAAGTAGAACTAGTTAATGCTTATAATAATATAAGAATAAATAATTTAAAAAATAAAAACTAGTTCTTTATTTAAAAGTAAAAAAATTAAGTTGGCTATCCTGATTTTTTTAAATAATTTTAAGATTTGCATGCTCATTGTTTTTTTTTCTCGACAAAATATCATTAAATCAAAGTTTTTTTAGTTTAAAACCTTAGCTTTAACTGTTTAACCAGTCTTAAACTTTAATAATTAGATTAAAATAACACTTATAACTGCTCTAAATTCTACTCTAATATTTCAATTATGTCAGATAATATTGTGTGCGATATTGACGAAACTTTTTAACAATACACCTCCTGACATTGCTATTGAAGCGAACTTGGTAAAAGAAAACTTGTTACTAACGAAGTTATATGACAAAGCATGTAACAATTTTAAAAGTTGGTGTCATGATCATAATTTATAACAAGTAAGTGAAAATGCATTGCTTGTTTATTTTAATAATGAATGAAAAATAAAAACAAGCGTCAAGTCTGCGGTCACTGCATTCAATGATCAAATCATCTTTGCTTGTGAGAGAAAATTTTAATATCAAAAGCTATGCATCACTAATAGCATTATTAAAAAGAAAAAAACGAAGGTTATGTTATAAAGAAAGCGAATGTTTTTACTAAGAACCAAGTTGAAGACTTTTTGCATAATTCACCAAACGACGAGTTTCTTATAATAAAGGTATTATAAGAAGTTATCTTATAAGATAATTTTCAGTTAAAAAATCTTGAAAAAAGAAATGAAAAAAGACATTCTTACTTTATTTTCAATGTCGACGTCTGGAGATAAAATCTTGTATGCACCTTGGGAGTAAAATGCCAATATTCCCTCGCAATAATTTCCTCCCTCGGCTTCGCCTCGGGAGTAAATAGCTATAACTCCCTCGGCTTCGCCTCAGGAGTTAAACAACTAAATCCCTCGGCTTCGCCTCAGGATTTAAATCCTTTGGTTCCCTCGGCTTTCGCCTCAGGAACCAACATAATGCTCAGGGGAATAATGACATTCTTTACTCCCTTGGTGCATAAATAACTATTATAGCTCAATTCCTTGGAGCTTCAGACCTTTTCAAGGACGTCTGTCATTATAAGTATTCCAAGGTAACCTAGGTTTAAAATTTAGTCAGTGTTGCCAATTAACGCGTGTACTTCATTTTGAAACGATCATCACTTGGTAAAATTGGAAGAGGTAGAGCCGCTTTTAAAGACTATATTCTTTCAGAGATATAAGAGAGAATTTAGAGTTAAAATACCAGACCACAGGTATCTCATCTGTTAGGCCGCTGAGAGATGGGAATACTAAATAGAAGAATAGAAGTCACACGCAAAAAGTTCAGTATAGATCAAAAAACAATTCTGGTGCGGTGGTTCGCTTGCCGGGCGAATTTCCTTTGGAATGCGTGTGTTCGAGCTTAATAGTCCATTATTTGCTTAAGGTTCTGTGTTATTCTTCATTACGAACAGTTACTCAATTATCACGAACTGCTTGTAACTCATTTTCTTCTGTATTTATCAAAGAAAATACGCATAATTATCCTGTTAATTATACAAAAATATTCCTCTATAATTAGTAGTTCACACCATTACTTGCTCTAGTTTAAAGCTTAGTTAGTGTTTGTTTTTAATGGTTTTAGCGCATTTCCTTTTGATAAATGAAGAAAAAATGAGTTAAGAGTATTGCTTGATTATTGAGTAACTGCTTAAGTAATAAAGAATAACCCGGAACTAATACCAAGAAATTAATTTTTCAGCGCGAATACACACATTCCAATAGAAATTTTCCAGAATTATTTTGTTGTTATAAACTTATAGATATTGTTATTTAATCGTCTTTAGCAGGATTCGAACCCAGCTACCCTGGCTTTGGATGCTCTTGTACTCGGGACCATTCATTTTTAACTCACAGGCCCAAAAACATCAAGAACGACTCCCCACTATAGAAATATGTTGTTTATCGGCCACATTTTAGGTTTTTTGTTTATTGTCGTTTTTTCGGCTTTTTGGACACATTAAGTGTTGGTATTGGCTCCTGATCGGTTTTATTCGACAAAACCGTGGGTGTTTAAAGGTTTTTAATACATTTTTTAATTTAATTAATACTTAATAAAAATTTTATTTAATTAATACTCTAGGGAGTTCAAAATGAACGTGATTTACATTTAAAGTATTAAAGTATTGTGATTTTTTGCAAACTTAATAGCTCCAGGAAAAAGACTAGACTAATGGCTTCCAGAGGTGGACTAGACTAATGGCTCCCAGAGGTGGACTAGACTAATGGCTCCCAGAGGTGAACTAGACTAATGGCTCCCAGAGGTGAACTAGACTAATGACTCCCAGAGGTGGCCTAGACTAATGGCTCCCAGAGGTGGACTAGACTAATAGCTCCCAGAGGTGGACTAGACTAATAAATCCCAGAGGTGGACTAGACTAATGGAGAGGTGGCTCCCAGAGGTGGGTTACTTTCTTATCTTTGCTCCATTCTTTCATAGTAGTTCTTAGTTCTTTTCGTATAGTCGTTTGATTCCTACCGGCCATCCATCCTAAAAAACAGCCAACCGCTGTTTTTATCAAATGACTTGTGTATCTTTTTTTAAAAAATCGGGGAAAAAATTCAATTGAGTTTAAATTTGGTACAAGCATATACTTGTATATATATAAGTATATATAAGTATATACAAGTATATATATAAATAAGTACACTAAGTTTCGTTTCAATACAATTATATCAATAATTTTTATTGGATCATAAAATTTAAGCAGAATTGAGTGTGGTTAGTAATGTATGGGAGATCGCTGAGAATGAAACGGATGTATATACTATCTGAGGACAAGTTAAGCGAGTCCGAAGACATGCTGCAGTATAAATTAGTCGAATTGTATATTCTGAGAACGAGCGAAACAAGACCGAAGTAGGAAGGATGAGCGAAGCGAATCCTATGAGATGGGGAAAAAAAGTTCCCAGGTACCTGATTTTTTGTTAATAAAAAAATTGTTACTTTGTAAAATAAATTTCAATTTTCTTCGCATTTTAATCTTCATGATTTTATTAACACAAAAGTTAGAAATTAATAAATAATTATACTGTAATTAAAGCTTATAATTTACTGTATTTACAAATAATAATTGAAAAACAGTCACAACAAAAATGTGAATAACCGACTGTACAGTGAAAGGCTGTTAGACAGAATAAATTGAAATTAAGTACGAAATTCATATTTCTCTAAAATGGAGAGAAAACGGTACTAAAAATAAAGTAAATTAAAGGAAATAATTTTTGACAACTTCAAACTTTTGAGTTAATACAATTTTAAAATTGTTTTCATCAATTTTCAGCGTCGCTCTAAGGTTTTAGAGGGAGTAAAACTTGGATTAATTTTGGTGACCATTTTCTATAAAAAGGTAAATATTCATAAAGTTTTTAAATTTCCTATTTTTAAATAAAGTTGGTTGTTAACCTATTGCATCTATTTTTTTTAAACTTATGATTGTAAGCATTTTTCCATAACCTGGTTATTAAATATTATATATTAATATATATTATTTGTGAATCCAATCTCAAGTTTTTTTAATAAGTAAAATGAAATATAAAAATTCAACAAGCAAAATAGTTAGACGCTTCAAAATTTCCCCTTAAAATGAACAAAGCATAAAAATGAAATATAATTGTGCAAGAGACACCAAGGAAAACAACAAAAAAACAAAACAAAAAAAAGCAAAACAAAAGCAACATTTGCATTTTGCTATAACAAGCAAAATGCAATGCTACATCTGGGAACTGTTCCATCATTCGACATTCGTCATACTTGATGGCTCGACATAATGTCATGTCCCACTGTTTCGTTACGTCTAACTCATCAGGGCGCCGACAGAGCCTAAACTTATATATGTTTAGCTGATGGCGGTAAGAGAGCACCGCTCGTCGCTGGTAAGTACTTCCATTAGTTGTGTCAACTATTCATGTTTTGCAAAACTCGGTAGTATCAAAATGATACATAAAAATGAACTTAACTATTCACATTAGGTGAGCGGGGAGACTTCGGACCACCTTTAATATTACAAAATATAATTAGTATTCTCCACTATTGTATACTATAAGAAGAAGTGAGGTTGTGTAAGTCTCATAAACTGTTTAAATGTTAATAATAATTATAATACTTATAGAAATACTTGCTTTATACTTATATATTTTGTAGTTTGATGTTATATATTTACTTTATGCTAATACTTTTATATTATACCTATTTTATAATTATAACTTAAATATATATTATTTCTCTTGTACATGTAAGCAAAGCACACTGTACATCTTCAAGGTCAAAAAATATTGATTTTGTATTTATATCTCCAAATTTGAGGTGGGGAGGAGGAGATCTGACACGATACACCCCCCCCCCCCATTAAAATAATTTCAGCTCAAATGAAGACTTTGTATGAATGAGCAAAATGTTGAGCTAAGCTAGATATGATTTTAAAATAATTAGCATAGTTTCATACAGCCAGTGGTATAAACACGCGTGTAATTATACGAAACATTAGCACGTTTCTAGCATCGACTTATTCTTTTAAAATCATATCTGTCAGAAAAAGCTTAGGGTATGCTATATATACTAGCGCATTTCCTTTGAAAAGTTTAGTTTTCTTTAAGCAAAGTGGATTTGATTATACGTAAACTAGGGTTTTATCCAAAGTGGGAAATTAACTTCACAAGAAGATTGTGTTGCTGCTGAGAACATGAAGCATAAACTGAAAATATTGAGTAAGGAAGAAAAGGAAGAATGCAATCTAATGAAAATTTCCTCTTCTGTTCGCGGGCTCCTGGACCTGAGTTTTTATCCTTCAGCAAATTTTCATAAGAAAATATCGCCTATGAGGTTGTTCTTATTTTAAGGAAGGAACTTCATAATTTATGAAAATACTTAAAATCACAAGAACACAAGAATCCGTGCTCTGAAGCACGGATTCTTTTTACATTCTTTTAATTTGAGTAAATTAAAATTATATTCATTTACTGTCATCCAAAAAATTCACATAAAGTCAAATTTTATTTTAAGAACCTTTAAGTTTAGACATTTCAAAGCCTTTGTCTTCCATAATATATTACTCTTAATAAACGAGATCTTAGAAGTCTTTATAGAATTTTTCTCGAGGAAAGTTTTTAGAGAAAAACTTACTTGTAACTTAAGAAGAAGAGTTTAAAATTAAAAAGAAGAAGCTGCCTTGACATTATAAGGCTTTTCTAATATCTTAAAAAGTGTATCAGAGTATGGCAGGGATGGAGCTTCAAAGCAACTACAATGCTTCTGCAATATCAGTGAAACATACATTGCAATCTTTAATATCTGATAAATAAAAATTATTATCTCCGCTTTATTTCATTATTACACCCATAGGAAGCTTCTAATCGAATAAAGATCCATAACTAGGAATGACCAAAACAAATAAAGTTAATGAAAAGTTTAGCCCTTATAGCAATGGTAATATGGAAAGATTATCAGATGATTACAATAGGTAATCCGAGTAATCTGATCCGTTGGCTAATTCGACGAATGAGAACATAATTGATTGTTACTGATCTATCCAGGTAGCTGAGTAGCGAGTTTGATCCTCCGCACTGATCTGTTAGATTGTCCATCGAACAGTCTTTAAAGTTATACAGGAACAAGCACCTACTATATAATAAATTAATTATTCCCTTACCGAGGGCCCCGTTTTACGAAAGAACAATCTTGCAGGTACAAAAATTGTAAAACAAACAACTTGTAATGACAAAATTGGTAAACTTATAAGATTCTTACCAAAACAAAACAAGTTTTTTTAATGTGTTAAACCTTTTTTTTCAACAATTGCAGTAACAATCACGTGTAGAAATGTCTACCTAAGTCCGGTAGATCCGGTAGACTGAGTTACAATTTATCGTCAACTTTTATTCATCGTCAGTTTATTTGCAATCTAGTGTTCAATATGAGTTTGTGAAACGCTTTTATAAATACTACTTCTCATATTTTAGAAATAATTTACTCATATAAATGAAACTGGGTTTTAATAATATGTTTGAGTTATTGTTTACAAAATGCTGTACCATCAGTAAAAAACACTCATAGGTTACTATAATTTGCAATGATATTGGTGAAACGCTATATTTTGTCACTTGCAGTTACAAACTGTTTTCGTACAAAAGTTTTACAAAAGTTGTACAAAAGTACAAAAATCTAATAATTAGATTTTAGTGGGATAATCCAATTTTAATAGAATTTGACACGAATATGCTCTATTCCTATGTGAGATCAACAATAAAATTTGTCACCTAACAGTGTTTTTAGCGCATTTCCTTTTTTAATACAATCGTATAAAAACCGCTTGTACTTACCAGTCTACACTTATTGAAACAAATTTCTTATAATTTTAATAAACTTGTAGCTTTTTACTTGTAGTCTACAAGACTTGTACCTGCTTGTACTTTTGTAAAAGGGGTCCAAGTTTTAATTATAGAGGATGAACCTTCCTTGGAGTCTGAGGCTTTTTTCCTAAACTTATTTAAACCTTATACGTTAGAACTTTGTTGCAACATTAGATTACTGGATTTGAGAATTGAAATCGAGTCTCAAACGTAGTTTTCAGTTGAAATAAAATTCCAATATTCTGGTCCCTAAGGTATTTGACGCATACACAATATAAAGACCAATTATTTTTACGGTATTTTTAGAGAAATTTGAAACGGGTTATTGCCAAGTTATACTTTAATTAAATTTTATCTTTCATCTTTTATATTGATTATTTATATTTTACCACGATAACGCAGTGAAATATTTCAAAATAAAACTAAAAGGGTTTCTTCAATGTTACTCTTTTTCCGGTACTAATAGGAAAAAATAGAGATCAATATAAATTAAGTTTTGTGAATTTTGTAAATTATAAATTTGATGTAATTTCAAGAAATTTGATTATTCTTAAATAAATAAATAAAAAAATCAATGGGAAAACACAGCATGAAATTAAAAAGTGGCATTTAAAGCTAACGAGAGGAAGCAAAAGTGTTATTTTAAGTAAGCCGCTGGCAAAACACAAACAATTTTCTGCAAGAGCTATAAATTATTAGTGTCAACAAATATTACATTCAAATCTATATTAGGTCATATCTGTCACAAGTCTGCCTCCATGGCCGTGATCGTAGAGGTAATCGATTTCGGCACCGGAGGTCTGGGGTTCGCAGCCCGGGCTATGCTCTAAGATTATATGAATAGTATTTGTATAAAAAAGATGTTTATTTTATAACTGTCACAAGTCGATATTGGCAGCCAAAAGCTTAAAATTTAAGCTAAGGTAAATTTTAAAAATTATTCTAGACTGTATTTACTGCTTGGTATCAGCTATTGATATGTTAAAGTAGATTATGTTATTAAGATTTAATTTCCATATATAATTTTTTTCGTTTATAAATTCTTTCATTTATTGTAATTCGAACTTATAAACCTACATTAGATTTTTAGAATAGGGAGGGGATGGTTTATAGATTGGGATTAATGAGCCACCACATGCTGACAACATAATACGAAAATATAAATAAACAAACTACACATTTGCGAAAAACAAATAAAAATATTTATGCGTTTGTGCTGACAAGATGAAAACCAGTCTTCTTGAATGAAAAATAGTTTGATAGAGAGATCAAAATAAATCTTTCCACCACACACACACACAGGCAGTATAGAGAATGTTATCGGTGCTCCGTGTCTGCGTGGTTGGGCGGTAAGATACACATTGTGCAGACGCGTTCATTGCTCTAATTACAGTAAAATGCCACATATTTATTTATTATCTGACTCAGTTAGTAATTTTTGAGTAAATTTATAGATGCTTACTTTTAAACAAATGAATGAAATGACAAACAAAATGAAATGATCATTCAGATTGTCTTTTACAAGATTTCTTCCACATCGCTTATGATAACATTCCAAACCATATTTTTTCATTGTTGTTGTTCGTTAAAGCAAAGTATGATGAGAGGGAGTTCAATTATATTAAGAACCACAATTATGGCACTAGATATATTGCTAACATCAATATTCCCACTTGTAGGCATAACAAATCACATCAGTGCCCAAACTTTAATGGAATAAGGTGCTTTAATAAATTACCCGCATCAATAGTTGAACTTCCACCCAAAAATTTCAATAAAAGCATTAAAACATTGTTGCTTGAAAAAGCCTATTATAATGTTAACGAATTTTTAGCTGATAACTTAGTATTCCCACCTTAAATGTTTAGTGTTTCCCATGTAATGTTATGCTTTTTTTGTTTTTTTTTTAATCAAGTTCGTTATTCAAGTTATGCTGTCTACGTATATGCAGTCTATGTAAAACTTTATAATCTATTTGTTTTTCTTGTTTTTTTCAGTTTATTCTAAAATTTTGACAATTGAGAAACTTTGTAACAAAGTAACCTCAAGTATGTAAATAAATAAATAAAATATGAAAACACAATGCTCTACAAAAAGTCTTTCTCAGTTCAGTTTTGTAGAGCATAGTGTGTTTATCCATGATGTCCTACATCCTAAAGATGCCTCTTTCAGGGAAAGAGACATGTTGAAATCCTCAGCTATATTGACGCGGTCACCACCGGAAGACCTAAATCTAATTCACCCAGAACTACAAAAATGTATCTAGTGCTAGTTCAAATCTTTACCATGGCACTAACAATGCCTAATGAGGTTTTATGCCTAGTAAAACCTCAACTACATCTGTGCCTAGCGAAGTTTTCCAGACACCCACAGAGTTGAGATCATTGGTCTCTAACTTCTTTGCTTTTATCTATCTCTGCTTTTAATTTATCCGGAACACTCTACTTCCACCAATGACTAGATTTAAGCTCAGAAAAGTATTAGAAAAGATGAAAAGCATTTTCACAAAACATTCAATATTGTGAAAATTCTTTTCATCTTCAATTTGTTGTAATCATAACATCATCGAGTTTTAACTGGATGTTGTTTATGTCTACAATTATTTAACTTTTTTATTATTTCCGATTTTTATCAATTTTATCAGAAAATTACACTTATGATGTACGAATGACGGAATTGATACATTTGTTCATTAAAAAGAAATCAGCTGCCGATAATAACGGAACTTACCTCTTAAATCACGGATGATTTCGTTGTTTAGATAAACAAAATTCATTCTACTTTTTTAAAAAAAAAAAGAAAAAAAATCCTTTTCAAAGAATTAAAATCATTTTCTGGTAAAAATGGTTAAAGATAGAAAATAAAATTTCCTAAGACTTGGTAATACAAGATTGTATAACGGGTTTGTAAATAAGAATTCATGTTTCTATACAATAAATACTACATGATATATTATTTCTTGTTGCGTCAAGATATTGTATGCTCAAAGCATTAATCATAGCAAAGTGAAAATGTTAAACCTTCGGATGTTTGAAATTTATTAAACTTATCCGCAAATTATTTCCAGAATGATGCTTCTCTAGGAAAGTTCGGAAAAAATCGGGTATGGGGTACTTCGGAACTTTTCCTCAGCACATCGGATTCGCTACGCTCGTCCCTCCCTGCTTCGGAATATACAAGTCGTTACATTTATACTGCAACACCTCTCCGGACTCGCTTCGCTTGTCTTCAGATATTAAATGCATATTTTTCATTCCTACCCATGCACTAAATAAGTGCCCGGGCACCCATCCAGGAACTCGCTATGCTCTATGCTGTTTACATTATAGAGCTCTAACTAATTAATCTTAGATCAATAACTCTACACTTATTTATTACGCCAAGAGATACACTTCAACCAAATTTGAACTCAATTGGATTATTTTCCGATTTTTTAAAATTTTTTAAAAATCGTATACAAATCATTTGATAAAACTAGTACTAATGCGGATAATAAGATGAAACTTAACACACATGCTAGTCTTATACATGGCTATATGCGTGCCAAATTTCATCGGATCGGTTAATTTTTTGCGAGTTTTATGATTTTTCGAAAGTCATTATTGTGGGTAATGTCGTCATAAAAAATATTTTCCGCATAGCACAACTATACCCAAAAGCGGAAAATTGCGGTGACATTCCGTTTTCTTGCTAACACAATACTTATCTAATATATCTACGGTATAAATGAGGAAAAGTAAAAACGTGAATGGCAGATAATGGAGCACTTAAAATATCCAAGAACATCACATAAGAGTAACATATACGAATCTTACTTAAGCTTAAGTAACCTACCAAAATAACGCCTTTAATTTGATGAAAATAAGATAAATACCACATGTAACATTGTCCGTCTTTTTTACTTTGCCTCAATTATATCGTAAGTATATTGGAAAAGTATTGTGTTGTCAAAAAAATCCGATACCGGGATGTCACTGGAATTATCCGTTTTAGGTGTTTTCACCTGAAACACCAGGGTAGTTTTCACAAAGTTTTCTGTCTGTATGTGTGTGTGTGTGTGTGTGTTAACATTGCAGCTCCCAGTGAATTTATACAAGAGAGTGGAAACTTTGTACAAAAATCAGTCTAGAGGTGTAATTGTGCTATTCGGAAAATATTATTTATTTCGTCATTAATCCACAATAATGACACTGCGAAAATTTCGAACACACGAAAAAATGTTGCGATTGAATTAAGATTTGGCTCTCATGTTGCCTTGTATAAATCTAACATATGTGCTAAGTTTAATCTCTTAGCTTTAATTTACATAAATTTGGTACAAGTATATACCTTTACGAAATAAACATGTGAACCATGTTTCGTTTTAATAAGACATGTATATTTATGGTTTTAGTTGAATGATAAAAGTTAAGCAGCATCGTGCGTGGTCAGTGCCTGGATAGGTGATTGCGGGAAATGAAAGGAATCACTATGCGAGATCGAGTTGCAGTATTAATTCAGCTACTTGTATATTCTGAGGACGAGCAAACTAAGTCCGAAGTTGGGAGGATAAACGTAGCAAATCCGATGTGACAAGGAAAAGTTCCGAGGTACCCCGCAACCAATTTTTTTATTACAATATTATTAATTTGTAATATTTGGTTCAAGGTTCAACTTTTTCTAGTTCAATTATTGAAGAAAAGGTACGTGTAGATTTAGTTGTGTGTAAAGAAAATTCTCTTTGATTATCGGAGTATAAGAAAGAC
>JACMZG010001914.1:46868512-46903512 GCA_018340805.1 Microvelia longipes
ACTCAAACCATCTATCTTATGCAATTCTCATAACACCTTTTTAGTTCCTATCCTTTTCAGTAACCTAGTCAAGCATGTAAAGCCCTCTAGGCCTAAACATATGTTTTCCACCAAAATAAGGAACGTGAGGGTAATTAAATCTAAAATAAGAGCACCTTGGTGACCTTATCAAATTAGTGCCCACATATTGCAAGTAGAAAGCGAAACAAAAGTGATGTCCACGTCATCAAGGATTTGCACGTCCTTATTATCAAATGCTTTGATAATAAGGAATATTTGACAATTACACGCATATAGATATATACTGGAGGGGACATAGTATATCTTAATTCATTGAAAGGCCTGAAACATCATTTTGGGGCTCTCAGGGGCTCTGAGAGCCTCATTGAAACCTCCTTCAAGAGTGAGTTAAGGTTATAATAAATAATTTGTTTTGGGATTCCCGCACATTATCTGTGTTTTAATATGTATTTTAAATGTTCTTTAATATATGTTACTGTATTCTTGTTCTGTTTATTTCATTATATTGATAGTCGAAGGTAGTCAGGTTACTTTTTCGATGTTTCAAAAATTCAACCAATAGGGCCCCTCTAGTAATATATCTCTATGATTAAACGTACCTTTATAAAAAATTAGTTCACAGAATGCAAGCCTCTGAACTACGACAGTTTGTTGATGCTATTTAATTTGACAAAAATAATCCTTGACTTCAGTCTGTAGATAACATTACAGTAGATATTTTCCAGGCTGGTGTAATTTGCCATATTTTCTCTATAAGGAGATTTAATCGACAAGCTTGTACTTAATTTTCCCTAAAATCCCAAATAAAGGGATTGCAAGTAGCCAAGTTTCTTTTATTTATTTTTCTAAAGAACCCTAGATTCTAAAAAAGGGTTTAGGATCCGGGACTGGATAAACTACAATATAAGAGGGATCAAAAGCCATGGAATTCCAGAGATAGGAGAAAAGAATATTAGCTGGAATTCTCAACATACAGAATTTATTCATCAACGATTTTTTTCTATTAAAATGTATTACTCTTAAAACAATCTAACACGCCTAACTCTTTATAATTAATATGCAAGATTTAAAATATATATTTGAATATTTAAGCACATTAAAAGTTCTAAATCTATTTACTGATAATATTATTAATCATGATTATAATACTAGAAGACAAAATCAATATAAACTAGATCAGCATAGAACCAGATTTTATGAGAACACAGTTCACTATAAATGTGTTCAAGTTTTTACCCATTTACCTGATAATATTGAACAGTTAAGAGCTGAACCAGAAAACTTCATTGAAACTTTAAAAGTCTACCTCACACAAGAGGCATTTTATTGTCTCAAAGATTTTATCAGTAAAATTTGATGAATGATTTTATTCAGTGGATTCAGTATTGTAAATTTGTAAATATTTTATTTATGTACATATCTGACGTTTACAATTTCCCAATCTAGGGATCACTGTAATGAATATCTTTATCTTACCTTATCTATCTTATCTAAAGATTCTTTTAATAAGAGTCAACTAATCTTTAAATTACAAACACATTGTGGCAGACTTTAGTTTATATAGTGGCTAATTTCACGTGTTCCTCGATAATCTCACTTATTTAAGAAATAATCCGTTCTATACATAAAACGATAGGAAATTTTGTCAGCATTGAGCATTTTAAACAATAAGAGTAAAAATTTGCTCGAAGTACAGCGGAATTTTTCCGCACAACTTCGTACTCTCCTTGCTCGTCCTCATAATGTCTTATTTGTCCAAATTTTAATGATAGTAATTAGGAAGAGGTGGTAAATCACCAGGGCCAAGTTGTTGGGTCCTTTTTGCTAGTAGCTTAGATAAAAGATAGTGTCAACCAAATGAAACTTAGTGCAGCCTTTTTCTTTTTAATACGCAGAAGATCCGAGACTCTAGGATAAGTTTCAATAGCTTCAATTAGAAACAACACGTGCCCTATTATCAGACTAAACTTTGATCTCGAAATCATAAGGTAGACACATATATGTTTTATAAAAACTACAATTGAGGGTTCTAAATTTTGCCTAAACCCAAGTTTAGTTAGGGTTAGGCACCTTTCACGAGTACCTGCCATTCCAGAGGCTCGGCGTCCTTTTTCGAGTACCAACTTAACGTCCTTTTTGTTGGACGGCACATGTAAAGATTACTATTTTATACATGAAATAGAATTTTCATGTATGGAAGTATGGAATGGAAAAGATTACTATCTTCCATAGAAGATAGGTCCCGACCGGGACGGAAGCGAGTGCGCCTACCTAGGTGACATGCGCATGTGCCACCGGGTGCCACCAGGCATAATATTCGGTGACATTATGCCACCATGACCTATCCAAGCTTAAGGAGGTATTACTTCGGTCTTGCTGCGTTTTACCTTAGTATAATAAATTGATCCAAAAACTAGTGTGTTCTGACTTTGAACTTGCCTCCTAGCGAGTGCAGAACGTCTTGAACACATAAATCCTATGGGGGCACTACTGCGGTTTGGTATACTCGACCTCAGAAATAAAAGGTAACCAGAAACAAACATAAGTTTATCTAGGATGCTAAACTTAGGGCTGATTAAAGTGTCAAAAGGAAGACAGTGCATAGGGATATATTTTATTAATGATGTATTTGGATTTTTTTTTTAAGTAGAAAGTCATATTTTTGGCACATGCAAGCAAACTTTGTCATATAATTTTAAGTATGGCTCTAACGAACATACTATTTCGCCAATAACATATAAAGTATGAAGTATCTTTTGAATTTTGAATACAAGTTCTTTACACTCTAAGAGTATTCTAAAGTTGGCCATAATTTATTTGAACCAAAATCTTAAATATAATCTTTATAGTTATTTATGCAACAAGGGATGAAAGTAAGTTTTACAGCTCAAGTTAAAGTTTCGTCCTAAGAGTAAACTAGTTAGCTCCCGAGGCTTGCCGAGGGAGTTAACTAATATTTTGGCTCCCGAGGCTTGACGAGGGAGATAATACGAGAGCTGAAAACTTTCATCCCTTGTTGCATATAAATTTTATCTACGACTAGAGAACTAATACTAACAACTATTAATATATTCTTCAGCTCCTTAATTGTTATTGTGTTAGTTTAGTTTATTCTTACCATGTTAATTACTTTGATGAAGAGAGAATAAAGCCACTATCTTCACATTATCTTATTGTAAGCTGTCAATAGAATAATGTGTAATACTATATTTGTAATTTAAATATTAGCGTGTGTATATTGTATATTCTACCCGTAGTACCAACATAACACCAAAAAAAAATCCTAAAAATTTTCTAAATTCCTAAAAACTTCTGTCAAGTTGGCAACACTTTTACTTTTCCTCCCTAGGAAGTAAAAGTACATTTACAGTGCGAGATAACAAGACTGTATGTAGAACTTACAATACAAGGAGTAGATAAAAAAAATGTAATCCTATTATACTGAGAGGGTACCCTTGGGTTGCGAACTCAACACCTTCGCAAGACAAAGGTCAGTATTAATACTGACGCTCAGAAGACCTCGATTACGGTAGTAATTACATTCCATTTATAGAAATATAATGTATAAAATGAAAGCATATAACATAGCTGCGGAAAAGTTAGAAAATGTAAATGTAAAAAAATTAAAAACTTTATGCAGTTCCTCAATTTCTTAAACTTCAATGTTGTCCTAGTACTTCCTATTTTTCCTAAAATAAAATCTAGTGACACAGTTTCAGCTTTATACTACTGCCACCTTATAATACATATAGTGAGATAAGAAGACACACAGTGTCATAATACGCTATAACATTTTTATATAGATTCCATGAGACGAAAATAAAAGTTTTACGGTTTCAGAAAGATTTCTTTTGAAATTTCGATCCAAAAGATAAGATGGGACTACCTAAAGAACACCTGCTGAACGAGTTATAAAATGTCTCTTTTATGTTTATTTTTATGATACACTTTATTTACTTTGACATTGCTATTAAATACTGAGTTTTCATTTAGAAACAGGGCCAAATAAAAGCCGGACTGACTGCATATTATAGTTTGATAACATCAAATATATTTGATATTATTTACTTTTTAATGGTTTTTATGAAGTGAGGAATGAGTTTTTATTCATCTTCTATGTTACATTGATGATATGTTTTATTTATTATGTTGGTTTAACTGCACATGCTTGGTACAAACTGCGCATGCTTACAATTCTTATAACAGCACAGGTCTTAAATTTTAGAGGAAAACTTACCTTTCAATGGTTTACCATTGTTTATTGCTTGAGAAGGTTATAAACACGCTTAAATTATCACTCACTAAAGTGGCTAAGTATAGTCCAAAATTTAAAATTAAGTAAGCACAAATGACTTAACACATCAAATGTAACAATCACGAGAAGCACAGAAGAAACTTAAAATGAAAACTCGACAACCTTGTATTGGGGCTAATCCATGCACCAATATATTAACGTGACATTCGAATGACAATGTCCATGTCGATGTCACAGTTAATTTTAATATTATTAATTGAGTTAAATTATTATTGTATTCCTTTTGTTGAAATATAGAAATAACTTGAAAACTGAAATTGAATAGTTAAAAGGTTACGGGCCCAGCAAACACATAATAAAAGGACGATCGTGAGTAATTAACATTATTAAAATATTAATATAGTAAAGAAAATTATGGATAAATCTGAGATACTAAGCAGTATTAATAAATTTGATGGGGATAACTATAGACAGTGGAGATTTCAAATCATATGTGCACTCAGAGCAAAAGGTGTCAAGTATACTCTGAGCCAAGAATGTCCTAAAGATAATCCAGAAGAAGCTACAAAATGGGATAAAGACGATGCTATTGCTTTATGTACCATTACGTCAGCTATGGTATATAAGCAAATCGAGATAATTGAAAATTGTCAAACAGCTAAAGCAGCAATGGAAAAGTTGAATTCAATATATGATATTAAAAGTGAATCAAACAAGCTAATAGTGCATGAAAAGTACCACAGCTACGTGATGAATCCATCAGACAGTATGGCGCAACATATATCGAAGGTGGAAAGTTTAGCAAAAGCAAATTAGAGATTCAGGCGATACAGTTAGTGAAAATTCTATTATTACAAAGATACTTGGGACTCTCCCTGTTAAATATCGAGGTTTTAGACAAGCATGGTTATCAACTAGTGATGATAAGCAGACCCTTATGAACCTAACAGCTAGATTACTTGATGAGGAAACGAGTTTGACTTCGCATGAAGAAAAAGATGTTGCATTAGCTACGAGTAGTGCAAAGAAGACAAGTGACGGTGAGAGAAAACCCCCCGTGTGCTTTAGATGCTCCAAAATTGGCCATATTGCTCGTTATTGTAGATCTAAAAATCTTGGTATTAATAATGTCAAAAACTATAATAATAATCGATCGAATGCGAATAATAATGAAACACAAGGAAATTTATCAGCTTTTATAGTATCAGAAAGAAAAAGCAGCATGAAAGACCAGGATGATGTCTGGATCATGGATAGCGCGGCATCGTCACATATGTCATATAGGTTAGATTTTTTTGAAACTTTAACAAAAGTAAGAGAAAACTATACTGTCAAACTTGGAAACAGTCATGAAGTACCAGTCAAAGGCAAAGGAAATATAAAAATCAAGAAATTGATAAATGGTAATTGGTACGATTCAATAATTCAAGACGTACTTTATATTCCTGAGTTATCTAGAAACTTGTTTTCAGAGGGTGTTTTGACAAACAAGGGAATGCATGTTTTCAAGAAAGGAGATATAGCAGAAGTTTACGATAAAGATGATTTAGTTGCAATAGGGATTAAGGAACCTAATAATTTATATAAAATGCTGTTAAAACTATCATTAATGATGAATGTTTATTAGTGGATAAAAACTCAAACTTGAAAGTTTGGCATGAAAGACTTTCACATATTAACCAAGACAGAATTATTGACATGGTAAATAAGAATTTAGTGACTGGAGTTAATTTAAAGGATGAAAATAAAGTATTTTGCGAAGCGTGTATTTATGGAAAACAACATCAATTTCCATTTAAAAAGAATGAGCATATTAAGGCCAGATATCCTGGAGAAGTAATTTATAGTGATCTCAGTGGGAAGATGTCAGTTGAATCTGCTTCGGGTGCTAGGTATTTTGCTTTGAGTAGGGTGTCGTTTTCTATGTAATTTTGGGCACGGAATCGAATGAAACCGGTCCGAAGTCGATACGACCACTTTAAGTTACCAAAAAGTCGAAAAAACCAGAAAAATTATAGAAAACCAAAATTACGGTCGTTGAAAATTAAATTTCGAGTAGGGTGTCGTTTTCAATGTTTTTTGGGCCTCTGAGTTGAAATGCCAGTGGTCCGGAGTCAATACGACCACTCAAACTCAGGGTACCTGGGTTCACATCCTGGAAGGGTCGATAATTTTTTATCGTTTTTTTTTACTTAATATAAGTTTACAACTAGAAAATAATTCTGGCGCGGTGGTCCGCATGTCGGTCGAATTTCCTTTGGATGCGAGCACTCTAACCCAGAGTACCTGGGTTCAAATCCTAGTAGGGACAATAATTTTTTATCGTTTTTTTACCTAATATAAGTTTACAACTAGAAAATAATTCTGGCGCGGTGGTCCGCATGTCGGGCGAATTTCCTTTGGATGCGTGTTTCCGTGCTTTTTACATTATATAAGTTTACAACTACTAAATAAATAATTCCGGCGCGGTGGTCCGCTGTCGGGCGAATTTCATTTCCGTGCTAAACAACCCATTTCTTGCTTATGCAAGAACCATGCCCATTGCGTGGTTCCGGTTCATGCTTTAGAACCTAAGCAGTTACTCAATTGTCAAGCACTGCTCGTAACTCATTTTGTCTGTATTTTCCAAAGGAAATGCGCTAAACCTTTAAAGATAACTGACTAAGCTTAAAGATAAGTAATTAAGCTCTAAACTAGTGCAAATAATAGTGCGTACTTCTAATTTTAGAGGCATAATTTTGTACAACTGGATATTATGCGCATTTCCTTTGGAAAATACAGACAAAAAATGAGTTACGAGCAGTGCTTGACAATTGAGTAACTGCTTAGGTTCTAAAAGCATGAACCGGAACCACGCAATGGGCATGGTTCTTGCATAAGCAAGAAATGGGTTGTTTAGCACGGAAAGAAAATTCGCCCACAGCGGACACCGCGCCGGAATTATTTATTTAGTAGTTGTAAACTTACATAATGTAAAAAGCACGGAAACACGCATCCAAAGGAAATTCGCCCGACATGCGGACCACCGCGCCAGAATGTTTTACTTAATATAAGTTTACAACTAGAAAATAATTCTGGCGCGGGGGTCCACATGTCGGGCGAATTTCCTTTGGATGCGTGTTTCCGTGCTTTTTACACTATATAAGTTTACAACTATTAAATAAATAATTCCGTCGCGGTGGTCCGCTGTCCGGCGAATTTCATGTAGAATTCGTGTTTCCGTGCTTAACAACCCATTTCTTACTTAAGGTTCCGGTTCATGCTTTAGAACCTAAGCAGTTACTCGATTGTCAAGCACTGCTCGTAACTTATTTTGTCTGTATTTTTCAAAGGAAATGCGCTAAAACCTTTAAAGATAACTAACTAAGCTTAAATATAAGTAACTAAGCTTTAAACTAGTGCAAATAATAGTGCGTTCTCCTAATTTTAGAGGCATAGTTTTGAACAACCAACTGGATAATTATGCGCCTTTGAAAAATACAGACAAAATAAGTTACGAGCAGTGCTTGACAATCGAGTAACTGCTTAGGTTCTAAAGCATGAACCGGAACCTTAAGCAAGAAATGGGTTGTTAAGCACGGAAACACGAATTCTACATGAAATTCGCCCGACAGCGCACCACCGCGACGGAATTATTTATTTAGTAGTTGTAAACTTATATAGTGTAAAAAGCACGGAAACACGCATCCAAAGGAAATTCGCCCGACATGCGGACCACCGCGCCAGAATTTCTTTTTAATACGCAGAGGATCCGAGACTCTAGAATAAGTTTCAATTGCTTCAATTAGAAACAACACGTGCCCTATTATCAGACTAATTTTTGATCTCGAAACCATAAGGTAGACACATATATGTTTTATAAAAACTACTATTGAGGGTTCTAAATTTTGCCTAAACCCAAGTTTAGTTAGGGTTAGGCACCTTTTACGAGTACCTGCCATTCCAGAGGCTCGGCGTCCTTTTTCGAGTACCAACTTAACGTCCTTTTTGTTGGACGGCACATGTAAAGATTACTATTTTATACATGAAATAGAATTTTCATGTATGGAATAGTAATCTTCCATAGAAGATAGGTCCCGACCGGGACGGAAGCGAGTGCGCCTATCTGGGTGACATGCGCATGTGCCACCGGGTGCCACCAGGCATAATATTCGGTGGCATTATGCCACCATGACCTATCCAAGCTTAAGGAGGTATTACTTCGGTCTCGCTGCGTTTGACCTTAGTATAATAAATTGATCCAAAAACTAGTGTATTCTGAATTTGAACTTGCCTCCTAGCGAGTGCAGAACGTCTTGAACACATAAATCCTACGGGGGAACTACTGCGGTTTGGTATACTCGACCTCAGAAATAAAAGGTAACCAGAAACAAACATAAGTTTATCTAGGATGCTAAACTTAGGGCTGATCAAAGTGTCAAAAGGAAGACAGTGCATAGCGATATATTTTATTAATGATGTATTTGGATTTTTTTTTTTAAGTAGAAAGTCATATTTTTGGCACATGCAAGCAAACTTTGTCATATAATTTTAAGTATGGCTCTAACGAACATACTATTTCGCCAATAACATATAAAGTATGAAGTATCTTTTGAATTTTGAATACAAGTTCTTTACACTCTAAGAGTATTCTAAAGTTGACCATAATTTATTTGAATTATTGATTATTTAAATATAATCTTAAAAAAAATGTAATCCTATTATACTGAGAGAGTACCCTGGGTTGCGAGCTCTACACCTTCGAGGAGACAAAGGTCAGTATTAATACTGACGCTCAGAAGACCTCGATTACGGTAGTAATTACATTCCTATTATAGGAATATAATGTATGAAATGAAAGCATATAACATAGCTGCGGAAAAGTTAGAAAATGTAAATGTAAGGAAATAAAAAAAACTTTATGTAGTTCCCCAATTTCTTAAACTTCAATGTTGTCCTAGTACTTCCTATTTTTCCTAAAATAAAATCTAGTGACACAGTTTCAGCTTTATACTACTGCCACCTTATAATACATATAGTGAGATAAGAAGACACACAGTGTCATAATACGCTATAACATTTTTATATAGATTCCATGAGACGAAAATAAAAGTTTTACGGTTTCAGAAAGATTTCTTTTGAAATTTCGATCCAAAAGATAAGATGGGACTACCTAAAGAACACCTGCTGAACGAGTTATAAAACGTCTCTTTTATGTTTATTTTTATGATACACTTTATTTACTTTGACATTGCTATTAAATACTGAGTTTTCATTTAGAAACAGGGCCAAATAAAAGCCGGACTGACTGCATATTATAGTTTGATAACATCAAATATATTTGATATTATTTACTTTTAATGGTTTTTTATGAAGTGAGGAATGAGTTTTTATTCATCTTTTATGTTACATTGATGATATGTTTTATTTATTATGTTGGTTTAATGATTGGTTTTAAATTGTCTTCAATGTTTTTCTATTTTTAGGAGACGAAGACTTTATTTGTAGGAGAGATATTAGAACAAAAGTTGAGGAAAAAATACTGTTTTTGTCAGCTTGATAAAAACTTTCTTGTCCTCGATATTTTGTTAAATTTGGATCATGTTTTTGGCTTTTTATCGTAAATACTATTATTGGTAACAAAAATAACCATTATTTAACCAAAATCACCTTCCACCAAAAACAAAACCTTTGTATAGGTTAGGTTATTGCTAGTTTATAGTGGTTATTATCCGTAATTGTTGGTTAGTCATTGGTAAGTAATGGTTGCTTTAGGTGCTAAAATTTAAAATATACCTCGAAACTGAAAATATGAAATGGGGGGGGGGGGCTAATCATTATATTATGATTACTAGACATAAGCAATGTAACTTTTTTTCATAAAAAGTTAAAGATTATTTCCGGGCATGTCGGGAAAAATTCTTTTGATATGCTACCTCCTGAGCTCTAAAATTCATGTCGTAGTTACGTGTCCCATAAGCTTAATTATATGTCCTAAGCTTAATTATTTCTGCAGAATCAATACTGCAGGTTACACATTTTCCTGGATTTTGTAAAGAAAAATTGCATATATATCCCACTGGTTATGCAAACCTATGATGAGTCTGCTACAAGCCGTGGCCTAAGAAACCGGCAAGGAAAAATTAGACTCATCTCACCGGCACTGATGATGATCGTTATGGTCGAAAGCTGGCTTTGTATATTCAAATATATCGTTGTGGAAAGACAAATGCTGTTTACTTTTGTTTACTTTTTTTAAACCTATAATCATCCATATAAAATGGGCACGGCAAAGCAATATTCGCACTATTTAAATATCACTTTTAAATAGCTCATCTTTAAAAGTTTTTAGCGTATTTCCTTTATTATTAACATTTTAAATAATTCGCTCAGGGGTCCGAAAGCCAGTCAAATTTTCTTTTAATGCGTGCTTTATTGCTTATCAATCCAATTTTTGCTTAATTTTTCGGTATATACCTGAGCAGTAGCGTCACAACTTGTTATTTTTCTATCTCATAGATTATACACTACACGGCACAGCATTATTGACACTAATTTGAAGTTTGCTTTATAATATTTTTTTAGCGCATTTTCATCGAAAAAAAAAATCATTGTGACGCTACTTCTAAAAAATACCAAAAAATTAAGCAAAAAATTGGATTGATAAGCAAGAAAGCGCAATTTTCAAAGAAAATTCGCCGGGCGTGCGCACCTCCACGCTAAAATTATTTTGAATTTGTTAACTTAAATATTGTAAATAAGAGATAAAATTAGTGCCCGTTCTAAGATTCGAACCTGGAACCCTATCTTTGACTTGTCTTATCGACTCCTGACCGGTTTTAATCGATTGAGAACTCCAAAAACATCGAACAGGATACTCCAAAATAATTTTTTTCGTGATCATCATAGTAATTTCCCGTTATTTTCCAGGTGTTTTATCCCAAGCACCCTAATATAGGTCATAAATATAATATATAGTTAATATAAAACCAAAGCAATGCCTAACACATTACTGACAGTCACAACCATAAGCCAGTCAATAGTTTTGAGTTAAACTATTTTCAACCCAAATGCGACCCCTAATAGGAACAATTTCCAATTTTCTCGTTAGTTCTAGAAAGCGAAGGGTTAGAGTTATTGATTTATGAACACATTCGATGAAGTATAATTGTTTTCAGAGAAGTAAGGTAATTTATCAGTTCTCAAATATAGGTTTGTATTCGGGACCCAAATTATTTTTACACCACTAGTTTCAATACCGGGGAAATCCATTTTGAAAAATACATTAAAGAAACAGGTCAGGATTTAGTATATTTTCCACTTAAGGTGTCGCATATATACCTGGTTTCTAAACTCCACCTCCACATCACGTACATCTTATTCCTCAGAAATCGCTTTTTCCTGAAGAAAGCAAATAAAAGAAAATTTAAAAAAAAACTTACTTAAGTAAGAATATATTTCAAAGAATAGACTGATGAATCAGCAGACATGGCTAATAGAGTTTTCTACGTTTTAACATGGTTCCCTCCTCCTGAAACTAAAAAAAATCATTACTTAGCAAAAAATAAATGAAAATACACAAGACGTCTCATTTGAAAACTAAAAGCAAGAAAAAACCCCGTCAAAAAGTATATTTATTTTATTTGTGCAAAAAGGGAAGGAGGAAATTGTTACAACTCATGGTTGTGTTTCCTGCTAAGGCAAAGGAGAAATATTAGCTCCCGAGGCCTGCGAAGAAAGATTACTAACATTTTTGTTCTTGAGACTACAAAGAAGAAAAATACGAGAACTGAAATCTTCCATTCTTGTTAAATAATAAATTTTCTATTTCATACTCAAATTTTATTGGCTATGACTTAATTTTTTCCATGCATGCATGGATAATGGGAGGCTTAGTATTTCTGCTAAATAAGGCTTAGTTTTGAGTCTGTCTGTCTATTATTAACAACATAAATTACGAGTTCGTCATCTTTATGAGAAACTGAGCCGAAATATATCCTATAAAGATGACAAACTTGCAATTGGATACATCACAAGAACATTTATGTTGTTAATAATGGACAGAGAGACACAAAACTAAGCCCTTGCTTCCAAAGTATTATATTATAAAGACAACACAATTTGTAACATTATTTAAGGATAATAAGAAATTGGTGCAGCTTGTGCTGCCACCATCACAAGCCATCCATTTATAAGTTCGCTAATTGGCTTTGTACATCAGCACAAATTCACTCCATACATTTGCTCTGTACATGTGTACATTAGCGCTAATTTACTCTGTACATTAGCGCTTGGTTGCTCTGTACATTAGCGGTTATTTTCTCTGAACATAAGCGCTTATTTGCTCTGAACATGATTGCTTATTTGCTCTGAACATGATTGCTTATTTGCTCTGTATCTTCATCTTTTGTTTATTGAGGTTGCTTATTGGCGTAAAGTTTGTAATATTTGCATTGACTAGAGCTGATATGATAAGTTCTTTGTATAGTTTTAAGTAAAGTTAATTATCAAAACACAGCAGTGAGTTTAGAGAGAGATTTTATTTTATGAATTTTACTAATTTTTTTAAGATACTCTGACTCGCGCAACAAATAATAAATCTCTGTTCTAATAATAAATTCAATATTAAAACTAAAACAAAATAAACTTTTACAAACTTGACCAAAGACTTAATATAAGAAACTGGTTTTCAAGTCAGATTGAATTCTACTTTAGATTTCAAGACAAGTTCTCAACTTGTCTTGAATAAACTCAATGGCTGTAGGCTTTGTCAAGTCCCAGCAAATTCTTCCTTATTACGCTTTCATACATACTAAAAATTACAACTTCTAACTTTTAAAATATTATAATTTACTAAAGCCTTGCTTAGTAATTTAAGCAACCTTAACCTTGGTGTTAAGGCAACTCTTGTTAGTTTAAGGTCTATGAGTAAGACATAATAGATTACGGCAATAATATGCAATATAATTTAATTTTACTAAATATATATAGTTGTTCTATTCCTTTTAAATAAGTACGAGCACGGCACTTAAGTACTCGTATTAGCACGGCCACACAAAGTACGTGAAATTAATTCAAATCAAGTTAAATTCTAATGCAATTAAGTTGTTTCTTTGACGTATATTTACAGCATAGGGTTAATAGAAACAAAAATTGTAATTAGATAAATGAAAAGGTTAATTTATAACACGGATTTTAATTAGGTAACTTAAGTATTAAATCGTAACACGTATCTTATTAGGGTTAATTAGAAGAATTTTATTTATTTATTTATTTATTTCCATTTATCCGCACAATAATTTAACAATCAATTGAACAAATTCTATTAACATACACTATACATATAATAAAATCTAAATTAGTGCAAATTCGGCGTTTTGCCGTGGAACCTTACAAGGTAAATTAGAAGAATAATGGATTTAATTAAAATAAATTAAAGGTTGAATCGTAACGTGGATTTAAATTAGGAAAACTAAAATGTTAAATCTTAACATGGATCTTATTAAGGTTATTTAAAACATTCATGGATTTAATCTAAGGTAAATAGGAGGTTGTTGAATCGTAACGTGGATTTAAATTAGGATAAAACTAAAATGTTAAATCTTAACATGGATCTTATTAAGGTTATTTAAAACATTCATGGATTTAATCTAAGGTAAATAGGAGGTTGTTGAATCGTAACGTGGATTTAAATTAGGAAAACTAAAATGTTAAATCTTAACATGGATCTTATTAAGGTTATTTAAAACATTCATGGATTAAAACTAAGGTAAATAGAAGGTTGAATCGTAACGTGGATTTAAATTATGAAAACAAAAATGTTAAATCGTAACACGGATCCTATTAAAGTTAAATCGTAAAACACTTTTTAATTAAGATAATTAGATGGTTAAATTGTAACACGGAATTTGATTAGACCATTCAGTAGGTTATAAAATGTAATACTGTGCATAATTAGACAAACGAGAAATTTAAACCATAACAAAGAATTTATTTAATATGTTTGAGAAGGAAAAAGGTTCTCAAAGAATTATAAGCGTACCACTGATACCAAAGGCTTTTAGGTTACCAAAAAAGTAAATATTTAAATATCAGTAAGTATATAAAAAGTACAGTCATTTGCAAGTGAATTTTAAATATTTTTATATTAAAAAAAGGCATATTTACTGAAACATTTATTTTAATTCTTTACAATTATTATCAATTAGATATTGTCAATTACACTATTTTATTGAAATTTCACTAATATTCAGAAATAAAAAAATATTAAAATTAAATATTAAGTTAAATATATTTTTAAATTTTCTGGCTTTACCCAGGGCCGTATATGGTGGTACGGACAGAAAGTATTTTGTTTATTCATAAAATATTTTAGTATATCATTGCGTGGCAAATGTAACATAATCCTCAAAATCACTTAATTTTGACAAGGCAGAAATCATTTAATTCGATTTAAATTAATTTAACAACACATATTCCTATATGTTTTAAAAATTCAAGGTCTTCATCACGCAAACCAAAATAGTCTGTGGAATACAATAGTTGTATTGTTAGTCTTATGTCTTTATTTTAACATATTTTTAATTAACAACATACGGATAACAATAATTAAAATAATTATTTGTTTACAATTCTACGTTATGTCGAGTTGTGAAGGTATAATTCTGTTTAAATTAATTCTCCTGTATTAAATAATAAATATTATTGTCCTTAAAAAAAAATAATTTCAATTTAATTGTTCCTTCTGGATAACTAAACAATGGATTGGGTCACAAAATTTACCATTTTTTTTCTTGTGTTATCAAGGAAAAAACCTTATTCAGCCCTATCATTGTTATAATTATTAAATAAACTTTTCTTTTTTCCGAGAGTTATGTGATAATTTATTTTTTATTTTTGCTTTTTTCTGTAAAAAAAGCTGCTGAAAAATAAAATACTTCGTAATGTTTAACGACAAGTCCAATTACTGTTTCACTTTAATATTATTGTTTCGTATTTTCAAAGGTGTTTATTTACACTCGAATCAAAAGCTTTGTTTCATGTAAGAAAAACTTTTGAGTCTTCAGAAATCGAAAAAACCTGTGATTTACACATGACAGGTTAATTCCTACTAAATTCGTTGTCATTGGAACATTTCGACGTAATAATGACATTATATTTACTTTCCTGTTTTATTGAATGGAGAAGCATTAAAGGATATAAAAAAATAGCAAGAACTTTTCTGCAAACTTCCCCTGTAGCGAGCAATTGTGTATAGGAAAGTCAATTATACCTGGAAAATTGTAAACAATTTTGATTATTCTTAATGTTAAACGAATTTTCTACGAAAGTTCTGATATTACTTTTGTATTCATAAGTTAGGTATATCTGTACCTAACAAAGTAATGTAATCTGTTACCACGGCCAAGTCTAGCTATCACTGGCTTTCCATCCTTTAGTCTTTACATAGCTCATCTCAGGGCTTCAACACAATCGTCGCTTTCAGCGAATTTACTGTAAAAAATCATTAATAGGATGGGTGGCATGGCGGGAGACAAATCCAAGATTGTGTCTCTAATCACGTAAAATAAGTTCAGCGCATTTTTCACAATCTGCAGCTTGTACATATTGGTAGCTAATAATCATTTTTCACTATATGTGTATATATATATATATATATATATATATATATATATATATATATATATATATATTATATAATATATATAACAATCTTTTATAATAATAATAACTTACAGGAGGTGAAACGAAGAGATAAAGAAGGGTTTTGAAAATTTTCGACATGTCTTCTTCGGTCAGGTTAGGTTGGAAAGTCACTCGGGACTTCCCAACCTAACCTGACCGAAGAAGACATTCGTCGAAAATTCTCAAAACCCCTCTTTATCTCTTCGTTTCACCTCCTGTAAGTTATTATTATTATAAAGAGATTGTTTTGTTATGCTGTAAGTATTTTCCTTTTTCCTTTGCAATTATATATATATATATATATATATATATATATATATATAATATATATATATATATATATATATATATATATATATATATATATATATATATATATATAATATATATATATATATTATATATATATATATATATATATATATATATATATATATATATATATATATGTATATAATATATATATATATATAATATATATTATATATATATGTATATATATATTATATATATATATATATATATATATAATTATGTAAAAAAATATACTGTGAAGACACGAACCCTATTATTGAACCAGGTTATGGTGATGTCAATGAACTGGTCTGCGTCTGCAAAATTTTCAAAAATAAGTTACCAGTAAAATCCTAGATTACATTTTTTCTCCGGAAGAAAGATCTTTATTTATGTTTTTAAGCACGCTGAATGGATTAGTTAATATGTAAAATTATTAAAGACGAAAGGTAAATATATCCTTAAATTTCAAGTATAATAAAAATTGTTGGCTACTACTGCAACTTAAGTAGAGAACTGAAAAGCAAGAATATTAAGAGTTTTGTCAGGATAAAAGTTTTTACTTAAATGGTGCGATTTAAATTGAGTAAAGCTCATTATAAATCTTTATAGCATAAGCGCTACCTAGTAGAGAACATGCAAACTAATATTTCTATATATTTTGACAGGAATTAAAAATAGAAAAACAATCAAAGGATTTTAAAGAAAAGTTATTACATTAAGTAATTAAATTCTCACCGAAGACACGCTATTGTAAAAAAAACAAATGTTGAAATTTACCTAAAAGGTCCTGCCGAAGACTACAATACAATGTTATATTATTGTTACAGTTTATAGCAACTGCAGCCGTAAATACAACGATCTAACGGAAATACCTAGGACCTATTGCTTTTCGGACAAAAAGTAATATATTTACCAAATTCAAATACACAACATCTTTTTAGTAAACAAAATTTTCATTAAGGAATTTAGTAAAATTTAAAACTAATAAAATCCCAATTTTGTATATGCCTTCCACCAAAATAGCTCATTTATGGCAAGCGGCTCATTTTCAGTTCCATTTAATTCATGTGTTGCTATATGGCCAAAGCAACGACAGGTTCAAAATATTCTAAAAATCGAATTAGGGTTGGAATTTATTCAGAAACTTTTATAAAAATCTATTACCAAGAAATCATTTAAACTTTTAGTAAATAACAAATTAAGTAAGTTTTTTTAAGGTTAAGGATTTACAAATCATAGAAAAATGGTATCATTATCTAAAATCTTATTCTTTTTAACGAGAAAAAAGTTTTTATTACAAAATAGTTTTGGTTGCTCAGTCGAAAATGTTCGAAATATATGTCGAAGAAAATGTTTACAGAGCTTCTGTCGAGTTATATGAAACAAATGAAACATAAAGAGCGAATCATCTTTGCTTGAAGAATCGATTTAAATAGTGACAATAAACAGTAGTCTCAAAACAGTAGTACCAATAAACAGTAGTACCAATAAAATAGTACTAACAAAAGAGCGATAGGAGTCTTTTTCCAAGAAGCCTCTTTGGAAACGTCTTTTTTATTAAAGCTCGTAATGTCTTGGGCAAATGAAGTCCAGTCAGTTTAGTAATAAACGAAACTTTGAAAATAAATTGAATTTGGTAAACAGAACACTTTGAAAACCACCCGAAATTTGTATCACGAGTTTGGAATGACGCATAAATCGATTGTAACTGATATCGACCGAGGAAGTTTTTGTGTAGCAATGCATTTAGGAATAACTTAAATTTATTTAAGTGTATTACATTGCTTACTCGTTTCATTTTTCTTATTTTTACTTTTCGTCATTTATACCGTAGGTATATAGGAAAAGTATTGTGTTTGCAAAAAAATCCGAAACCGGAAAATCGCAAGATTTATCCGTTTCAGGTGTTTTATAGTCTTTTAAGTGGTTTCCACAAAGTTTAATTTTGGGTATATCTAATGTTCTGCGATTATTAGTTAGCTTATAATATCGGTAGACAATATTGATGACCAGTGAGCTTGAAGTGTTAGACAGGGATTGGGGTGATAATGCCTGGTAAGTAGATGAAACCAGGAAAGTCGGTATCGCTGGAAAATATTTCTAAAGAAAATGTGTGTTTATATCCTATTTGACTTTTTGATTATTCTTAGAAATTAAGTAAATTAAAAGACATCAGCAATATTTTATTATTAAGTAGCAGTGCCAAAGGAGTGACTATTACTTCACTTTTTTTAAACATGCACTGAACTGGCTTCGTATCGTTCCGTCAACAAATCATTTCATCGATAAATCATAGCGTAGACAAAATACTAAATTTATATAGCGTTAACAAAATAATAATTCATCCAAATTTTTTAATAGAGACTTATATATTTGAAATCTTCTCTTACACAAGACAAATGTGTGATTTACAGGTAAACAAGTGAATTGCTTGTCACCTATTGTCGTCCCACTGTCAAACCTTCCATTTCTCAATTTCTAACATCATCCGGGCCGACTTTAAGCACTCCGAAGAATGTCTGATACAGAGTTTCAAAGTAAACAACCATATATTCTCAGTACCAGTTGTGTTTTAACTATTCAGTTACTCTAAATATATAATAAATTTTAATATGTAATTTTCATAGATTACTAGGCAGGTAAGGTTTAAATCTGTACTAAGTGTCCAATAGACACAAAGCCAGCTTAAAGTATGATCAATGTACTACTTCATATAATAAAACTCAAGAGTTTAACCAAATTTAACAGAGTAGTAATAGTAGTAATATGGGGGGAGTGGCAGTAACTACCAGGCAAGTAGGGCACGTTGTTGGGCCCTTTTTGCCAGCTCCCTAAGATAGTGCTCTACTCCTTTTAATTTCAAGTGTAGGTATATTTCATCTCATCTAGAAAGAGGAGCTGTGAATTTCTATGGTTCCTCTCATGATCTTTTCAAGAAATCATACATATGTTCACTAACTCTTATAGTCTAGTGAAATCTAGAAACAACACGTGCCCTCGCTGTTACGTTGCCAAACCTCCATACACTTTAAACTACAAGGCAGACACACTGTAGTATTATAATGAATCAACTATGAAGGTCCTAAAGTTTGCCTATACCCAGTTTCATTTAGGGTAAGGGACCTTTAACGAGTACCTGACAACGCACAGGCTCGAGACCACCGGCTTTACGTCCTTTCTGAAGGCCGTGGTACGCAGAATTTTTACCCCTCTCATAAAAATCCCAGAGGCCCGTGCTGGGATTGAACCCATGACTAAATAAACCTTGAAAATTTAAAGTCCATTCATTCTGTGTATTGGCCGAGGTTCTGTCCATTCACCTTAACCACTACACCACGGGTGACTCCCTATATAAATTTAACATAATATATATCAAAACAAGATATAAAATAACAAAAAAAAAATATTTGGCATAGGGTTGTAATTTAAAATAAAATAAAATAGACAAGCAATTACATGCATCGAAAGAGTGTTGCAGTGCAGATGTAATTAGGACTCGGCACTGTAAAAAATTAAATACGTCAGAGGATGCTGATATAAGTTAATTAGTATAAGCTAAAATTTAACAACAGAAGTAGTTACAATCACAAAAATATTTTTCTTCTAATTATAATAATTTTGCATTCCAATTAAAATTCTGCCAACATTCTGAAAATTTGGCAAAACATTTTTTTTACAAGCATTTTGTTAAACTTGTGAAATATAAAAAAATATTTAACCAACACAATTTTAGGAGACAAGGAAAAAGTTCATACTTTCAAGAGTTTTGCTCGACATTTAGTTAAAGCCTAATTGCTAAGACATTCAGTTTAACCCCTTAATCAGTAATGCCAACATAATCAATACTTCTAAATTAAAGAAGACACCCATTTTATAACAGAAAACCAATCAAGTAATAATAAAATAATCAAGTAATACATTTAATCTTATAGCATGGTTATTCATAAAATAAAAGTTTAAACTAAAAGGATAGATATAGCACTGGCATAATCATTACACCAACACAATTATGAAGAAACAAAGAAGCTACATAATTGTGTATAAACTAATAACAAGTCTCTTCACACTAACTGTTTTAATTACAAAACAAGAGCCGACTTTCGACCACTTCTGGCCATCCTCAGTCTAGACGAACAGTAAAATAACACAAATTTAAAAACTAGAAAACAATAAAATAACTAATAAGTAAAATCGTAAGAAGGCAGAGTAAAATAAAGAATTAACTGAAATAATTAAATACATAAACCAAAAAAAAAAAAAAATAAAAAAAAAAATAAATAAAAAAAAAAATAAAAAAAATAAAAAAAATAAATTAATTAAATAAATTGAATAAATAAACTGAATAAATAAATTAAATAAATAAATAAAATAAATTAAATAAATAAATTAAATAAATAAAATAATAAATTAAATAAAATAAATTAATTAATAAATAAATAAATAAATGGAAGGTTAAAAATGATGAAATCAATAAAATAAAACAAATAACCTAGAACATTTCTAAAATCAAAAGCTAAACGTAGAGTAGAGCATAAATCCAAAGAACCTACCATGCAAAATTGAGTGCCGAGTTATATATAGTCCTTCAGAGGCATAGGACGCACTGATTTTAATGCAATATTTCTGCAGTTAGGCCGTCTTTCCCTCTCTTCGAGCCAATGTCGCAGCGCTATGACTTTACTTCCTTCCACACGTTCGTTGAGGGAAGTACCCGCATCTACATCTTTTAAAGGCAAGTAAAATAAAGAATTAACTGAAATAATTAAATACATAAACGTATTCTCCAGAGGTAAAGATGCTATTCCTGATAAGGATCGTAACGGCGTGTATCGTATTAAGTGTGGAGGCTGTGATAGCACTTACACAGGCCAAACAGGACGCAAGTACGGAGTAAGGTTGGCCGAGCATACGTTTAGAGAAACGCGTTTTCGCAAACATATTAGAGACGAAGAACACGGAAACGAAGAGCATCAGGTGTCGTTGTTATGGTATGAGAACAAAGGCAGAAAATTAGATGCGTTAGAGGCATACGAAATTTTAAAAGATGTAGATGCGGGTACTTCCTTAACGAACGTGTGGAAGGAAGTAAAGTCATAGCGCTGCGACATTGGCTCGAAGAGAGGGAAAGACGGCCTAACTGCAGAAATATTGCATTAAAATCAGTGCGTCCTATGCCTCTGAGGACTATATATAACTCGGCACTCAATTTTGCATGGTAGGTTCTTTGGATTTATGCTCTACTCTACGTTTTAGCATTTGATTTTAGAAATGTTCTAGGTTATTTGTTTTATTTTATTGATTTCATCATTTTTAACCTTCCATTTATTTATTTATTTATTAATTAATTTATTTAATTTAATTTATTATTATTTATTTTATTTATTTATTTAATTATTATCAGTTTATTTATTCAATTTATTTATTTATTTATTTAATTTATTTGTTGGATTTATTTTTTATTTTTTATTTTTTTATTTTTTTTGGTTTATGTATTTAATTATTTCAGTTAATTCTTTATTTTACTCTGCCTTCTTACGATTTTATTTATTAGTTATTTTATTGTTTTCTAGTTTTTAAATTTGTGTTATTTTACTGTTCGTCTAGACTGAGGATGGCCAGAAGTGGTCGAAAGTCGGCTCTTGTTTTGTAATTAAAACAGTTAGTGTGAAGAGACTTGTTATTAGTTTATATATATACCACTTCACATTGCAGCAACCTATAATTATACATAATTGTGTGTTCAATTGTTTTGTTTGTTTAATTTTGGATCAATAAAATGTATTTATGTATTTTTTCTAGAAAATGATTTACTTTCCGCCCTGATTTTTATAAATTGATCCTTATTCTTTATTATTTCTTATTTATTGATGCCTATTCTTCCTTATTATTTATCCTTATCTCTTTTCTTCTTAAACAATTTTCTTTTAGAGGAAAAAGTTTACTTTGTATAACACATTGCATATTAACCTTCGCTTCTTCTAAAACTTTTATAAACACATATCTTGAACAAGCCTAAATTTATGTGATATCCTTGCATCATGTAGTAAAATTTTAAATTATCTTTGTACTAAGATTTTTTATAAATATATTGGCTAAAAATTTATCCACATTGCATGGGGGAGAGAAACATCTGGTCCTTATTCCACGAGTTTAAATAAAACCGTAATCAAACAAACACCTGTTGACTGTTTGATTACGTACATATTATAATTTGTCACATTCTGATGACTACATTGTAAATTGAAATTCACTACGTATCATTTTCTAACTAAACACAAAGTGTACAGTGTTTTCATTCTACAAACATAGAGAATTCGATGGAAAAGTCTCATTGTCGTAGATAGTTACAGGGACTTATCTAAACAATAGTAGAATATGATAGCAGATGGAAACAAACCCAATGATTTCAGAAATACGTGTGACGTCATCAACCCACAATAATGACCCTATAACATTTCAAAAATAACCAATCTTCATGAAGTTTTTTTTTACATGGGGTTTTCTGCGGGAAGAATGTTTCTCTCTTTCAAAAAAAAAGAGATAGTAATGCATTTACGCACAAAGACAGCGGTCTGTCAACAGTGTTGGACTCAGGGTCTACCTCATACCAACTAAAACTCACTCCGCGAAACCCCTTGAACCTAGCCTGGAACCGTTTTCACATTACTTCAGGCTAGGTCTTATCTTGAGCCTTCCGGCTCCCTCCCATCTTACCCCCCCTATTTCCCCTTTCGTCGAAGCTTTATAGTGGGTCCAGACGTTGCAAGAAATGTTGTATGAAGTCCTACCACATAGAGTTAACAAAAGCACTAAGTAACATTATATTAGTTCTGTTTGTAATAGTTCTGTTCTTATTGATTGACGTATAAAACATAATGTAAAGAAATCACGTTTTTGATTAATACATTTGAAAAGTCGCTAATATCGTGGCAGTATCCAACTTATACAAACCAGTAATATGACGAACTGAGAAAGGACAACAATAATGTGGCTGCGAAGCAGCCTTCAGCGCATAGCAGACAAAATGCGAAGCCCCGAGGCTGCAGAGCAGCAAGACTCTAGTTATTAAGTGAAGGGTTTAATGGACAGTAGATGATAATTTTAAAACAATTTATTAAAGTATGTAGTCTTTAATAAAAAAAATATTTAAAACATAAATAACGTTTAAACGTAAACGTTTTGCAGAGTGAAACTCTGCATCATCAGCAGTAGCATATAACACAAACTATTACAGCACCAAAATATCAAAGTATTAACATGTGAGGCGTTTAGATCAAACTGGTCCAACCATGCTCTTATTCACAAATAAAAGATTTAATGTTTATTTCTAGTGCGCTATATTTTCACCTCAAGTATGTACCTCATTATAAGATTTTATAACCAAACTTTGAGCCAACGGTTTAATATAAACGTTTGCCAAGCCACGATTATATAAAAGCGGTAGATAATGAATAGACAACTAACAGGTTTTATTTGCACAAGTGTCGGCACGTTTCTACATTAGACAATTGGAGATTGGACAATAGGTAAAAGAATCTATAAGAGAACTTTTTCTAAAACGAAGTTATTTGTGCCATCCACAAATTTCTTTCAACAAAGCCATGCCTTCCCAATTTTCCCATTCTCTCCAGTTCTGCGAACAGTGTTCCAAGTTTCAACAGTGTTCCAAGTGTCAACAGTGTTCCAAGTTATTCAGCAAGTAATGGATCTGCAAAGGCCTATTATTGCATAAGGCACACAAATTTAAAATTATTACTATTCAGTAGGGGTCGTTAGGTATTTATTTCTTTTGCTAATAGTGCATCAAATACCAGGACCAGTTTCAGCTCAAACAGACTAAACTAAGTGACCAAAAATACGCATATAGCTACATACTTATTTGTTATTTAATTTATTTATTTATTTTATTTTATTTTAAGTGTGTGTTCCACTTTAGTACTACACACACTTTTAAGCATTAGATCGGAAGAACCCTTATTGCTCAAGATATTTGCATAATTAGTATAATTTATTACCAGAAGCTATCAGTCAATGATTAATATCATTATTATTACTATTATTCTTTTCCCTTTATTTAAATATTTGACATCTATATAATCTTTTTATAAAATATTAATTCTTTTGGACTGGTATGATATATATAATTGCATTTTTTTTAATACTGCGGTCCTAAATAGTAATAATTTATTTAATAATTCTTACGTTTCGTTGAGCAAAGCTTAACAAAACGGATTCACATCTGAATCCAAACATTAATTTTGGATTCACCTGAAGATGTTGAGTTTTATGTTGTCAAAAAAGCATAAAACGCGAAAAACTCAAGGGATCGTTTTGAGGTTTGGCACGCATGTAGCCATGTATACGTTGCCATAAGACTAACATATGTGCAACGTTTCATCTTATTATCAGCATTAGTTCAATTTTCATCAAATGACAAATTTACGTTTTTTAAAAAATGGAAAAGCAATCCAATTGAGTTGAAATTTAGAACAAGTATATACTTTTACGTAATAAATAAGTATACTAAGTTTCGTTTCAATACTACAAGTATCTAAACAATAATCTTCTATGCCGCCTCCGTGGCCGAGGTAGTTAAGGCGTTAGTCTTTACACTGACCTTTGACACCCACGGAGGTCTGGGGTTCGCATCCCAGGTTACGCTCTCAGTTTATAGAAGATTATTGTTTAGATAAATTATCGCCAACTTTAGAATACACTTTGAGCGTAACGGTTGCTACTACCACCCGAGGTGGATCCCGCAAGGGTTATCCCTGATGAGCCGCAAGGCTCTAAACGGGCATTATTATTATTATTATTATACTACAAGTATATCCATGATATTTGTTGGATCATAAAAGTTAAGCAGAATTGAGCGTAGTCAGTTCTATATGGGTGCCTGCTGAGAATGAAACGGATGCACTTACTATCTGAGGACGAGCGAAACTAGTGCGAAGTAGGAAACTAGTGCGATAAGTAGAACTTAGAAACTAGTAGAACTAGTGCGATAAGCGTAGCGAATCCGATGTGATGAGGATAAGTTCCGAGGTAACCCGTACCCGATTTTGTCAGTCCTTTATTTATTTAATTTTTAAAATAAAACCAAATCGATTACTCAGTACAAAAATTAATAAAATAAAGTAATGTACATAAAGAAATTGGTTAAATAAAATAATGGATTTAAGGTTTCCTTTCAATCTTCATCTGTGAAAATTTGTAAGATACTAATTGTACAAGTAGTGTTGTAGTAATGAGCCTGATGTGAGGTCGTACATCATTTGTACAGAAAATGCTTTTTTTTATTTTTTTTTCTTCTTCGTTGATTCCTCTCAAACCACCTTGCACTATTTATTTTTAAATAAATTTTGCACTGAAATTTGTGCTTCAAGAGGCCGTAGCGTTAAGTCAGTAAAGGCCTTTTTATATCAATTTAAGAAGACATAATTTAGTTAAAATATAATCACGGAACTTAATCGTTTTATTTCTTTTGAAATAAAATAAGCTTTATTTTCTACGGATTTTTCCTCGAGCAGTTTTGGCACATTAAATTTATATTTAAAGTTAAAAATCTCAAAAACCATTTTAGAAAATCAAATTAGATATAAGATACTTTAAATTTCCCAAAGTCGTTTTATTTTCTTTAAATTTCTTTTATCCATTTATTTATTCCTTCTTCATAGATATAAGAAGGAAGTACTTGTCTGAAAGAAGCAGATGATTGTTTTCAGGTCTCCCAACAAAAGTCTCTCACAAAACGAAAAAAAGGCATATTTCTCGTTTTCCTGGTTTTATTTCATTTTCGCTTGACAGCACTCAAGCAAATTTTTTCACACGAAATGGAAAAAAGTGTTTTATACCACTTTACGCTCAGTTGTTTTCACTTAAAATTTTGTATTATTAAATTGCTTTTTAACTACAAAATCAGTGAAAATACTCAATAAATAAAAATAAGATTTCAAGTAAAATCTGTAAGGAAGAGTAGCTAATAGTTTGCTTGACACAACTATTACAGTCAACCAGCAAAAGTAGATTTTGCAAGACGGTTGTAAAGTGTAGTTTAATTCCTTCCGATATTGGTTAATGAAACTGAATCATTTTTAGTGCTTCAGCAAAGTTAAAAAATGCATATTTATAGTGGGAGATCGTATCAACTTTGCTTCCGCAGAACCTTCGTGGAATTTATTGTCCGCCGATACTAATAGTTATTTATGCAACAAGGGATGAAAGTAACTTTTACAGCTCAAGTTAAAGTTTCGTCCTAAGGCAGCGCGGAAGGAGGAAACTTCATTAGCTCACGAGGCCGGTAGGTCGAGGGAGTTAACTAACATTTTGGCTCCCGAGGGAGATAATACGAGAGCTGAAAACTGTCATCCCTTGTTGCATATTAAATTTTATCTACGACTAGAGAACTAATACTAACAACTATTATTATATTCTTTGTGTTATTTTAGTTTATTCTTACCATGTCAATTACTCTGATGAAGAAAGAATAAAGCCACTATCTTCACATTATTTTATTGTAAGCTGTCAATAGAATAATGTGTAATACTATATTTGTAATTTAAACATTAGCGTGTGTATATTGTATATTCCCCCGTAGTATATTGTACCCGTATATTGTTATATTGTACCCGTAGTACCAACATAACACCGAAAAAAATCCTAAAAATTTCCTAAAAATTTTACTAAAAAATTATTTCAAGTTGGCAACGCTTTCACTTTTCCCCCCTAGGGAGTAAAAGTACATTTACAGTGTGAAATAACAAGACTGTAAGTAGAACTTACAATACAAGGAGTAGATAAAATTAATAATATAAATATTGAAATTCAAGTATTTTTAAACACAATAAATAAATAATTTTCCAATATACCAATGACATAAATGAGAGAAAGAAAAAAATAAATGCATACTAAAACATACAAATTAAATATTTTTAAAAGCATGAAATTTAGCCTCCAGATAACTTGGGCACGGTTTAAAAGTCTTGGGTTGCACGCGGTTGCCGCATCCTGCAACAACCACCTCCAATTTTTTCAACTCTTTTAACTCCTAAACTTTCTAAAAGTATGAAACAACTAAGCACTAATATACAAAATTTCCTTTCTATGTACCTATCTTCTCTTAAAAATGTCCTTTTAGGTCTCTTAACAAATATCTAAGCGTTCTTGTATCGTCAGTTATTATTGCAATCCTGTTATGAATGCTTTTATGATTATATAACCCAACGATTCCTAATCCCATAGTCTCAAAACTATGTTTAGGTCTAAAATTCTATTATACGATTTTCAATACAAAAAATTAAAATCAATGGGTACCTCAAATTTTATTAATAGGTTTATTAGGTTGACTCAGATATTTAAGATTGAGCGATTATTCCCCCAATTTCCCAAATCGCTCTATCGCACTATTTGTCGTACAGACTTGAATTTTGTACTCGTACTCAGCAATGCTGATGAGTCTAGCGCCTTTCGAGATTCAATACTCTTCTTAGAACATCACTAATTACTCACCACTAAAAGAAAATTACGATTCTAGAAATATTCTGCAGGCTTCAATATGGCGCATACCAAATATATGCGATTCTGATAAAATGACGGCAATAGTTTAGGGAATAATATTTTGGCAGGATAAAAAAATTAAGATATTTGACGTCAAAGGGTCACTTGGTAAACATTATCAAGTAATAACAAGGTAAGACAACGAACATTATTACATACAAAATACAAAGTACAAAATACAAAACGGAAAACACAATTATTGAATTTTGTATCATGTTGATATTTTTTTTAGTGACAGTACCTTTAAAATTAAAAGGTTTATTTTAAGTTCATGTATTTAATTTTATACCAAAAATCTAAAATCAATAATTAATTATGGTTTAAAATTAGCAACTAATTTAAAAATAATCTCCCCAAAAATGATTGTGTAATACCGTCGTTTAAAGAGAAAAAATATAAAATGAAAAAATAGAATCAAGTTCTAAATCTTACTTAAGATTAATTCAAAATGATGAATAAAAAAATAATTAAAAAATCAAGCAAAAGTATTTTTAAGAAATGTTGAATTAAAGATATTCAATGAACCTTTACAGAATGGGGCGGGGGTCGACTTCCTCTGATTTTGACTAGGGGCCAATTTTTCAATATCAAATAAAATTGTGGCCTTTCTTAGTTAAATATAAATCTATGTTTAAGTGGAAAGAGGAAAATATTTTGTCGAATCATTTGTCCCTTATTGATTCATAATTCAAACATTTACTTTGTTTATTTATTTTTAATGTTAAATACTGATTTATTTAGGTACTCAGTATTAGGGCACTAAGGTACAATTTAAATGTTCTTGAAAAGTTAATTAAAACTGTTTATTTGAGTTTATCTCATATTATTAAAGATGACTTGTAACATTTGGAAATAACTAAAATATAAAGTTTTTCACCAAATTTTTCAATTCAATGTAAGAGGGAAGAATTACATTAATTATCCATTTTCATAGCTGCAAAGTGAAATAAACAAATGATACTTTATTGAATGCGTATTTTCCAAAGAAGAAAATCATCCGAGTCCGCAACGCGGCAAAGAAGACTAATAAGAGATGTCCTTTATAATCGGACTTTTAATACGGTTGAAAAGGCTAATCGATTTGATTCGCTCTGTAGATGTTGAAAGTTGACTGTTGATTTTTGAAGCCCTTGAGCAAGATTTTCCTTTGAAGTGACTTGAAATTTCTTCTGTAAAGGGATAAGTTAGATACTTGATATCATCGTCTTTAGTTCCAAAATGAGTTAGTCTTTTAAAGATTCTCTGATAAGAAGAAAGTATTCACTTTTACATTTCCTTGAGTTTTTTAATATTATTTTTTCAAAATCCAATAAGACAATAAACACAAAAATGTTATAAGAGATATCAATCTTTTGAAAACTTGACTCGTCCCTTCCTTTCCTTGATGTCCAAAATAAATTCAGAGTAAAGGAAAGAAAGTCCTTTTTCATTAAAAAAATATAAATCTTGTGAATACACATTTAGACGAGGCAGTGTTTAGACTTTCTTAACCTAACGTAGTAATAAGAGGAAATACAAATCATCTACGTCCATTAATACTTTTCCTCATTTATACCGCAGGTATATAAGGTAGTATTGTGTTTACAAAAAAAAATCTGAAGCCGAGATGTCACTGGCATTATCCGTTTCAGGTGTTTTAAAATCTCCAGATACGCCTGCATTATCATCGTATCTTCCAGTGTATTGATGCTAGCCTTTTTATAAGTGCTGATTTTGGACACTTATAATTTTGAATATTTATGCGTTTGCATATAGAATATATATTTCTTTCGTGATAAGCTGTGTAAGATAATCTTCGGTCCAATTATGATAGAACTTTTTTTTTTTTAAAAAAAAGAAAGCAAAGGGAAAGCTAACGATGCCATTTCTCTTTGACTTTTTAATTTAAATAAGGTTCTTTTTATTTCCATTTTCCTCGTAGCTTTCCTAACCGGGAGGTAGGATTTCAGTTTCATCACGTTGATCAACCCCAACGTGCAATTTAAAAGAGCAAATAAAAAGGGATATGATAAATATAGAGAGAAAGATTTCCCTAAGCAAATTAGCGCCAAGGAAAATTAAAACAACAAATCTTAAAGCTTTAACATAGTTGATACAGTTGAGTAAAATTATGTTTTCAGCACTCATTTTACGTAGAATCTAGCTTAATTTTTTTAGCCAGATTTTAACATTAAAATGCTAAAATAAAAAAAAGAACTTACGCAGGTTTCATAGTCAGACCTCACACAATATATCAGATATATTATCTGTTTGTGCCAATATATTACAGATCAAGTATTTTTGATATTAAATAAATATTGAATAAAGCCTAACTCAAGCAGTACAGAAGGCAAAACTTTTCTTTTTGGCTATCTGAACTTACCAGGAGTCTAAACTTTCCTAAATTAACTACATTAACGCCATGTTCTTTTGCCACTCTTAAAAACTCCGAATAGCAACAGAAAGGCGGACTAAGATACTTATATAAATCATAATATTTGTGAATATAAATGTATAGTTTTATTATAAATTATACATTTATTACTCTGTAGAGTTATAATTTTTTAGTCGTTTTCGCTTAGCTGGTTTATTAAGTCCTGTAATAAAGTTTATTGATGCTTATAAAGTTTTACAGAGCCCCAATATTGTTCCATAGAGTCCAATACAGTTCGTTCAATCCTTTCTATTGCTACACTTTCAAGAATACCTAGATTACTTTAAAGTTAAAAGGATTGTCTAAAATTGGAAATCAATCTTCCACTTGGCAGTACGTAGACTGGTATTCATTCCGAAGTTTCTCGTCCATAGCTGTTTTAGAAAGCGAGTATTAAAAAAATAAAATGTTCAATACTTTTTAATGATCTACTATTTATTTGAATTAATGCATGGACTTTTTTACCTCAAATATATCAAGGAATAATGTAATCAATGAAAAAACAACCTCCAAATGAGAAATAATCTAACCACAGATGTGGCGAAGGCCTTGATATACTCTGGATGCCCCCACTAACTCTAATTAAACTTTTTCTTTTAAGAGATTCGGGGTGTTTCCATAGAAACCCTTAGGGTTATTCAACAACAAAAATTATCCCAGGCTGTCAAATTTAATGTTTCGTTGTCGGTAGGTTACTTAAATATGCTACAACTATGGGTCATAGATAAACAATATTTCATAGATGGCTCACTCAAAATTTTTTTTAAAAAAATTGTTGATGGGATGCAGGAGGCTCAAGTATTACAGTCTAGTGGTGACAGCGTGAATCTGTCAGCTATTTTTATTTCTGACATTTTTATTTATTTATTTTTATTCAACCAAACAACGAGCTGTTGAGGGTAATCAAGTCTTTTCATCCGCTTTTCAGCGCTAGAATGATGAGGAGTCGATGGATGAGTGATCCCAAGAAAGCTCTATAAGAATTTCGTATAAATTGGTAAAAAGTTAAAAAAATTAATTTCTCACTCTTACTTCACCCATTCTGTCGTCCCCCCTTGGATTTGAACCTCTAATGTCAGAGTTTCAAATTTTGTTTGTTTCCTTTACTTATCCGTTTGCGCCAACCCGAGATGTTATATTCAGATAGCAAATTTAAATGTTAAGTCTAAAACACTAAAAATGAATTATTGTTATTTTTTTAAGAAAACGATGGTGCTGCTTCGCGTGATGAGGCCCCCAAGTTTTGAAAAACAAAAATACATCGCAAATACTACAGCATACATACCATAGATCTTTGTTTACTTTTATTTTATTTTACTAAACGATTGGCAACTGTTTGTATTTAAAAAATACTACAGCACAATCTAGTAGAGAATAGAGCAAATATATTTTTACTACTAGCGCTCTTCGAGACTCTAGTGATGAGGCCCCCAACTTAAACCATAAACACAATCTTGTCAATTGAGTGTTCCTACTACACTCGGGAGTGAACCATCTATGTTAATATTTTTTATCTATGCTATTGGTAGGATTGTCATTCGCAAAACATGGGTAGGCTTGAAACATCTTCAGCAAGCTTTTTACGGCACTGTAACTGCGTAACGGAACCATGTAAATCAACCCAATGTATTCAAGAGTTAATAAATGTTTGTGCGCAAAGTTTATAAAGTTAATAAAGTTTGTTTAGTTAGTAATATTAATACTCTATGGGTGAAAGGAAGTAATCTCTCCAGAAAAATATTTTATTGGCAAAGCGCTTTCAACTCATCATCATTTGAGGCCATCATCAGTGCCTTAGAGTAAAGAAGAAATTAATAAATCAAAAGACAAATAAAATAAATAAAACCACAAATAACTACTTCTTCTTAGATGGTAAAAACTCGGTGAGCCGAGTAAGACTCACCGAGCTTACATTCTTACACGGCTCACCGAGCCATTACCATCTAAGAAGAAGTAGTTATTTGTGGTTTTATTTATTTTATTTGTCTTTTGATTTATTAATTTTTTCTTTACTCTGATCAAGGCACTGATGATGGCCTCATGCTAGGCTGAAAGCGCTTTGCCAATAAAATATTTTTGTGGAGAGACTCTTTTCACCCATATAATGAACAACTCCACTGGGGCTCAATTTCATTTAAATTAATACTCTAGAAAATAACAAGCAAACATATAAAAACATAAATAATAAGAAGAAAAGAAAAGAAAAATAAATAAAACTTTCAAATATGCGAAATTGATTGATTTATTAATTAATTAATCATTTGATTTCGCACCTATTAAACGCTTTAGATTTTTGGCTAATAGATTCAAGTATTATTCTATATATTTAATACATTTCATTTTGTTGAAAGGTAAGATGTGTCGCACTTTCCCGGGTTTCAATATTTAGCCAATTACACTCTCTCTTGTGATAATATTATCTTCTCAAGCTATAACATATCAAAATTGATTCTATATGTAATTAATTTTCAAGTGAACTAATTTTCTTATAAATTCTTTTGTATTTATATGGGTAAACATATATTATTTATAGACAATAAAGGTTTAAATTCTAAATGGAATCAGTGTTGCCAGAAAGGTGTCAGGTATATTAATGAATTTGGCATGGATGTCGTATCCGCAACACTCCGTTACAGCCACGCACAACCTTTCTTTGTTATTAATTTTACGTTACGTTTTATTTAAATAGTTGTTTGTTTTTATTTATATTTTTATTGCATATTATGTGTATCACTTTTTTTTTATTTTAATAAAAAAAACAGGTGTGAATTCTGTAAAGTTATAACGTAACAGATCTATTAAACCTTTAGAATTTTTGTTCAACAAAAATATATATTGTCTACAAAATAGAAGGATTTTAACTGTATTGACCTCTAGTCAAACTTTTCAAGTTTAATTAAGTACCTAAAAGAAACATCAAATACGACACTTAAAACTTCGTCTTTAGGAGAAGTATAAAAATAAGTTTTTTTTGTTACGTTGGCACTATGGGTAAAAACTGGTCGGTTAAGGTGAAACCGGTCTAAATATTTAGATGCCTCAATAACATAAATTACGATACCAGGCTTCAGAATAAAACCCCCAAGTTCGTTCCTCTATACTCTTTTAAAGATTGATGATGTTATAAAGTAGGCTATTGACGGCATATGCTTATCACAAACTATTAGCTTCAACATGGTGATAGAGCATTTCAGATACACCAACATTAAATGCTTTAAATATAGGAAATCATGGCCCTAAACTTTCTAAAAATATTTTTTTAAGCATAATCTATACTATCAAGATACAATAACGATCTCAGTGATCCTAGGTAAGTTAGGTGCTTATTTTATCAATGCTTAGTGTTTTAAAAAAGAAATTATAAGAATATTAGTAAATACAAATTTTTAATTTCTAAGTGAAAGCTTTTGTGGTGACTTGGTGGCAGTGGCTTCCTTAATCTATGAAAATAAACTTCTTTTAGAAAATTAAAAAAAGAGCTTAAAAGGTTGGGATCATAGAGGGGGAAGGAGTAGGGTGTTGATTATTCGGAAGGGGGACACTGCTCAAGAATTTATACACACAAAATATATAACATATATATATATATATATATATATATATATATATATATATATATATATATATATAGTATATATATTATATATATATATATATAATATATAATATATAATATATATATATATATATATATTATATATATTTATATATATATGTATATAGTATATATGTATATTCTTGATCAGCAAATCTCCTTCTCCCAAAGAAATTCTCTCCCCTCTCCATGACCCAAATTTTATGAGCTTATTTTTTCTTGGACAATTCGCTAAAAGATGTTCACTTTTTAGATTAAGGAAGCCACTCCCACCAAGTCACCCACCAAAAGACATTTCATTTAGAAATTCAAAATTTGTTTAAAATTAAAAACAAAATAAAATCAAGTTAGTGCATATACCAATTTAGATATTACTCTAATAACCAGACAGATTACCTCCATGTTTGTGATAGGGTCTTTACACTGTACATACGGTGAAAAACTATATGAAATGATATTGAGCAATTTTTGTTTTATGTTTAATTAAATCTACGATGTTTTATCCTTTAGAATATTTTCAAGAGCAAGGTTTTTGTGGTGTAGGTTAGGGAAGAGATATACGGGAATCTACATCGTAGCCGCAGGCTTTTAAATCTATTGATATTAATTTATGTTTCAAGAGCCAGTTTTATTAATCCGACACAACACACAGAAATCAAATATATAAATCAATAAGTCAGAAATATATTTAAATTAATAAATTATAATCAGGCTCAGAGGTATGCAAGCTGAGCGAATTTTCTGTAAAATGTTTACTTCCTTCCTTATCATTCCCTCTCTAACTTAAATTTTTGATTTATGCATAATCATGTTAGGTTTTGAAGAAACACTTAAAGGTCAAAGTGATATGGGTCCCTGGACACACTGGCATAGCTGGAAACGAAAAAGCCGACGAAGTAGCTAAAGGGGCATCTACAGACTTCTGTGGGCCAGAGCCTGCAATAGATTGGACAAGAAGGCAGGCCAAATCCCTTGTAAAAAGTTGGATTTGGAAGAAAACTAAAATCACATGGGAAAACAACACCGGATGTAGACAGTCAAAGATAATATTTCCAACATTAGATAGAAGGAAATCTAGATGGCTTCTTGACTTGAGTAAGTCTAGTCTCAGACTTATAGTAGGAGTAATCACTGGGCACTGCAGGCTTAATAGGCATTTAGCCCTAAAGAAGGTGACTGAGAGCCCAATATGTGCAATA
>JACMZG010001914.1:46908512-47006012 GCA_018340805.1 Microvelia longipes
ATAATTAGATTAAACTTAGCAAGTCTGCTACTCTTATGGATACCTACATACGTGCCAAATTTCAATTTATGACGCCATGAAAAAAGTATTTACCGAATTACACAACTACAGATATAGACTAATTTTTGTACAAAGTTTCTACTCTCTAGCATAAATACAGAAGGAGCTACGATGATAACAAAAACACACACATACAGACAGACAGACAACTTTGTAGAAACTACTCAGAAGGTCTTCAAAACACCTGAAACGGACAATTTTGGTGATACCCCAGTTTCAAATTCTTTTCAAACAAAGTACATTAACTATATACCTACGGTTTAAATGAGGAAAAGTAAACATTTTTAAAACCTACAATGCACGTAGGTGTTACGTTTTTTCTATATGACAGAACATCCTTTAGGGAAAAATTTACAAAACCGAGACTAGGAATAAAAAGAAGTGATAGCTGACAACCAATAATTGGATCAAATCATAGCATGAAATCAAAACAACCTTGGTCACAATCGTAGTTGTGAAAATTAAAAGATCCAATACACTGGATCAAAGCTTTTCCATTAACTGTCTGTATTGAACTACTTCATTTCCCTCATCAACTTGATTTCTTTTATAAAAAGTATAAAAAGAAGATGATGGATAATTTTCTCTTCTTTCTCCTGATTCTTCCTCTTAATCAAAGTTTTCAATAAATATTTCTAAAGAAGCTTAATTCAGCCTAAACTTTTTTAAACGGCGTCTGATTTGAATAAAGTTGTATCTCCCTTTTACCCTGGTTTAATTTTTTTTACAAGAAAAACCCCCATATTTTATTAATTATTTCTTTTAGTTTTGATCGTTATTCAATTGTTTCGCTTAAAAATACTTGTATGGTGTGTTTTAAATAAATGCAAAACTGAAAAGTAAGAATATATTTTTTATAAGTTAAGAAATAAATAAGTTGGTTAAAATATCAAGTTGGGTACAACTTGATATTGACTACAACTTCTACCATGGAATAATGAAACAAAATTTTGGCGACAATGTTCGCAAGCGGAGTCAAATTTAATTTTAAAATCAATAATTTCTTACAAAGTTTTTTAAAAACTACCCTGTTTCACAAAAACATTAATACTAACTCATTTCGATCCGAGAAAGCGTTTTAAAAGTTTTATAATATATACAATATATATATATATATATATATATATATATATATATATATATATATATATATATATATATATATATATATATATGCATACATATATCTATTAATCAGTAGTTCTCTTCACCTCAAAAAAAAATCGCAACCTTCCCTCTCAGTCATCCATAACCCCAATCTTACTTTAAGATTTGGGCTTACTTTTAAGCATAATTTTCTTTGACAATTTGCAGAAAACCAAAAAAATTAGCAACAAGAAGTAGTCAGGCCTGCTAATGCTTTGAAGCTTAAACTGAAAACAAAAGTAAGAAATTAATTATTGAGCAAAATGGCAAGCTTTTCAAATAAAATTTGCTTGCCTGGAAGACTTGCGCGTCAAAATTATTTGTCAAATTACTTGTTTAGAATTATTTATCACTTATCACTATTGTGAAATGTTTACATCTTTCCTATTAGTTAATAAAGATGTAATATAATTTTTATACTGGCAGGAAAAAGTAAACTTTTTATTTACCACTTGTAAGGGGCCAAATAACGGGTAAAATTTCGGATAGAATATATTTATAAATCCGATTTTAAATTTCAATTAATTTTTTTATATCATAACTAACGAAAATAATTTAGTATATTTTTTTACCTGGAGATTAATTTGTATCCTTAATAATTTTAAATTCATAAAAAGCCTTGTTAAAGCGAAATTGATAAATGATAAAAATTATAAAGGATTAAAAACGAGAAGAAGTAAGGAAATACTGTATCACTTTCCCAGGGTCGTTGAACGATGATACCAACAAATGAGAAATATCTCATTTCCTCCATCTTAACCGTGAAAAGCTTAAAATTTAAGGTTTATCTTATTTCCTCCAGCTGAGGTCTTTCAATCGAAAGATAATTACAATGATTAAAAAGGTTTCAGACGTTTACATGACAGCCACAAAGTCAAAAGACATAAATTGCCCGCCCACGGAGCAGATTTTCACCAACTGATTTTCCCAAATATTGAAAGCCTTTTTTGACAGGTGGGGAAATCAGAGTACTAATTAAATAGAAAGGCAATTTCTTTGTTTGAAAGTTTTCTTTATTGTGCTTTGTCAAGTACACTAAGTTCAAGGACATTTCTAAGGGGAATATTGGAAATAAAATAATTTGAAGACAAATTTTATTGATGTAATGGTCGATCTTATGACGGAAACCATTCTATATAATTAAGATTTCAACGCTAAAAGATATAAACTGGAAGTAGTACAAATATAAGGATAGGTATAAAAATAAGTACAAACTTTAAGGTACAGCAGCAGTCAACCACATCACATGTTGTCAGTCAGTAAATTTCGTTTTTTACCTATCCACATTAAAAAAGAAAATCGGGTACGGGGTACCTTTGTGACGTTCGATTTTGACCAATCTTAATGTCTTGAACTGTCACATGATTTGACTTTAAACAACTTAGTCAATGAACCATTTAAGGTTTTTCTTTTTAAGGAAAGATGCTGACTTGATCTATTTGTTAAATTAAAATGTTAACTACGCTAGAACTGAATGTATTGAAAGAGAGGGTATATGTGAGATGGAGGGAGAAGACTCAGGGGAGGCCGAAGTTAGAGAGAGGGGACCTCAGAGTGTTTCAGGACATGGTACTAAAATGAGTACAGGTAAATTCTCCTTTTTGATTTTAATTTAGGGTATCCACTTGAATTAGGTACCAATATTCTATTATCCAGTTGCTTAACCAATATGTCTGTCTATACTTATTTAATAATTAATTAAACGTCTTGAACTTACTTATCTATCTTTTTTATGATCTATACCTAACCCTTTAGACATATAAGGTATAATTTATGGTAAGATCATAATGAATATTTGAGTAGCCATGAGTATGCTAAAACTCATGAAAGTGGCCCTCATACGTTTGAACTTTTCTTCAACACATCGGTTTAGCTACGCTCATCCTCCCTACTTCCGACTCTCTTCGCTAGGCCTCAGAATATACTTTTCACCAAATATATACTGCAAAACATTTTCGGAATCGCTTCACTCGTCCTTAGTTAGCACGTACATCCGTTTCGATCTCAGCGGTAACCCATACAGGCACTGGCCATGCTCGATGCTGCTTAACTTTTATGATCCAACAGAATCATAGTTATACTTGTCATATTATAACGAAATTGGTGTACTTATTTATTACGTAATGAAACACTTGTTAACACGTATTGAAACACTTTATCACGTACTAAATTTCAGCTTAATTGGATTTCGCTCTGATTTTTTTACATTTTTTTAAAAAGCGTAGACAAGTCAATTTATAAAATTTGAATTAATACTGATAATGAGATAGAACTTGACAGATATGATAGTCCAATATATGGCTACATTTGTGATAAATCTCATTCCAATCGCATCATTTTTCCGCGTTTTATGATTTTTTTGAAATGTTTGCTGAGTCATTCATGTGGGTTAATGAAGTCATAAAAAAATTATTTTCCGAATAGCACAACTACAGCGGTTGACTGCTTTTTGTACTACGTTTTAACCCTCTAGCATAAGTACACTAGGCGCTACGATGATATCAGACACAAACACACACACACATATACAGACAGACAACTTAGTGAAAACTACTTAGGAGGCCTTAAAACACCTTAAACGGATATTACACTGTCATCCCGGTTTCGGGTTTTTTGCAAACACAATACTTTTCCTGTATACCTACGGTATAAATGAGGAAAATTAATAATTATCCAGTGCCAATATAAAGGTAGAGTAGAGCAACTATTACTCATTTCTGATGGAACATCTATAGCTTGAATAGAAACTTAAAAACTGACATTGGGTTATAATTTAACTAACTTCATCCAGACGACTAAATCCAGTGAAGCCTGAAGCTAATTCTGAAGTCTTTATCTCATGTTAACCTTTTTCCAACAAAGGAAAAATTTGACTATCATTAACACCCACGTATTATTCAGAAAAAGAAAATTCTTGCTCAGACACAGGGTAAATCGAATTGGGTTATTTAAAGTGTAAAATAGAATAGTTTCAAAATAGCTTTGTAAATACCAAACTCTCAAAGAGGTAGATTGTTTGGTGACAAGGCTTTGTTTAGGCTAAGCTCTTACGATAGTGCATACATTTCAGACCAATAAAGAGACAAGAATGCTTTTGCTCTGTGTTTAGTTATTTAATTTATACTAGTCATTTATAAATAAAAACAGGTTACTTACACAAAAGTCCTATATTGTTTAATATATTATAATAACTAAGCTTTGGACTAAAAATTAGTCATCATCAGAGTTTAAAAAATATAAAATAAAAATACAATTTTACAAACTACTTCATATTGCACCTTGGTATGGTTTGGTAAGCTATATGATAGCTTATTAAACCAAACCAAGGTGCAATATGAAGTAGTCTGTAAAATTGTATTTTTATTTTATACTTTTTAAACTCTGATGATGACTAATTTTTAGTCGAAAGCTTAGTTATTATCATATATTAAACAATAAAGCTGTTTTTATTTATATATTTTTTTTATAAGTCCACAAAAAGAAACTTTTTAACTAGTCATTTATCTAGTTTATTTTGGAATAATTCATCTTAAATTTAGAGTAACCTTAAGATATCACAGCATACATTATCATCTAGAAAAAGAATGACTAGAGGAGAAAGGGAAAGAATATACGTACATCATTTTGCTTTAATGAAGATTTGTTAAATATAATAAAGTAAATAAAACTTTATCTTTGATCATTACAAAGCATTAAAATTGTTAAAATGTCACGTAGTTCTTTAAATGAGTTCCTGAACTGTAAATTAGAATTTTAGATCATTATCTAGTAGATTAGAAATAAAGGTATATGGGGCTTTAAAATAGGGTTTAGAGTATCTCACCTTCCCTATCTTACTCCGAGACAATAAATTCTTATTAAAGAGACACTACGGAGAGGTTATTTCTGGTGTTTTATTAACACAAGTGTGAACTTTGGTCCTTGATCTAACCTCACACTGTGCTCTCTCATCCTATAAGCTTTTCAACCATCTGTCCTTCCTATATAGACAGCACGTAGGCCTACAGACGTGAAGTTTTAATAGAAGGTCTCCAGACTTCATCACGTGACAACGAAGGAAAGGAAAATAAAAATGTGAAAGTAAACAATTAAATAATTTAAAGCCAATCGATAAATGAAGAAAAATAAAATAAATTAATGGTAATGCTTTTTAAAAGTAAATAACCCTTTAAGTAAATAATTTTCCTGCAAGGTAATTAGCAAAGATAATTTTATGAAAAACTTTATAATAATGTGAAAAAAGGTTGACTTCAGTTCTACAAGTTTTTTAAAAGAAAGCCATATATTTTAACCCCTTTTTGGTCATCTTCAAGCCTAAACAACAAACAAGAAGTAGAAAAATAAAAAAAAGACATAAGGAAACAGAGTTTAAATTTAAATGACAATAAAACAAAACTAAACTTACTTTGTCCTCAAAGGTTACTTGTAATAACGAAATTTATTAAAAAATTAAAAAAAAAAACTAAAATAGCCTAAAAAGTGGGGCGAACACAGGTAATTTTTACATGATAGTCATTTATTATTTCATAAAACCAATTGAAGGATGTGATGTCAAAGAAGGGAGAAAATGTCTGATATTTTTAGCTGTTGAGGGTAGTTAACTTTTTCCATCTGCTAACAAGCGGTTTTGATGGAAGGACAATGGGTCTCTGACCTTATAATACCACTAAAAATCTCGAATAAAAAGAAAATTGAAAATTCGATAAAAATAATGATGTTAATTTCCATTTATTGTCTTATATAGTTTATCGTCCCAATCTATAATATGTGAAAGAACCAGTACTGCTACAATTTTTACTTCTGCCTATAAGTAAAAAAATATAGACAAAATAAAAAAAAATACTGATTACTTAGGATCGAATTAACTGCTGATTTTGTTTATTTTTGTTCATGCCAACATTTTGAACAAACTTGGGCAATTTTTTTTGTTATTCAACAATAATAGTCAAATTTTATAAAAATATATAGTCTATATTTTATATATTTTAGACTATTTTTATAATCTATGAAATTAAATTTTAAACTATTATAATTATAACTTTGCCCTATGATTTTAGATTTTTGTTCAATTTTGAGCCTCTAAGCATAACCTTACTCGAGTGGATAAATTATTGTATAACACAAAGCTTTAATAAGCGTTAAAAATATACGAGAGAGCCAATGAGGATAGTCCTAGATGTTAAACCCTGCCTACAATTTCACATCAGGCCAACCTCGTTGGTTCCTTCGCAATATATTCCCACGCTGTCAACTGAGCTATACTTTAGTAGTACAATTAACACAAGACATTTATTTGACTTTGCAATGAATTGTCCATGGCATTTGATATGAATATTTTCAGTACAATAAAATTATAAGGGGTTTAGATCTTAAAACTCTGGTTAAAAGCTTTACGCACTTATCTTAAATTTAAATCGCAAACGCAGGGTGACTTTTAAAACTATATTATGTAACCAAAACACTATACGAAGTATAGATTAATAAAACATAAATCCACATTATGTCAAACCTGGTAAATAAAGTATCAATACGAAAGCGTAAATACATTTTTTTATAAGGACAAATGCCAAATAAAAATAGTGTATTCACTCTCTCAAATTATGACGTAAGAAGGCCACTCTAGAGCAAATAATACTCTAATGTTGTAGTATCCTTGAAAGGAAATCTAACCCTTACCAGCTTTCCTGACAAATAGCCACCAGGTTATAAAACCAAGGAAAACTCAGACCAAAATGTCACCCAATTTACTCCCGTTGACGAATGTCCTCCATTATACTGTAACGTATAATATGTATTATAGATATACTACTATTAGTTAACTCAAGTATAACTATTTCTAGAGAAACCTATTTGTAATAGTTATCCTATTTCAGTTTCTATAGAAAAGTCTGACGAAACGTACATAATTTAGTATCTTCGGAATGTCCCGAAGATATTTGGTATGCTATACGAATACCCTAAAATTAACTCCATTAAAATGATTTTAATATTCTACGAAATATGGCAAAAAATCTTAGTCTTAGGTAAAAAAAGTTGGGCCGATGTGTAACAGCTAGGTATATATATATATATATATATATTATATATATTATATAATATATATTATATATATATATAATATATTTATTCATTTATACAGCTATTGTGTTGTGTCTTTTTACATAGTCTTTACGTATATACATATCTTCATACAGACATACATACATACACATATATATATTATATATATATATATATATATATATATATATATTATATATATGTGTGTGTGTGTGTGTGTGTGTGTGTGTATACGTAAAAGGCTATGTCAATGTGTCAAGGGCCTCTACGATATCTGTTAGGTTTAGAAATGCCAGAGTGGGTGGACATAAGAAATGGTAGTTATAGGTCACCCTCTTGCGGGAAATTGTTTAACTAGGGGAAATTAGTCGAATTAAAACGTCAAATACAAACTATTTCAACAGGAAAAGTTTTCGTTAGAGAAAACTCTGTGAGCATCCTTCATATTCAGACGAGAGCTGGGATACTCAAATGGAGTGGGGGGGGGGGGGAAAAGACAAAACAGCAACATCAAAAACTTTTATTAAGGGTGGGCTTTAAGGGGGCTTTTTAAATTTTATTAAATATTAGGCTTTGTAAAAATTGGGTCAATAAAAAATAAATAATGCTGGTTCAAGAGTGTACTAAACATATAATTAGTAAGAAAATTGTGAACTGCTGACTACCGTACCTATAGTCAGAACTATTATTATCTATGTAATATTAAATGTATTCTCCAAAATATAAGTAAAATATTTTGATAATATAATTTAAGTATTTTCAAGCAAGCTTATATAAAGCAGGCCAATGATTATTTATGATATAATAGTTATTAACTTACTTTGAAAGGAAAGTAAGTTTTTAGGAACTGGACAGTAACGTTTGTCTCTAAGGCCAAAGCTAAAAGATTACAATAATAAAAATTTCGAGTCTTGCCGAGGAAATTATTTAGTTGGTTCTCGAGAGTTTCCGGGAAATTTAATTACACAGCAATATTTGCCACTTATTATAAGCTCAGTTTATGCTACATTTTAGCAGTTTATGCAATAAAATCCATAAAAAAACAACAATTTGTGACGCTATGCTCAGGTTATTAAATATACAATGATAACTTAAAACAAAAATGAAATTGATAAGCAAAAAAGCGCGCATATAAAATCAAGTTCACCTTACTTACCTTTGCGTCGGAATTACTTTAAAGTTATAAACTTTAATACTGTAAATAAGAAAAATAATAAAAAAAAATTGCGCCGGTACACAGTTGTAACCTAGCTTTAAGTAGTCTTATCGACATTGGACCAGTTTTATTGAATTCAATACCCCCCAAAAAAAATTCATTGAAAACATCACCAAACTATAACGATATAGTTGTTTATCGACCTTATTTTAGGTTATTCAGGGATTTACGAGCACTTTTTCCACTTCTTAGTCACTTAAAGTTGTCGTATCGTCTTCAGACTGCTTTGATTAATTCAGCGCCCCTAAAACATAGATAATAACACCCCACACGAAATTTGTTTTTTACCGTCCGTCATTTTAGCTTCCGGTTATTTACCACGATTTTTTCGACTTGTAGTCATCACTAAGAGTAATTATATCGAATCCCGACCAATTTTTCGTTTCAGCGCCCATAATTTGGGGCGTAAAATTAACCCTTTAGTTTACTGATTTTTTTAAACTTTGCTGACACAGCAAACTGGTACTAATGACGTCAAACCAGGTTTTCAAAAAGGTTTGTGTCCTACCCAGGGTTGATTTTCGAACTAAATTTTATTATGTTAAAATATTTATCCGTTCAACAAATAGCGTGAAATCTAGAAATACATAAATTTATAAATATATAAATATAAACAAATACTTCATCATTTTCTACTTTTAATAGTTTAGTTTACAATTTTTACTTGTTTAGATTCATTTCACTTAAATGTTAAATAGGAAGATAAGTAATATTGCCAAATATTAATAACGAAAATATTAGGTTATATCTTATTTAAAAATACAGTATTATACACTCACACATATTGTAAATAGTTTTTAGGCGATATTACTTTTCTACACACACACACACACACATATATATATATATATATGTATATATATATATATATATATATATATAATATATTATATATATATATATATACATATATATATGTGTGTGTGTGTGTGTGTATATATATATATATATATATATATATATATATATATATATATATATATATATATATATATATATATATATATATATATACATTTATATAGCTGTTGTATTGTGTCCTTGTGTGTGACATTTAGCGAAACTTTTTTTCGTGATGAGGGACTTCTGAATTTTGGGATAAATATAAATAAATCGTTCTGCTACTAATTTTGAGGTTTAAATGACAAAAATAAGTTATAACGGCTTCTTGCTTTGTGTAAACACAGATATTATTATGTGTTTAAATAATTTTGTACGAAAAAATATTTAATTTAATTAAGTTAAATTATTATATTTCAAAGGAGTGTCTAACGTAAAATTTATTGACTAGCTTATAGGGAGCAAAGAAGAGCTTTTTACTCCCAAGGGAGAAAAAGTTAATTTTTATCCCTTGGGAGTGAAATTTGATACCTATAATTGGGATTAAGCCTTCAAATCTTATAGGAGGGGGTATTTATAAGAATAAATGGTTGGGAGCTATAGCTTTTAAATTTAAAATACCTAACCCAAAAAAATAAAAAATAAAATACATAAAAACAAATGAAAATAAGACTAAAACAATTATTAAATGACGTCAACTTCGGAGACAAAATGATGTATGCACTTTGGGAGGAAAATCCTATAATATAAAATGATGTATGCACTTTGGGAGGAAAATCCTATAATATAAAATGATGTATGCACTTTGGGAGGAAAATCCTAATATAAAATGATGTAAAAGGAAATCCTATAATATAAAATGATGTATGCACTTTGGGAGGAAAATCCTATAATATAAAATGATGTATGCACTTTGGGAGGAAAATCCTATAATATAAAATGATGTATGCACTTTGGGAGGAAAATCCTATAATATAAAATGATGTATGCACTTTGGGAGGAAAATCCTATAGTATAAAATCATGTATGCACTCTAGGAGGAAAATCCTACAATATAAAATCATGTATGCACTTTGTGAGGAAAATCCTATAATATAAAATGCTATTTTCTCGCAATAAACATACCTCGGTTTCACCTTAGGAGTTAAAAGCTTTGGTTCTCTAGGCTTTCGCTTAAGGGACCAACTATCCGCTAACAGAATAATAGCATTTTTTACTCCCTTGGTGTAAAATTAACTATAATTTAACGAACTTGGTAATGAAATATAATTAAGTTAACATAGTATCTTAAGGATCTGCTTGAAATTTCTTTTAACTAACTAATACTTAAGTATCCTTCTAGCTAAGATATTTGAACGATATCGACAGAGCTAAAGTAGAAATGCGTGGCGCGAACGAACTTTTCTAAACGAAACTTTTCGTCGTGTAGATTTATACTTTCAGGTAAATTAAATTATTTCCCCCTTCTAGAGGAAAACATACATTATCTCCCCAAGAAACATAAATTTGGATTAAATCTCTATTTTTATAGCTAATAAGCAGCTCATAAACTTTCCCAAAAGTTTTTTATCAATTTTAATTTTTATTTAAAATCTATTTTATCTTCCAACTTTCAACTAAGTTTGTACCCTAGTATTTTGTCAAAGTTTTTATCTTCATTTCCGCTCTCCCTTTTCTTCGTTAAATTCGCTAATAAATTTAAAACTTTGTCAAAACAATAAAGTCTTAAATATAAACATGATAATTACCGACGTCAGACAGATAATAGAAATGTGAGTTTTTAGAATGCCCAGTCGAAAAACTTAGTACCTATGGTAATTCACAGTATCTTTAATGATAATTCAATTCAGTTATAATGACGTTGACGTCAATCATTACCATCTGAGTCTTGATAGTCACCACCTTGGTATTAATTTGGGAAAGTATCGAGTAATTAACTAGAGGTGTCATATCGAGTTCATGCAAATGAAGTCTAGAACAGATAGTGGAATTAAAAAATATTGTTTTCGACATTATTGATGTTTTCGGATTTTCAGGGCAAAAACGATGCTGTTTCTTATAAGTACACCAGTAGGGGAGGTAAAGTAAAAATCGGGTACAGAGGATATTCAGTTTATAAAATATATTTTTATGCATACCTTATAGGTAGTTACTTTAGGTATAGTTGGGTATAGTTTATGCATACCTTATAGGGAAAACATTCCCTCCATAGCTAATAAATACGTAATTACAAATTTTATTACCTGACTTCCATGCCTGAAACTGTGGAGTTAAATAACTATTTTTATACGTAGGTACTGACACCGGTGGAATATACAATTGTCATATGTATAGGTGGAATTTAACAGCGGTGGAAATAAACAAAAGTAGGTAGAATTGAAACGTTCCCTCGAAACTAAATTGATTTTAAATTATAATACCATGTCATACGCAGGGTGCAGAAGCACGAAGCAGTAGATGTATAAGAAACAAACATATAGAAGGATGTCAGCTGCTTCGACAATTTACCAATCAAAGCTGGCTGCCAATGCTGCCTCCCCTCCACAATTCAAAAGAAAGAAATCTATAATCTACAACTTTTTGTTTTTTAAACAAATGAGTATTGTGTACTGCTTTGTTCTCTTGAACAAGTATGTTTAGATTATATAAATTTCAAACTATTATGAAATGGTAAAAATCACAATACAATACCGCACATTTTTCATGGGATATTTTGTTATTTATTCCTCTTTGTAGAAACCACCTCAAGTGGCAGAGGCACTAAGGCAACCTTTACGCTAAAAGTACTATCTAAAGTTGGCAATAATTTATCTATACTTATGTTATAAACTTACAATGCGAACTTCAGGCCTTCGTAGAGGCAATTGACAGTATGTATATATATATATATATATATATATATATATATATATATATATATATATAGGCAGCGATTACAAATCGGCCATACAAACTTTTTTATATATATGTATGGTATGTAATGTATTGTGGACACAATACAACAGCTGTATAAATAAAATTATATATATATATATATGTGTGTGTAGTATATATATATATATATATATATAATATTATATATATATATATATATATATATATATATATATATATATTATATATATATATATATATATATATATATAGGCAGCGATTACAAATCGGCCATACAAACTTTTTATATATATGTATGGTATGTATGTATTGTGGACACAATACAACAGCTGTATAAATAAATTATATATATATATATATATATATATATATATATATATATATATATATGTGTGTGTATGTATATATATTATAATATATATATATATATATATATATATATATATGTGTGTGTGTATGTATATATATATATATATATATATATATATATATATATATATATATATATATACATATGTGTGTGTGTTTGTGTGTATGTATATACGTATGTGTGTATCATGTATGTATACACTGTCATTTCACACTAAAAGTAAATATAGGAAATCAGAGACAAGATTTTAACTAGTACGATATTTGAATGTAAGGGTTTTCAAATAATACAATATTAGTTTTAGATCTTTTGTAAGACGCAGAACAGAGTTATAGGGTAGCCTGGAGCAAACATTGAATTTATAAAGTTAGAAATTGCAGTACAAAGTTTTTGCCTTTTTAAACAAAAAAACTGCGTAGTCAAAGGATTTGGTTATGATCATAGGTTTTACTATCTTTAAAAGACATAAAAATATACGCGTCAATATCGTGTTCAACCATCAGCGGCAACAAGCTCAGGTGGGTCAAATGTTTTATTTATATAACTTTGAGTTTAAATCTACTACTGAAGAAACAAATCTTTTTAAGTGGTGGTTTAAGGCTTGGTTCCGTCAGATAAACGAATGTTTCATTAGTTTTAGCTCGTCAGTTAACTGTATGTTTTCCTTAGTTTTAGCTGTAAGTTAACTGTTATGTTTTCCTTAGCTCGTAAGTTAACTGTATGTTTTTCCTTAGTTTTAGCTCGTAAGTTAACTGTATGTTTTCCTTAGTTTTAGCTCGTAAGTTAACTGTATGTTTTCCTTAGTTTTAGCTCGTAAGTTAACTGTATGTTTTCCTTAGTTTTAGCTCGTAAGTTAACTGTATGTTTTCCTTAGTTTTAGCTCGTCAGTTAACTGTATGTTTTCCTTAGCTGTAGCTCGTAAGTTAACTGTATGTTTTCCTTTGTTTCGCCTAATGAATTAACTGAATGATTCCCTTAGAATGTCTTCGTGAGTTAACTAAATGTTTCTTTAAGTTTTATCTTATGAAGTAACTGATTTATTTTCTATAGCTTTCACTTCATAAGTAAAATATATATATATATATATATATATATATATATATATATATATATATATAATATATATATATATATATATATATATATATATATATATATTATATATATATTATATATATATATATATATCTCCCTGGGCTTCACTTCCTGAGTTAACTGAATATATTCCTTAGTTTCGCTGAGTGGGTTAACTAAATATTTATGGTTACGTCATGTAAATTAACTAATTCTGTCTCTTGGTTTGATCAAGTGAGTTAAATTAAATCCCTCAGCAATCCTAAAACCCATTGCAGTAAATGTGGTTTTGGCCTCAGTAACCATCTTTACTGGTCATTAGCAAATACCAACTTATTTCTCTTAGTTTTTAAAAAACTATATTTTTAAGGAAGTCCAAACATTATGTTATTATACCCTCTGATTCTTTCTGACTAAAAGTAGAAAAGAAATTCATGAAATTCTGCCAACGTAAAAAATGTTATCATTAAACTAATATAACTTGGCAGTATCATCTCAGTGCTGTATTGTTATAGGTTAGGAGTACTAGAGGCTTTACATTAGATGCCACAAGCACGTGTGTGAATTAAGGATTCACCACATCACACTGACAGAACAGAAATTATTATATGAATGAAAACGATCAGTTTATTTACGCTTGAATAACATTATGTTACACCTATAGATGGTGTAATATAATCTATTACGATATGTACCTCCAGTTGCTGATTAAATATTAAAATAGATTGAAATAAAATATTTAATCAAGATTAACATATTTAACAGCTTTAACTCGTATTCCTTTGAATATCAGTTAAGTAAGTAGTTTGGACTATCTGTTATTTAACTTGATTGATAATGAAAATAATCTATTAGGGCTATCAACACATACCATATATTGTTTCTGAAAACACATCAGCAACACAAAGTATCTTCATCGAACTTGATATGAAGATTTGTCAAATATTTAACAGTGTAAAAAATAAGTGTTTTTGACGGCTTATAATGCTATAATATTACTTAAAACAACGACTAATAATGCTATAATACTACTTATAACGACGACATATAATGCTATAATACTACTTATAACGACGACATATAATGCTATAACACTACCTTATAACGACGACATTAATGCTATATACTACTTATAACGACGACATATAATGCTATAATACTACTTATAACGACGACTTATAAAATGCTATAATACTACTTATAACGACTATAACGACTTATAAAGATATTTTAATACTTTAGAATTTTATCGTAAACACAATACATTTCCAAGTCATTATTTTTCTTATTTATAAAAAAGTAAAAATATTAATAAATAATGCAAAATTTTATTAAACTATATAAGGCAAACTTATTTAATTAAAATTCAATTCTCTGTTTGGAAGTTTTAAGGTTTAAACCCCTTGAGTTTTAAACTCAAGGGTCTAACATTTTTGTATAGCCAACAAACGCATATCGCGGACCCAGGATTTTACCGCTGGCTGATTTTCGATCACATATTTGTTGTGTTTAGCATTTTTAAATTCTAGAATTTTTCAAATTTAGCTATTTCCAAAAGAAAATAAAATCAAAGAAGTATTTTTAAAGTAAATTCAAAGGCAATACAGACTATAGGGTTTAAATCCACTATGCAGTATTTTACCAAGTTCGATTACTTATTATATGTCATATATAAAAAACGTCTTAATTAATTTGGTTACATATAGCATATACATGAAATATAAAAATTATTACTAACTAAATGTAAATTTTATTTAAAATAAGTAGGATCCAAGAGAGGCTTGAAATTTATTCACCGAGGGAAAGTCAAGGTAAGTTTTATTAATTAGTTTTAGGCGCAACTGAGGGGAAAATATTATTAATTGTCGTATATACTTTGCTATATTTACTTATTCTCAGTAAGAGCTTACGTAGTACACATGATAAAAATTGAAAACGCTCTGTGTCTGTTACATGTTATGATTTACATGTAAATGGGTTTATGTTGATAATGTTGACACGCAGCATAGAGAATCAAGTCGATACTCCCTCCCCCTATTCAGTCTCATATTTATCTCGAAAATGTATGCCGTATTTTTTGGGACTTAAAAACAGAGGGAAAATCGATTTTTAATACCGGATATACAGTATCATAGATCCCTATATCAACATAATTTTCTCTTTAACCTAAACCCCTATTTTTAGGGTCATTTTTTACTATAAAAGACCCTACTACATTATACCCTAACTAAAAATGCTTATTTTAAATGCATCTTTCTACGAATAGAAATTTTAGTTTCAGAGCTAAACCAAAAACAATTTTAGAAGGCAGAACTCAATTAACTCGGAACATATTCACACATTCCATGATCCACTAACAAAGTGATTTATTCACCAGGACATCAAGTTGGAAGTTGAAACCCAAATTTCCGAATTTTCACTTTTAAACAATTTTTTATGTTCAAAAATTCAAAAAAAGGAACTACGCTCCCAAAAGGACTCCTTCCAAAATTTAATAGAAACATAAACTACCTCAAGTTCCATTTTATAAGCTTAAATAATATGAGAACTGAACAAAGCAACATTATATTTTTTAAGAGTGTGTATGTGTGTGTGTTTGTGTGTTTGTGTGTGTGTGTGTGTGTGTCTGTTATCATCGAAGCTTCCATTGTATTTATGCTGAAGAGAGTTGAAATTTTGTTCAAAAATCAGTCTACTGCTGTAGTTTTGCTATTCAGAAAATATTTTGGTATGAAGTCATTAACCCGCAATAATGACTCAGCAATAATTTCGAAAAATCATAAAACGCACGCTCTCAAAAATAATTGAGATTTGGCACGCATGTGACTATGTATAAAACTATCATATGTGCCAAGTTTTGTCTCATTATCAGCATAAGTTCAATTTAGAAATTGAACTTATGCTGATAATGAGATAATGTAGATGATAATATAGATAGAATGACTTGTGTATGTTTTTTTTTAAATTTTAAAAAATTAGAAAATGGTCCAATTAAGTTGAAATTTTGTAAAAGAGTATATTATTACATAATAAATAAGCACACTAAGTTTCGTTTTAATAAGACAAGTATATCCATGATTTTTGTAGGATCACACAAATTAAGGAGCATTGAGCGTTTAAGTGCTGAATGTGTGACCGCTGAGAATGATACGGATGCATATACAATCTGAAGACGAGCGCAGCGAGTCCAAAGGCATGTTGCAGTATAAATTTGGCGAACTGTATTTCTGAGGACGAGCTAAGTGAGTCCAAAGGCATGTTGCTGCATAGGCGAACTGTATTTCTAAGGACGAGCGAAGCGAGTACGATACAGGGATGATGAGCGTAGCGAATCCGATGTAATGAGGAAAAGTTCCGATTTTTTACCTCGTATCCGATTTTTTAAATTATTTATAGGTAATAGTCCTTATTTATGTCAAACGATAGCTCTAAAAAAATTAACAGAAGTAAATTATATTTGTAATAATTGTTTGGTATATGACACCATTTTGGTAATAAGATTATCATACATGCCAGACAATTACCATACAAATAATTGGGTTTTTTAACTTTTAGTGGTGGATTTAGTGAGGGTAGATACCAATTTTATCAAGATAGCTCCACATGAAGCTGAGTCAATCAGAATGATGTATTTGAAGTGTACCATCCTATATAAGCCGGGAGTGCAACATATTAGACGTAACATCCATTTTTTAGGAAAATTTATTCTAGATTTTTCAAAATGGTCTCCAGCCCCAGTAAGTTGACTTCTTCGAGCTAAAATTAACTATAATTTTTTGGAATAACTATTACCCGAATTGGGTAATTTTGTAACTTTGAAAAATTCAATGAGAGCATACAAAATAGTCTATTTCATAAACCTATACCTATGTCTTTTATATACTGTTTTCATGAAAATTTACGAATTTTGTTTGCAATATACCTATTTCCCGATAATTTTCAACAAAACTATTGCTTAACAAACACCTACCATATGTTTTTTGTTAAAAATACTTACTAATATTGATGTGGAACACAAATATATGTTGTTGTATGTTAAACAATAACCTGGATAAAAATTACCGGAACATAGTGACATTGCGGTTTCAAATTTTGAACAATTTATTGTTTTTTCTAAAACAGTTAGTATTGTACGCTTTAATTTAAATGTTTAAAGATACCAAAAGTTGGGGTTTAATTTACCCTATAATTGATGGTAAATTTATACTCGCAGAAGTGACCAACTGAGAATATTTGTGACGAAACTTAATATTTTATTTTATGATGAGTATTTATTTACTTTATTTATAAGACATACTAAGCTAATACAAACTAACCGAATTATAAATAGTCAGTCGCGTTATTTTTTATTAAGATAATTGTGAAACTCAAACTCCGTCCCTTTTTCCATTTGATAAAATTAACAAGAACACATACATAATTTTTAAAAATACCTTAGTTTTTTTGGACCATTTTTAAAATGGGTTTTAACTTCAATGACTAATCTGATTTATATTTAAATGAAGATGTTAAATTAGTTTAAATAAATTTAAATAATAATAAACTAACAATGGTGAAATATCATAGTATATTAAGTTTATTTGAAAACAATAGTGAAATAAAATCCATTTCTCTTTCTTATCTTACTTGTAATAATTATGTTGACGATATATAAAGAAAAACTGTACATAAATCTTACAAATTAAAAAATAACAACATATTTTTTATAAAATAATAATATATTTATTCTATTGGCTTTTAATAGTATAAGGGTCTCCCTTTCGGTAGAATGAAAGCTGTGATAAATGTTTAAGAACAAAGTATTTAAAATGATTAGTTATTTATCCTTAATAAATAAATATCAAAATTAACAGATTTAAAAGCTTTATTAGAACTACCTGAAATTGTATTATTTTCTAATATAGTCCAATGAAAAGATCGCAGAGAAAATCAGGACTGAAGGAACGCGTAATCGAAATGAATAGATCGACACACAGAGCACTACTGAGCTGGCAGACCGGGTCAGCTTGGCACCCCACCGCGCTGCTTCCTTTCCCGCCTTCCGTATCCCGCTACACCACTCTACCGCTAAATACATCTAGTTTGCACTTTTGACTTTTAAAATGTGTCAGATACCAGATCATAGCAATTATAATGAATACTGTCTACTATACTCTAGGTCTATTAGAATTCTGCTTCCTCATGACTCTATTATAGAAAGGAGACGCCTCTAAAAGCAAAAATGCAAGATCGGCATTAAACGTTCCATTCTCAGCACTATTAGAATCAGATTATTAACACTAAAAATTAGTTTCCTTAATAGATGTTAGATATATGGATAGATTAATAGATATGCGTGCACAAATGAATGCGGGTTAAGTTCAGGCTCAATTATTTTTCAGAAGCTGGGTCAATCAGAAATTACAATATTTGTTTTTAACGAGTTTGTAGCCAGCTTTGCTGACAACGTGTAACTCGGTAAATAAGTCTGTATAGTCGGTAAGTCGTTAATTATATAATAATATTATAATGCCCGTTTTAGAGCCTTTTGGCTCTTCAGGGTATTCGACCTGCGGGAACAACCTCAGGTGGGTCACATCTACTATGCTCAAAGTAAAGTTAAAGTTGGCGAAATCTTTTTACATCAAATTCTATTCATAAAAACTGAGATCATAGCCCGGGCTGTGAACCCCGGACATCCGGTGCCGAAGACTAGTACTATACGACCGAGGCTACGGAGGCAGATTGTTAATTATATATAGTTCTTAAATATGAATTTAGAATACCATTTCCTTACTAAAACACAACTCTTACTGCATTCCTTGACATAACCTACCTTTTGGGCATCACAACAAAACTGTTTTATCTACTCCTTGTATTGTAAGTTCTACATACAGTCTTGTTATCTCACACTGTAAATGTACTTTTACTCTCTAGGAAGGAAAAGTGAAAGTGTTGCCGACTTGACAGAATTTTTTAGTAAAATTTTTAGGATTTTTTTCGGTGTTATGTTGGTACTACGGGTAGAATATACAATATAGACACGCTAATGTTTAAATTACAAATATAGTATTCACATTATTCTATTGACAGCTTACAATAAAATAATGTGAAGATAGTGGCTTTATTCTCTCTTCATCAGAGTAATTGACATGCGGTAAGAATAAACTAAACTAACACAATAACAATTAAGGAGCTGAAGAATATATTAATAGTTGTTAGTATTAGTTCTCTAGTCGTAGATAAAATTTGATATGCAACAAGGGGTGAAAGTTTTCAGCTCTCGTATTATCTCCCTCGTCAAGCCTCGGGAGCCAAAATGTTAGTTAACTCCCTCGGCAAGCCTCGGGAGCTAACTAGTTTATATCCCTCGACCTACCGGCCTCGTGAGCTAATTAAGTTTCCTCCTTTGGCGCTGCCTTAGGACGAAACTTTAACTTGAGCTGTAAAACTTACTTTCATCCCTTGTTGCATAAATAACTATTTTATATTCGAGGATAGTTAAAATCTCATATATTTACGGCAGAGTCGACACAGTATTGTAATAAAACTAGACAAAGTTAAAAGTGGCAATAAACTTAAATACATAATTAATCACAACTAAACAGCCTAATACAAGTAAGAAGCGTTCAATTCAAATATGACACACCTGCCTCGCTATTCTTTATATTTATTTGTAGGTCTTGAAGTAAAAAATTAATTTTTAATGTTTTGACTTAGGGATAAAAATGTTACTTCAATATATCATTCTAAACTCAACACATTATGTTTTATATCATATTTTGAAAGCTATGAATAATTGGAAAGCCTAAGTTCAGGTTGGTAATCATGCAAATGAAAAAGTTTCAAAATATTCTATTGGCCTGTAATTTATTGATTTTTATTTATTTAGGCACCCATGTGTCTCTGTTTATGAGTGTTTTCATTGGAGCTCCTAGTATGCTTATGCTAGAAAGTCATACCAGGAAATAAAATTGTTAAAATTTGTCAGGAGTGTATTTATTTATACTAATGTCCTTCCTTCATTTATACGTGTACCAAACATCCCCCCTTTAATTTTAAACCGTAAGAAATAAATTAATAAAACTTGAAGTACTTATTTTATTAAATAGAAAAGGGACCCTATTTTCTACAAACGGTGTTTTGACGGAAATGAGTACAAAAAATATAAAAATTCGACATTCTAACTTAAAATATAAACGTAAGTTTTAACAGAAAGAATCGGCCAAAAGTAAAATTGACTTTTTCTTGCTTATGACTATTGGTCCATTCGGTATAACACATTATTATACTTTTGGATCAAAGAACGACCAGATACAAAAGACGTAAAAATACAATACTTATACCTAGATTTAAAATTTCTTATAGAAGTTTCTTGAGAGTTTCTAATATAGAGCTAAGTCTCAATAAATGACTTTTCAGAATGGAGTTTCAGAGTTATTACAAAAAATCATAATTACAAGATGGCTGCCAATATCCAAATAACATTTTAAATCGCTTTCTATCAAAAGTGGTGCACATCAAAATGCTGTAAAAGTTTCAATTTTAAACAATATTTTGATTGAACAAACAACATAATAATAAAAACTCATGAAAGAATAATTGACAAATTACAATTTTTGTGTTGAGGTACAGGATAGTATCTTGCACTGCGTATTTTGTAAAAAATATCAAAAAAAAAGAAATTCAAATTCATTTAAGTTAACGAGTTTAGTATTGTGATTTTATTACTTTTGTCAGAGTTAGTTGGTTCTAATCTAATTCAAACAATAATTTCTTTTGTATCCTTAAAAGGATATATGCATTGCCATGTTTTGAACAGACCAAAAAGAAAGGATTAAAATGGTTCACATTTTCTTCTTAAACAAATGGAAAAATGTTTCATAAGGGAAAAAATGATTATTTCTTTTTAACAACACACACAAAGGTTTTAAGGGTTTTTATAATAAATACTAATTACACAGTGCGAGTATAAATAGAGTTTGAAAAAATTATCAATAATTCATAATTTTCTACAAAAGATTTATGTTCACAGGCAAAGTCCTAAAGATACGAATATTTTTATGTTTTGAAACTTAAAAATATGAAATATGAAACATAATATAAGATAGTAATGTTTGACTCAGGCGCGGATCAAAGGGGGCGGGGGGCGGTCTATCGCTGCCCACGGTTCTTAACGTTGGCGTGGCTGATATCGCTTAGTAACATTTAAATGACCAAACTGTATTATTTTAATAAAAATAATGACGCGAGGTGGTAACAAGCTAAATAAAGCATATTACTTTTACTATTTGATCATAACCTACAGTAGGAAGGAAGCCTTTCATCGTAAGGTAAGTTCGCCAGTGAATTTAAGACCTGCGTATTCAATGCAATAGAGTATTTGCACATTTGTTTATTGCATTATCTTTAAGTACGTCATATAAAAGAAAACCCTGTAGAATATTAGAATGAAAAAACTTATACTTTTGATGATACAGCAAAAAAACGAAAAATATATATTTAAACATGCTCTTTTGACAGAAAAACGGCCTTGACTGCTTGTGTGACGTCAGACGTAAGAATACCGCCGTGTAGTACAATATTCACTAGAGCAACACTCACAAGAGTTTATTCTATACTGTCAACAAGATGATACTGACAGCTGTAGTCATCACGTTCCTTAGGCATTGTATTACCTGGAACACGGAATTCATTTGGTTCTGTCTTCATTACATTCTATTGAACTGAAAGCAACTGTTGACCATACGATATTTCTAACTAAAACATCCATCTGTACTTTACCCATCTGTAACATACGACCCAACCTTTAGTTGGGTTCTGTTTTCACCCCACTCTTTCACCCATTCCCCTTCTCCTCTTCTTTAAATGCTTATTTCGACTAATTAAAATTAAATTAAATATTTAATTTAAAAATTAAATTAATATTTTTTTTTACAGCATATTATATTTTTTTACATTTAATCACATAAATTTCACATTTAAATTCATAAAACACATTTAATCATTTTATGAGCAAACATTTTTTTGGGAAAAATGCCAATACTCTATTATTAAAAAAGCTTGCCCACTTCGAAACAACCACGCGCAGTTTGTTTTTGACTTATGATTTGCAATGGATTCTTCTCTACTTTTTATCCTCAATGGGGTCACTTTAATACATGGCAAATAGACTTGGCATGTCATTCCCTTTATATACACGGGTATAAGTGTTGTAACCTACATGGGATACACCGTGTTGGTTACTATAAGATATTTTATAAGTCTAAAAACAGCTAAGTGATTAGTAACAATATGCAATTGTATGCAAACAAAGGAATCGATGTAAATAACACATCAGGGGAATATGCAACACGTGTTAACCTGTTTACAATAAAAGTTGTTTACAACAAATGAGTACTTTACATACATATGCATTTTAATACAAAAATAAACTAATACATATTCGTATATTATTAATATTAATATTATTTATTTGTTTTGCATGAAGCTTTAAACGATACACTAAATAGAACAAGTAGTCATAACACATTACAAATCTAAGTCGACTAGTTAAAAACAATCGATAGTTTTTCTAGGACTCGCTTCGCTCGTTCTGACTGTCCAAAGGTTAAGGTAGCATTACTTCGGTTTCACTGCCCTCGACATCAGAATATAATATGATACCTAAATCTAGGGTGTTACGATTTCGGATTAGATTCGCTTGTTTTAGTACGTCATCGATTCGGTTTTAGTACGTCATAGGAGAGTTCACTTAGATTCGCTTGTTTTTAGTACGTCATAGGAGAGAGATTCACTTAGATTCGTTTGTTTTTAGTACGTCATAGGGGAGAGGTTCACTTAGATTCGCTTGTTTTTAGCACGTCATAGGGGAGAGATTCACCTAAACAACGACAAGCCAATCTGTTTATATCTCCTTCTAATAACAGATCCTAACAATTATTACAGTAAAAAAATCCTATTTAAAACATTTTATCTACTAACGGCTGCAAAATTTTTCATTGCTGAACAGTTTATAAGCTGCAAAATGTCATTTTACCAACACTGTCAACAAAATATTTAAAAACAGTACAGGATATTTGCTTTTTAATACTTAACCTCCAAGGGAGTTATAGTACATTTGAATATAATGGTAAAAAAATCAAAACACCCAAGGAGGAGAAATAAATTAGGAGGTTATTATGTTGCAGGTTATTGAGTTAATTTCGGTGTATTTCGTCTTATGAACATGATTATTGTTTATAATAATATTTTCTATGTATTATTAATTAAAATACGATATCTTTTCCACGTCTACACGATGTGTAGATACTGTGTTCAACACCAGGTTGAATCCTAGCTTTGATTTTACTCCGCGTAGACAGGGGTGCAACTTGGTGTTATCGAAACCGTTATCGAAACCGATAATTTGTAGGTTGAATCCCAAAAATGTGTCGTGTAGACACTTATCGGGGTTGAACCCGGTGTCCAAAGTCAGGTTATTTTAATAATTATTATTGCTTTCAATTTCTTTGGTTATTTAATAAACATATGCATTTTTATTATGAATTTATTTACCTTCTCCTTATGATAAGTCTGCTGTCGAAACTTCATTGGTGAAATAAATGCATTCTTTAGCTCAAATTTAAGTTCCGGTTCGCTGTAATAAACACTGCTTATGATATTGGTTCTTTGCCTTCTCACAAGACCAGTGTATTTTCTTTTTCTGTTGTTCCTTGCCGCATATGCCTCGTTTAATAAAAAACTAATTTGTAGGTTAAAGCAGTTATAATTATAAATACCGGACACAAAATAAGGAAAGAATAATTAATGTTTTTAAAAATATTCAAAATATTAAGTAGAATACAAAACAAAAGCGAATTATTGTAAATCATGTTGATTTTAAAGAATGGCCAACCTAAAAAAATAAATATTCCCTAAGAAAATATCGATCTTTATTTAGATTTAAGTTATTATTTAGAATTATTTTATATAACATCTTTATACTTCTATTTATATATATACTCTACAATTTTTTACTGTTTAGTTTTGTTTGTATTTTTTATAACAATTTTTGATTTATTTAATTGGTTTTATTTATTCATTATCATTCTGCTTTACTAAAATGTGGTTTACAAATCACATAAAATTAATAAAAATATAATTATTTTTTAAAAACAGGCTACATTTATATAAAAACAGAAAAAAACTTAGAGATACAATAGGATAACCACTGAGCAAAGGTTATAACTTTTAATTACAGTATAGGAGTTGAATCCCGGGTTGAACCCTTACCGTGTAGACGTTTGCGGGGTTCAACTCCCAAAACAATTATAGGTGTTCAACCTAATGTTCAACCAACGTGTAGACGAGGTAATTTTTTATAATTTAAAATTATTATACAATACCTAATAAATATAATTTGTATATTGGCAACACTGACAATCATGACATTTTTTATTGTTTACTAGTTGTTTATGAATCGTTAGATTCGTATTGTTTGTTTTGTTGATTTATTTTATTAAAATAAAGTCACAAACGTAAATTGTTGTAAAAAGAATTACTAAAACTGTAAACAAGGTAAAATAATTTTGCTATAAAATAAAAAGAATCAGAATAATAGTGATAAAGTCAACATAGAAATATTGTTAGGATTTACGAATTTCATGACCAACTCTACTTGATATTGTGTGTTGCAACAGCTTTAAAACAATATTTCCTGCCTCTAATATCTCTTTGCAAGTATATAAACCCCTTTTTCTAGTTGTTCATTATTTTAAGTCGTAAGTCTCTTATCTTAATTTAATACTCTATTGTAATATTAATATTTTGCTTTAATCGATAAAAATTAATCATAACATTTTAAAGAATAATATTGAAACTTTTTAACTTACTTATCAACTTACAGCCGTAAGTAGATAAAATATTATATGCTACTATGCAGCGAAGAAAACATTGTGGACTTGTGTCAGCGATTACCTTATCGGCTCCGCCTTGAGCTAAAAATTTCCATAGCTTGCCCTCACCTTCGGCTCGGGGGCAAATTTATAAAACTCTCTGCTTTATAATTTCCTCTGCAAAATTCCATTTTGCTGCTAAGTCGCAAAGTTGTATAGTATACTATGAACTGGCATCTATACAGGGCCTTATCCTCTGAACGAATCATCTAAAAAATCTTTCCTTCCTGTAGAGAATGTAAAAAAACAGCCAAACATGTAATTTCAAACTGTAAAGCACACACTTATATGATACTTATTGCTTTTGACGAAGCAATTGCTAAACCCTCGGTTGTATCTAAATTGAATTTAAATTCTACTCTTAAATTTTCTTTTAACTTTTTTAAGAGTTTAGGCAATTATCTTCAATGTTAACGAACAATTTTTTTTGGGTATGTTCCGGTAGATCTTTTAGGTGGTGATGACTTAAGACTACCTTGCCTTGTACCTCGAACTAAACAATTACCTTATTATTATTAATTGTGAGGGTAGGTGTAAAACCTTTTGCACCGCGACTTTGAGTCTTTTGTACAAGTACCCTCGTGTTCTAAGCTTATAGGAGATCCTTTCCTTTTATTATTTCTAAAAGTTTTGTACTAAATTGGCATCTGGGTTTTCAATTCTGGTTAGTGTGGCTTCTCCAAACAATAAAAATCTCTTGTATGCTAGAGCTTCGCATTCAAAGATGATGTGTGATAACGTTTCAGGGCATTGGCCACAGAGTCTACAGACAGGCTCTTCTTGAAATATGCCGATTGTATGCATATGTTTGCGTAAGTCACAATGACCAGTTATTAAGCCCGTTACTATACTCAAGTTTTTCTTATTTAGCTTTAGAAGAGCATCTGTCAGTTTGGCTTGAGGACCTCTCAACATGAGTTTACTGTGCCTCAAACCAGGAGCATTATTCAAGTGTTGTAGGTAACAATTACCTTAAAACTTAAGGTGGGTTTTCTTTGGTCTTGCAATGCTCAGACTCAAAATAAAATAGTTGTCCAAAGCCTAAAGTGTAATGACTTCGGATTCGCTTCGCTCGTCCTCAGAATGCAATTATTACCGAAAAATTCACGTATTGGTTAATCTATCTAGCATCGACCTAAGTTTTAAAAAATAACAATACTTTTAAGGAGTTATAACTTAAGGCTAATTCAAGAAATTTAATCAAGTAATACGAAAACTACGTTTTATCTTCGACAGTTAAAAAAAAAATATTTAAAATATATGATATCAATACACTTCATAATTAGAATTTGTGTTAGTCTCCAGCTTAGAATAATACTATATATAGAAGGAGCACAGGACCGCAAACACAATGTAATTCCACTGATAACACGAAAGCCGGTTGACTGGTGCAACTAAGTAATGCTGCCAACCTGACAACAAAACATTATTTTAAATATGTGTCACAAAGATCTATTAATAAAGAAAGGTCGTAAAGAACAAATATTATAACTTAAAACACCTGCTAAGTATTTAATAAAACCGGTTTTAGATAGCAAAAGGGTGGCGGAATACAAGAATCTACATTTAGTTGACGAGGACTACTTTTAATATAATTTTAATAAATACGTTAAACTACAATTTAAATTGCTTTAAATATTGTAATGCACCGATATTTATATTAGTATTTTATAAATAATCAATCATTTATTAATAATAGAACATAATAATTCAGAAACCGGAAGTATTGCCAACTTTTTTTTTGTAGAAAATTGTATATTTTTAGGGTGGCAGCATTACTTAGGTGCACCAGTGAACTGGCTTTCGTGTTATCAGTAGTGCTCCTTGTGTATATAGTATTATTCTAAGGTCTCCAGGATTGCAATGTAACTATTGATTTTTTAATGTCTCATTAGTGGCTAATCCTAAATTACGTAAAAATACTTCATTATATTCACAATAAAATCACGTATTTGTAAAGAAACCAATTTTTTCGCGACTTTTGGAAATTTTGTGTTCTAAAACGTAGACATATGATTTAAGGGTTTTCTCCTTATTTAAGAAGACGAGGAAGCAGAAACATAAGTAAAAATGTTATGTGCTATACATGAAAAAATGATGATGTTAGACTTTTTTGTCGTCCGCTAACCACTGATACAATATTTAAAAATGTTTATAGTAATGAAATAGAAAAAGGAAGAACAATCAACTTTTCCTAGAACTTGTCTCAGTTTTTACTTTTCCTCATTAACTCCGTACGAATATAGGAAAAAATTGTGTTTGCAAAAAAATCCGAAACCGGGATGTCACCGGCATTATCCGTTTCAGGGGTTTTAAGATCTCCAGAGTCTGCCTGTGTGTGTGTTATCATCGTATCATCCAGTGTATTGATGTTAGTTTTGTTATAAGTAAAACGCAATTATCCGTTATAGGTGTTTTTAAGGCCTCCTGAGAGGTTTGTCTGTCAGTATGTGGGTGTGTGTATGTTATCATCGTAGCTCCTAGAGTATTTATGCTAGAGAATACGTTTTGACTCTTTTTTAAAACTTTGTTTCAAAAGAAGTCAAACGCTGTAGTTGTGCTATTCAGGTAATATTTTTTATGACGTCCTTAACCCGTAATAATGACAGCGAAAATGTTGAAAAATCATAAAATGCGGAAAAATTGTGCTATCGGATTGAGATTTGGCACGCATGTAGCTATGTATAAGGGCTATCATATGTTGGGTAGGGGGAAGTAGGGAGGATGAGAGTAGCTAATCCGATGTAATGAGGAAAAGTTCCGAGGTACCCCGTACCTGATTTTATATAAATAATTTACAGACTTCAAACCAATATTTAGTTTTAAATAAATTTAAAGATTTCTCAGATGAGACCTGAAACTTTTTTTCTAGTTCAAGGAAATTTCCATTTTTAATAAGTTTCAAGAAAATTCAAGACTACGCAGTAATAAGCGATGTATGTAGGTTAGTCGGTTAGAGCCTTGGGACTTTATATCTAAAACTATAAATAATACTTCAAATAAGAAAGGGCATAAGACTTGTTTAAATACAAGAACCTTAGGGATAAAACTTCAAGAATAAACAGAACAGAGGAGAGAGCAACAGAAAGAAAGAGTGAAATTCTTACCAGAGATTGTAAAATAAATATATTGCTTTACACTGAGAAGGATCTGAGAAACCTTTTTATTAAATGACAGACATGGATAATTACAAGGCTAGAGGTAATCACGTATTGGTTCAAAGATGATGTATTAAAAGTATTTTATTTGGGCCCACAATGACGTCAGAGGGTTCAATAATATAAAACACTGTTCAGAAAAAACAGAATTCATGGGTCAGTTTTTGTAAAAAAAAACTAATTCTGGACTGTAGTTTGCATTTGCGAATTTTTAATTTTAAAAAATCGGGTACGGAGTACCTCTGAACTTTTCTTCTTCACATCGGATTCGCTGAGCTCATCCTCCCAACTTCGAACTCGCTTCGCTCGTCCTTAGGATATGTAATTCATCAATTGTATACTTTAACTCCTTTTAGGACTTGCTTGGCTTGTCTTCACATAGTATATACATTCGTTTCATTCCCAACGGTCACTCATCCAGGCACTGACCACGCTCGATTCTGTTTAACTTTTATGATCCAAAATCATATTGAAATGAAACTAGGTATACTTATTTATAACGTGAAGGTATGTATATACGTTTCAGTACTTGTACCGAATTTTAACTCATTTGGATCATTTTTAAAAAACGTAAACGTCATTTGATTAAAATTGAAATAATTATCAGATGAAACTTATTACGTATGTTAGTCTACTAACATACTACAATATTTTTACGAAAAACACTACAATACTTTTCCTATTTACTTCGGTATAAATGAAGAAAAGTAGAAATAAAAATCAATTAGTATAAAACAGTATTCTAAATCTGCGGATTAAGTACGATATGTAAATACGGTTACATCCTGTAAGAAGCGGAGGGAACCCAGTTTGATCCACTAGAACAGGCCTGGGCAAACTACGGCCCGCGGAGCATTTTTATGTGGTCCGCGGGCATAATTAAAATGTTTGGAAAAGAAATAAAATAAATTAAAAATTAAAAAAAATATTATGTATATATGGAAATAAATTATTTAATTCAAAATTATTATGAAAAGTTAGATAACAATCTAAGGAAATAATGGATTGTTACTTTAACTTTAATGTTTGGAAAAACAAAAACTAGAAAGATAAGGAACAATTACATAAAGAGCGGCTGCCTTTCATATCAATTCTCATTGTCGGATTTGGCGAATTCTAATTTTTATTTTCACAATAATAACATAAAAAAGCTAATTTGCCGTCTGTGAATTGCTGAAAAGGAGTTGATAAAATACAATCCCTTTGATCTTTTATTTCATAGGAATACTTTTTAAAATTATTTTTACTCCTAGTATTCTAGGAAAATTGTCTTCAGTTATACTTCAAGTTCTGACGAAGATTTCGTTTTGTTTTTTCCGTTTATTGCTTAGGTTTATACGTAAAGTACTGTTGTTTGTTAGTGCTTTTACTGTTGTTTGTTAGTGTTGTTACTATTGTTTGTTAGTGTGGTTTCCGAGTTTTTTTGATTTTATAGTGACTTTGTAGTAAGTTGTTTGTTTGTTAAGTTGTTAAGATGAGCAAAAACGGTAATAAAAATCGGAAAATAGACGACGAGTGTCGAATATATATTTAATAAGGCATAGCAGTCTCAAGATTTTATCACACAGATAAGAAACAAAACAGTTTGCCTTATTTTTAATGAAAGTGTAGCAGTTCTTAAAGAATATATAACATTAAAAGACATTTTTCGTCAAAACACCCCGACTACGCGACAGACTTAACTCCTGATGATAGGGTAAAAAAGACAGAAAATATGGTTACAAGGTTAACTAACCAACAAAATACATTTTTGTGGCAAAATATTGGACAGGAATCTTCTACTGAGGCCAGCTTCAATGTTGCTTTAATCATAGCTAAAAAGAATAAGCCATTTTCGGATGGAGAGTATATAAAAAAATGTATGATTAAAGCGTGCCAAAGTGTTTGCCCCGAAATGAAACAAAAATGTGAAAATATCAATTGGAAGAACAATTGTTCGACGCATTGAATCTATTGACAAAACCCAGAACGAACAGCTATCATCAATAATACAAACAATCAGTTAGTACTCCCTGGCACTGGATGAAAGTACTGACAGAATGAATACAGCTCAGTTATTAATTTTTATTCGTGCCCGTACTCCAGGTTTTGTGATATGTGAAGAGCTTCTGTCAATGGAGTCCTTAAAAGAACACACAACAGGAGCTAATATCTTCAAAAAAATTGACCGGTCAATTAATAAATATGGTTTACCGTGAAAGTAAGTTAGTGAGTGTTACAACAGACGAAGCGCCAAGTTTGACCGGGAAAAATAGTGGTGCAGTTTAAATAATTAAAGATAAGGTCGAAGAGGAAGGCCAAAATTTAATCAATCTTCACTGCATCATACACCAGCAAGTCTTGTGCAAATCTGGATTAAATATCTAACACGTTACTTCTCGTGTAATCAAATTGGTTAACACAGTAAGAGCTAGAGCTCTAAATCACAGGCTGTTCAAAAATTTCTTAGAAGAGGTAGAATCAGAATATTCTGATATTTGTATTATAATCATACTCGTATAAGGTGGTTAAGTCTTGGCAAAGTTCTTGAAAGAATTTGGATATACTATATATGGAATATGGATATAAGTTCATAAAGAATTAAAATATACTATTGTTGAATTTTTACAATTAAAGAATATTACAGATTTTCCAGGAATGATATCATAACTTTGCGTACAGTGTCGACATATTATCACATCTTAATAATTTAAATACAATGTTGCAAGGTAAGAATGAATTTGCAAACAATATAATTAATTATTTAAACGCATTTAAATTGAAGTTAAATTTGTTTAGAAAACAACTGCAAGAAGGTAAATGTGATCATTTTCTGACTTTAAAATCTCAAACTTTGCCTCAAGAAAAACTGTTGCTCTATGCTGATATGATTAAGTCTTTAAGCTCAGAGTTTTCTAGGAGATTTCATGATTTTAATGACATAAAATTACACTTATCTATTGTAAGAGATCCGTTCTCAATCTCAGATATGGACTCAGTTCCAGTGGAACTTCAATTAGAAATTATCGATTTGCAATGTGATCCAAATCTAAAAGCACAGTATAGTCAAGGTGACATATGCAATTTTTTTCATGCTCTAAATGCTGAAAAATTTAAAAGTTTAAAAACTTTTGAATCTAGGATGCTTGTAATTTTTGGTTTGACTTATATTTGCGAACAGTCGTTCTCTATCATGAATGTAATAAAAAATTCTTGGCGTTCATCTATCACGGATGAACACTTACAAAATCTATGAAGGATTTCTTCAACTAAATTGGAGCCAGATTTTTCTTTGTTGATTAAGGAGCAAAAACAGCATCACACCTCTTATTAATTTCATTTTTATTAAAAATTAACCCATATGCTTGAAATTGTTGTATTTTTTTTTATAATAACTATAAAAATATACAATAATTTATATTTTTTCTTTGCTTGTTCATCATAGGTGTTGTAATTTATTGACCCTAATTCCTATTCTTTGAGAATAAATTTGACTTTAGGAAAACACCAGCGTAACTGAACTTTGTTGCGGGTTTAGAATACTTTAAACATTTAAGGAATGCGGCCCGCGACTGCCTGTAAAAAGAATAAGCGACCCTTTGCTAAAATATTCTATCCAACTTTAAAGATAGTAGAAAAGTTGTTGTTTTGGGGCAGAAAAACAAAAGTGATATCAAGTTTGACTTATCTGCCTGATTAACAATTTCAAGCCTTAACACACTATGAGTTAATCAGTGAATCTTAGTTTAAGAATTCTTGGGTAAACCCTAAAAATAGGTGTGGGGGGAGTTATTTTGCCTTGACGTTAAGTAAAGAAGATTTTTTTTGCTTTTGTAAAAACTATCTGTATATTTTCACAATAAAGGAAAATTCGTAAAAACATATCTAAAAATACTTCAGGTCTAAGATCAAATACTCGCTCTGATAACACAGTGAATTTACTTTTCCTGTTGAATTAATTTTGTTTGTTACTGAAAACAGTTTAATACTACGTTTAATGAAAATTTCCCCTCTCTCAAGTGAAAACTTCAAGCTCTCTTCAAAGTTTGAGGTTAAATCACAAGTTACTAATTAAGTTTAATCATCTTAAGTAACTATTTTAAAATCTGTGAAACTAAGTAAAACTTTAACGTTAATTTGTCTTCGCCTTGACTTTAGATAGAACTCAATGGTTTACTTAAGTTCTCTTTGCAAAGAATAATTAAAATATTTAAGAGAGAGCAATACAAACCATAAAAAGTACCTGCCGGGTTTAGAAAGAAAAGTTTGAAAAATCCGAATCAAGTTAAAGAAAAGATTAAAATACCACTGGAAGCAACAGTAAATAAATGCATTAAAATTTGAAGGGAAAAGTTTGTTTATTGTTATGGTATCATTGCAAGTGTAGCGGTATCATTGTAAGTCACTGTAGCGGATTATTTACGTCTATTAGCTTCTACGTAAGCGCTCGTCGAACGGTTATCATAGATGACGATAAGACTAATTGTTTTTCTAGATACTAGACAGGTAGCCCCCGACCACCGTACAGTTAAGATATATAGGTTCTTTCTTCCGGAATTCGGTAAACCTCGAAGTGGTACATTATTTCTGTTGATAAGTTTGTTTTAGAATAAATTATAACTTTAAACCGTTTATAATTGTTTATGTTACAAATAGAAGAAGTGTTATAATTTCGAAAGTTGCCTTTTAAGTACTATGCTTGTTGCATCGCCGTTTACCCATCTAATTTAGTTTCAGAACCGAAATATTTTGTTACAACCTCTAGAAAAAAAATTGCTACAATATGGAAGAGAGAAGAGTATTTTAAATATTTTTAACATGTATATTTAATTCTGATTATTAAGAAGTAGCCTAAACCCGCTTAATTGACAAACAATAAGTTATTCAATTTTCACCATTGTGAAATAGTGGTGAAGTTTTTCTGGAAAGACTTTTATCATTGTTTCTTATTGTGCAAATTATTTATTTTCTGAATAGCTAAGCTGCAAATATGTATAATGAAATAAGATCACAACTAAAGTGATGTAGAAATTCATACAGTAGGGGTCGGGGCGGGGGGACACAGTGGTCTAACTCCCTGGTTTTAGGTGGTTCCGAAAAAAACAGGGATTAGTTGCATCAACTACCGCACCGAGCGCTAGTTTTCACCTTGTGCCCTTATCACTATTGTTTTCAGTTTTAAATCGATACTTCTATTTATGTTTATAAAAATGTAAACAAGACAATTTTTATCTTATTCATGGACTTTTTTCTTTTTTAGTAGCTTATAAGATAATTTTTTTTAGAAAATAGGATAACGTGTGTTACGAAAGGTGTGTTATAATAAATTTATAATTTCCCGGTTTGATGTTTGTTTACAAACATTTTTGATGTTTGTCTACAAATCATGGTTATCACGATATCAGGTCTACTTAAAATTAACACAGCGTTTATATTTTTATAACATTTTATGAAAATTATACCTTTAAAATAATTAATACAATTTTTAAACATTGTTAAAGACCCTTTTAAATAATTTTAATCTTGGAATTGAAGAAATAATTATTTTATACATGGGGTACAAGGTGAACCGACCTGCCACTAGCGGAGAAAGGGTGAACTTAGGGCAGGTCCATCTAAAGCAGCTTATTTCGGGGGAGTTAGACCACTGTGTCCCACGCCCCCACCCCTACTGTATGAATTTCTACATCACTTTAATCACAACATCCTAAAAATAAACTTGCTTTGTACATAAATTGAGAAAATCAGATCCTTCAAATTACCGCCAATTTCCCTGTTGTCGAATATACCTAGAATTATTGAGAAATATATCACGTATAGATTAGTCAAGCACTTAAAATCAAATAATATTTTCTCAAACAACATTGATAAACAAACTTGTTAATTAATACGTTCTTAACCTATATTTTAATGAAAGAATTTATAGCATTGCATATTCTAATAACTTTAACTAAGAAAAAATTGAGATACTAAACAATGAAAGATATGCTTCAAATGAATATTCAATTGTTATCAAGTATAGATAAGTCAAGCACTTAGAATCAAATAATATTTTCTCAAACAAAATTGATAAACAAACTTGTTAATTAATACGTTCTTAACCTATATTTTAATGAAAGAATTTAAAGCATTGCATATTCTATCAACTTTTACTAAGAAAAAATTGAGATACTAAACAATGAAAGATATGCTTCAAATGAATATTCAATTGTTATCAAGTATAGATAAGTCAAGCACTTAGAATCAAATAATATTTTCTCAAACAACATTGATTAACAAACCTTGTTAATTAATACGTTCTTAACCTATATTTTAATGAAAGAATTTAAAGCATTGCATATTCTATCAACTTTTACTAAGAAAAAATGAGATACTAAACAATGAAAGATATGCTTCAAATGAATATCAATTGTTATCAAGTATAGATAAGTCAAGCACTTAGAATCAAATATATTTTCAAACAACATTGATTAACAAACTTGTTAATTAATACGTTCTTAACCTATATTTTAATGAAAGAATTTAAAGCATTGCATATTCTATCAACTTTTACTAAGAAAAAATTGAGATACTAAACAATGAAAGATATGCTTCAAATAAATATTTAATTTTATAGGAAAAGTATTTTAATCGTAGGTATACAGAAAATGTGTTGTGTCAAAACTGAACATCTGAAACCGAGATATACCTCCGAAATAGTTTTCCCAAAGTTGTCTGTCTGTATGTGTAAGTGTGCTTTACGTATCTCTCAGAGCATTTATGATAGAGAGTTGCAACTTGGGACAAAAATCAATCTTTAGGTTTAGTTGTGCTATTTGGCAGAATATGTTTTTGACATCAATAACCGGCAATCGTTTCGAAAAATTGGAGACATGTTTCGATCCATTCGGTCGAAAATCAGTTAGACACGTATAGAAATATTCAAAAGATAAAAAATAAACTAAACATAAGTTTCGCCCCGACCGGGATTGGAACCGACAATCTTCGAGAGCCCGAGCAACCGCTTTAATCACTGAACCAAGGGAGCTTACGAACGCAAAGTGGCTATAATTTATACATAAACTTACAAAACAAAATTCTCTAGGTTAACTATAAAAACATCAGTGATTTAATTTTACAAATGTCTAAATGAAAATTTCCGTGTTTAATCTCGATGAATGTAGCCTAAGGAATAATTTCTTAAAAATGTTTTTAAAATTTTTCTTCTTTTAGTAGTAGTGCTCTAATTTGTTAGTATTATAATGTAAGATGTCTGTATTGATTCCTGCAATGACGTCACCACCGGGCTATAACCTAACACGTCAAAAAATTGCTTTCATTCATGAAACCCTCCAATTGAATCACCTTATATACTCTATAAGCTTGAGTAGCTTACAAGTTTTATGTTTGATCTCGTAGAAACGATCATATTTGTGTCGAACTCTATTAAAATATGATTCCTCCCTCATCTCTAAAAATCTTACAAATTATGTTACAAAACAACTTGTAACTAACTACAAGTGTAAAAATAAAGCGTTTCACAAATATTATTAATTATTACAAATTATTGTAAACTTAGAATAATACTATATATAGAAGGAGCACAGGACCGTAAACACAATGTAATTCCACTGATAACACGAAAGCCGGTTGACTTGTGCAACTAAGTAATGCTGCCAACCTCACAACATATTTTTTTTGCTTTTATGTTGCCATCCTTACATAGTCGTTGTGCTAGCCCGCCATTATTTATTTTTTTATTAGTTCCTGTCGTATTTAAATATTTTGACTCCCCCACTATTATAAATTTAAATATTGTATGATAGCAATACAGTAACAATGCAAGTATCCAGTTCTGACGTCATACAATAGTCTCGTATACTATTTTTTGAACACAATGATACACATTATTATTTATTTCGTAAACTAAATAAGTTTGTTTCATTTACATACGTGGGTAAACACGGATCTATTGGATAAATTTTGTTTAGTAAAAAACAAACTATATTTTTCATAAATACGAGAAAGAAATAGTCGTAAAATAATATGAAAAATATTCCCTCTGTAAATGACATGCATTATTTTAAGTAAACATAAGACGCATCAAACTATCGGCCATCTCGATAATGCATAATTAAAATGTTTCTTGTTATAATCGTTCAAATACATTTTCTTATACCTAAAATATTATTATTAACCATTTTATACATTTAGAATTAATAAGTAATGAAGCATTATTAAATAATTTAATTAAATACTTCAACAACCGGAAATATTGCCAACTTTGTTAAAAAAAACATTTTATTTTGTTAGGTTGGCAGCATTACTTAGTTGCACTAGTCAACCGGCTTTCGTGTTATCAGTAGTGCTCCTTCTATATTATCCTTCTATATTGTTTACAATCTTATTCTAAGATTGTAAACAACAAGATATTTTGTAAACAAAATCTCTGTTTTTTTAATGAAGTAATTAAGTGGAGAGACTTTTATTTATAATTAAAATGTCAAAATATTATTAAACTCAAGTTTCATTCATATATGAGTAAATTTTTACGAATAGAATTTTTTCTAAAATACGAGAAGTACTCTTTATAACCTGCGTTGAACAAACTATAGATTAGTCTAGATTAGACTAATAAACTAAAAGTTTACGACAAAAACCACTTAAAAAAAGATCTAATAATTCAGTCTACCTAGGTTTAGATTTGAGTAGAAATTTTACAAGATAGTGATACAAGTAATTTATTTAGTTAGACAAGAAAATTTGTTTACTAAATAGTTAAATGTTACAAATGTAAAAGTGTATTCTTGGTAATACCTGTACATTTGTCGTTACAAGTTGTTTTTTACAATTTTTGTAACTATTAGACTTGCACTTTCTTGAAACGGGGCCTTGGTGTAGTAATAGTACCTCTGTGCCTACAATAATAATTCTAAAAAAGGCTGAAGATAGGAATAAAATGTTTTAAAAAAAATTTGTTAAGATCCCTTTTATTTCTTATAAAAGATATCCCAGAATAGAAAAAAAAGGTTTTGGCTGTAAAAAATCGACCAAAAAGAAAAAAAAGTTTATTTGTAAAACACTTACTAAAGAAGTTTTTGGAGCAAGAAGGAACACTTATCTCACATACGAGAATTCTAAGCAAGAGATACGTGAAGAATTTCAATGAAATTCAAAATCTCAAAAACTAAAAGATTTATTTAAAAAGATATAGAAATTATAAAATATATTTTAAATATACATAATAAAATAAAAATTTATTAAAACTAAGGAATTATTTAAAAAAAAAAAAATAATGTTCAGGATATTTTTGAAAATATTAATTGCTGAAGAATTGATTCTATCAAAGGATCTATATAGATTTCTAGGTTGTAAAATAAATGTGGCTCTAACAGATGCGAGGAAATCTACAAAACCAATTTTCAAGAAAAACTGTGAAGAATTAGAAAATTAAATACTCCACGCATTAATGCTTCACATTTACAAAACAGCGGTCGTGTTGAAACCAACCGCTTTTCTGTAATACCAATTAAATATTAAAATAAAAAAGATATGAATTTAATTAATTGAATTTATCATGAATATGAAAGTATTTGAAACAGTAATTTAGTGAGATAATGGGACAATAACTTATGAATAATGAAAACTATGAAGTTTTTCCACAATACTAAACTTTATTGGCAAAGCGCTTTCAACCTACAAAGACGCCATCATCAGTGCTAAACCTACAAACAAGTACAGCAGAATAAAAAACCAAAATAAAATAATGTGAAAAAACAAATTAGAGTGCAAAGTAAAGTGGTTTACTTTGCACCATAATTTGTTTTTTCACATTATTTTACTTTGGTTTTTTATTCTGTTGTACTAGTTTTTAGGTTTTGCACTGATGATGGCCTCTTTATAGGTTGAAAGCGCTTTGCCAATAAAGTTTTGTTTTGTGGAGAGACTTCGTAGTTTTCATTATTTATAAGCTATTAAGCTATGGACTCTATTCCCGCTCATTCTAATCATTCAATAGCTTTTAAGTTTTCGCGACTTGAACACGAATCGGGAATTTGTTTTTATCGTGGCAGTATGCCAATTACAAAACTAGCAGTACGATAAAAATGGCATAGGGCAACAACCATGTGGACGCAAAGGGGCTAAAAGACGGCACGTAGGTCGCGAAGTGTTGAATGCTTGCTTCTAATTAGAAAGGTCTGTAGGTGTTGAAACAGAGACTTGATGTCATTTTAGCGAATTTTCATAATGAAAATGACGCTTATGAGGTTGTTCGGATGACGGAAGTTGAGGGTGGCAGTGAGCGGAATCGGTTCCTATTGGCTTCCTGATAACAAAAATATATGTCCGAAAAAAGTTTATATATATATGTATATATATATATAATATATATATATATATATATATATATATATAATATATATATATATATATATATATATATATATATATATATATATATATATATATTATATATATATATATATGTATATGTATGTAAGAGTTTCTACCCTTTCGTATGGCGAACGATAACTCTCGAAGGCGTTCTCAAATTGAAACGAAACTTTGCAAATCGCGAGATGTTGAGGAGTTACGAGGCCTATTGTTTATAAAAAAAATTATGACGTCATCAATCAAAGTTATGACGTCATGAAAAAAAAAAAATTTTGAAACTTAAAATGGCTTTAAAACAAGGTATTTCGTGTTTAGATAGACGGCTAGCTGAATCGATTAAGACCAATTTCAGCTCAATCGAACCATCACAAATGGCGCAATCGGTATACATATATATAATCTTGTATATATGTATACGTCCAGGTCAAAGACTTGTACGATATCTGTTGGGTTTAGTAGTGCTAGAGGGTGGGGATATAGTATAAAAGATGGACCTCTACCTCTTGCTCCATCCTGGTAAGCCTGCTGTCCCAGAGAGACAGGACAAAAAATGGCTTCCACTAAACCACGCCGAACAAAGCAGGCCCGTAAAGCGGAAGAACCTCGAAGTAGTCTTTATATGGTCGAAGTCATTCTAAAACGATTGCGACCGGTTTCAGCTCAATCAGACAATCCTAAGATAGATGGTTCACTCCCGAGTGTAGTAGGAACACTCAATTGACAAGTTTGTGTTTATGATTTAAGTTGGGGGTCTCATCACTAGAGTCTTGAATAGCGCTAGTAGTAAAAATATATTTGCTCTATTCTCTACTAGATTGTGCTGTAGTATTTTTTTTAAAAACAAACAATTGCCAATCGTTTAGTAAAATAAAATAAAAGTAAACAAAGATCTATGTAAAAAAATATGTGACAGTTTCACGCTGTCACCACTAGACTGTACTACTTGAGCCTCCTGCATCCCATCAACTATTTTTTTTTTAAATCTTTGAGTGAGCCATCTATGTTAATATTGTTTATCTATGATCCTAAGTGACGGAAACGGTATTTTTTATTTAAAAACAAAAATCATGAATATATTTTTGTTTATAATGCTTGTTAGTTTTAATATTGTAGCATACTATTAACAATAAAGTATTAATAAAATCTTAATTAGTAAAATCAAATTTGTGAGAAAGCCTCTCAGGCCCCGAAGCGGGCCTGTGTGGAGAGGCTGTGAAAATTCGCTAGGTACATGGCAAAATGCCATGTAACAAGAACAATAATGAAACAACACATCATACAAAACAACAACAATGTGGCCGCGAAGCGGCCACAGTTTTAACATTACAATGCTTCCAAAACCTTGTATGAAAGTAAGGAATGCCCAAATGTTGATTAAATATTTTTTTTTCTGGCAAAATTTTTCTTGCGGGAAAAATGTTACCAAAGAAGAGAGAGAAATGCATTTACGTATGTAGACAGCGGTCTGTCAGCAGTGTTGGACTCAGGGTCTGCCTCATACCAACTAAAACTCACTCCGCGAAACCCCTTAAACCTAGCCTGGAACGGTAATTCACAGTTGATTAAATAATGCCTTATGTTGATAATGCCTTATATTGATAATGCCTTACGTTTCCATATTATTATTTCCATTGAAAATTTCCCTATTTCCTCTGAAGTTGATACTATTGTAATTCTCACCTAAAACAACATTAAAACATATTTTTAGATATTCCTAAAAATACAATAACACACCCACAAACATAAACACATCCTAATAAAAACAAGGATGACACAAAGCATTGAATATCAAAACTTACTCAGACAAATAGAATCACAGGGATAACTCGTTACTAACAATACATCACGAAACATCGGAGCTGTTCCCACCACTAATCCCAACCTTAAATTTCAACACACATTACTATTTTTCAATCCTCCCACCCCCATCAAATATTTGAACACTAGTAATATAATCCCTGTCCAGATATAAATCGTTCTATATTTGGCATCAAAAGTATAAAGAAAAACAAGCGTTATTTTCTTATGAAAATTCCCAAAAATATTAATTAATTTTTTCTTTCCAATTTTAATTCAATTGCAAACAAAATCGCTAATAGGATGGTTAACATGGCAGGATTAGAAAGCTGAAAAGTGTCCAAAATCCACTTCCATAGGAAAATTGCTGAAATATTTCTAAGATTTTTATATATTAAACAATTTTGATAAGCACTCGAAAGTTTCAGGAGGAGAAGATTTTGGATGAGCAGAGTTCTGTAGTTCTATGGGATGAGTATGCACAATTCTTTATAAAAAATATAATCTACGCATTCATAATTGCATAATAAATTACGCATTCGTCGCTTATAAACCGAAAATTCATAGGCGATAATAGCATTGTTGAGAAAGGAAAGCAAGCATTGTAGAAGGCTTGTCTACCCTCCGGCTAAAATTTTTATTACATTATTTTATTCTTTGACAAACATAATTTAATTTTTTTTTTTTACTTATTTGCTTTTCTATTTAAATTATTATTTATTTATTCTTCTTTTATACATCTTAACATTAATGATTTATTATTTTAATTATTTAATAATATTTTGAATAATAACTCTTATTCTATTTAATCATTATTTAATTATTTAATTGCTCTAAACATTAAATATTCATTTTTAATTAATTCTTAACTTCTATTATTTGGTCTTTTTTGTACTTCTTATTTCTTCTCTAGTTCTGATTGTACATTTGTAATTGTTATTGTTTGATTTTTTTTTTTATTTTTGAAGCTTTTATTTCTAATATTGAATATTTTTTTAATCTGTTAAAGGATTAAAAAGATTAATGAATAAAGTAGGTGGAGGGGAGTGTGGGGGTAAACCTCAGTAAGGAGGTATGAATGGAGGGGGAGCAAGTAAAGCTCCAGTTGGAAATTGTGCTTCAGTTTATCAACGGTATCGGCCGCTATCATACCTCGGCCATACTCATGACTCTACCTCTAAAATCATTCGAAACAACACCATGCTTTCATAAAGATTAAAAAAATTAAACCAAGCATTCAATTGAAATTTTAACATGTTTTTTAATTAAGTCAATAATTTTAAACTAAAGTACGAGCACAAAAAAATTAAAGAATCTTACTCCACTTAATAAATTTTTACTATACTTTTTCTGTGATTATTCTTTACCCTAGGGAATTAATAATTAATAATCAAAAAAATTAAATCAATTAATATAAACGTATCCTATATAAGTTGGAATCCAAAAAAAATGGTTTGACTTATAAGTTTAATTACCTATTAATTAAATACATTTAATTATTTTTTAATTAATTAAATTAAATTTACTATTATGTATCATACGACATGATTTAGAACAAATTAAGCCTTGCAAAGAAGGATGTTTATGTATTTTTTACTATTAATAAAATTAAAAATATCCGTATATTTGACATACTTAATTTAAATATAATACAATTTTAATAAAATCAAGGATAACGAATCATATTAAATAAATTATTAAAATAAACTGTTTCATAGTAAATATGCATTGTGAACTAAGCCAATTATTTGTTTTATTATTCATTAAACAATAAAAAGTTTATGAAAATAATTACAATTTCGAAATATTTGAATATTTTGCTATAAATTTAAAACTTGTATTTTTTACGATTAACTCAATTATTTAGATTAATAAGTGTTATAAGAATTTTAATTTCTTTGCAGTAAAAATAAGTATTAAGTATTAAAAACTTTAGTTTGAAGCAAGAGAGGTAGGGTTTAAGTTACAAGTCGAATTGCTTAGCGGTTACTGGTTTATGCGACTGCGTATGTGGGTGATATTTAAGTGGTTCACGCAGCCACATTTTCCCTCCAAAACTATATAAGGTAATTTAAATTATACATTCATATTTATTTGTTTTACTTTTACTTACTTTTTTTGTTAAAGAAAACATTTAACTGAAGATTAAGTATAACAGGATGTTTTTTTTTAAGATTAGGGTTTCCTTTGTATAAATAAATTTAAAATTGATTAATTAAACATAATTGTACAACTTAAGGAACTTTACATACAATATATAATAAAGTTTAATATGCTAGGAAAAATTTAAAGTTATAAGCTGATTTTGTATAAATAAGTGAAACATATTATTATATACAATATCATATTTAAATACAAAACATAATTATGCAACATAATAATAATTTAATTATTGTTAATGTTGCATTAAATAAAACACGTAAACATGTTTTATTTCCTAATGAGTATACAAAAATATACAATAGCATAAAATCAAATATACTTTCATAAAATACATCAAATTAAAATAATACACCGAACAATGGAAAATGTAATTTTATAATAATAATTAATAAATAATAATAATTATAATAATTTATAAACTCTGATAATTTGTTAATTGGTTTAATTTTTTTAATTTTATTTCAAATTTATGGATATTGGTTACATATAATAGCATGTAAATTGGTTCTTTTTATGAGCAGTTCTTTGCATTTTAATTTAAAGGGTAATCTAAAAACCTAAATCTTATATTTAGAGTCTTTTGGCAAAATGTTGAATAATACCACCCTTGAGTAATCTGAACTAATTTTATATTTTGTAGGTTTATATTGGTTAATCCTTTAAGCTTATCTTCATTTTTTATATAATTGCCTATTTATTTATTTTTACTTGAACTAGCTGGTTTAATATATATATATTATATATATATATATATATATATATATATATATATATATTATATATATATATATTATATATTATATTATATATATTGATATTGTTAGAACTTAAAATTACCTAAATATGTCTTGCAGGAATACCTAGGTAATACATTGCCTATGCAACTAAGTATTTTCTTTTGCATGATCGCAGATATACTTGCATAAGGTGCGTTTCCCCAGAGCTCAACCCCTTATAATTCATTCATTATTACTACAGGTAGAAGCTTTTTATCATTTTTAAGCCCCCTGGTTGTAGCTTAAGTTTAATTTCTTATTTGTTTCTTCAATTTGATTTACCATGCTCATGTTTTTGTATTAGTTCATCTGTTTTTGACCTACTGTTTTAGTCATAATACATTCAGCAATATATTATAAATTATTATTTACTCTGTTCCTACTTACCCTATTAACAATACGAATAAACTCTTTTAGTTAAAAAATATATTGTAAATAATATATATACCCTAAATATAATGATATATTATTGAATAGGCAAAGTCGCAGGATACTAATAATGCTTGTAAATATATGAGGTCTTAGTTTCACTTTGTGACTTGACCATTACGCAGTTTTGCCCAAGAAAAATAAAATTAAGCTACACTCTATACCATTTTGTATAGAGTGTAATTCATACACTATAATAATATATTTAGCCTTTTTAATAAGCTTATTATGAATTTTGTGTGTGCTGCATAATGGCTAAGTCACAAAGTGATACCGCCAAGACCTTATACATTTACAAGCATTATTGGGATCCTACGACTTGACTCATTCAATGATCTCACAACTTTTTACGTTAGACTTGCTCTTTTTTAACACGCATGTATTTTGTTGAAATTTCATTTCTTTTTGTAGGCTTTAACAGTATTCCTTCAAAAATACGCCAAGAAATATAATTCAATTATTAATTAGTTACAGCATATTGCACCACTTTTATGTTGCTGAACAGTTTCATTTTATTTAAATAAACAAAAGATAAATTGCGTAAAAATATTTTGTTATGTTCAGTCAAAATAAAAATCTCATTATTCTTAGATTTGGTGTGCTCTACTAGGTAGCACTAGTTGTAAGAAAAATCTTTATAAATTGAGGTAAGGATTACCTTTTAACTTAAAACATATTAGGTAAAAGAAACTAAAAATGTTAGATTTTGGCAATTTTTCAGTGATTTCCACATCAAAATTTATCTATATACCAAGTTCCAAGCTTGGTTTTCAACCAAGTTTCAAGCAAGTTTCAACACCAAGTTAGGAACTAAGATTGCTGGAAGTGCCATAGAATTTTGACGAGTAAGGGTAAAAACTGCATAATTTGACCAATTATATCTTAACACCTGTGAATAATAAAGATATGAAATTCGGTAGAACGTGTCAGCTCAACAAGATCAATAGTTAATTTTTTTAATGTCCTTAATGAAAAGATACGAGGGTTGAAAAGAGGCTTGAGGTGCTTCCTGTAAAGAATGGTACACCAGTGACCGCTAGACTTGGCGGGGGCACTCCCCGTGCCCCCAGATTTAATCAACTCAATTTGTAAAATTGCAACATAATTAATCTGTAAAGTTAAAGTCTTTTAACAATATAACCACTTTAGTTGTAAATTAAATCAAAATATAAAACAAAAACAATCTAAATAAGTCGTGGAGCTTCAAGTTATGAGATTCGCCTATACTTAACACAATATAACATACTATAACAACTTACAACATAATATAACACCTTACTTATAGGTAATACGCCTATAACTAGGGTGTTATGACTTCTGACACTTTTCCTTTGTTCATAGAATGTCTGGTTATTCAAAGGTTAAGGTAGTATTACTTCGGTGTGGCTACGCTCGACCTCCGAGTAATGTAGTACTCCAAAGACTAGGGAGTAAGTGTTATAACATGGGACTCGCTTCGCTCGAACTTATAATGTTATGATTTAGTACGAGCAGTGAGAAAAGATAGAAAGAGACTTTAAGAGAGAATCATGTAGTCTATTAGAAAGAATAAGTGGGATATGTAGGTTAGAAGTCTTGCATAAAGTACAATTTAGATGCATAAAGTAATGGGATTTCTTACATAATCTAAAATAAAATATGTAAGTTTTAAAATAATTCGCCCTTCATCTAGTAAAAAAATATGAGACTGTATGCCATGACTGTTGTTTGGTCCAATTAGACCAAAGTTAGTAGACTAATTCCGAAGGGTTTTTCTTGGGAAGAAAAATTCCCAGATAAATAGAATTTTATCAAAATTTTATGAATATGGCTACAATGAAATACGTCAATGTCGTGCTGGTTTAGTACAAAACTCCAAAACACGGCACTTGGTACTGTCCTATTGTTCTATATTAAAATACTTTATTACAGGTTTGTAAAATATATGACGGTAAAACAATTCTAGTGTGACACTCGGCAAGTTTTTCTTTGGGCTGCTTGCGTGCTTTTCTCAAGTTTTGGGCTAATGATTTATGGCTCTATTTAATCCTATAAAATTACCCTGGACTATTCAAAGGTAAAGCGCCGATATGCTACAAATGGTTAACCTTGCATGCTACTGCTACTGCGTTTTATTAATAAGTTGCTTGCTAACTGCGCTTTATTCACATTTGAAGAGAAAATTTGTGCTTCACAATACAATGGAGATAAAAACACAAATTAATGTAACTAACGAGTCCTATTTGCTACGTTTGAAAACTGCTTTATCATTTGTTATAATTGATAGCTCGTCATAAGGTTGGTTTGGCACGTTACTCCAGAGTGCTCAAACTAGACTAAGATCTGCGTCTAAAGTCGTAGTTCAATCCGTCTTAGACTGTTTAATGTTCCGACAAACGAATCTCGGACAAGTAGCTCCTTTCATACGCTGTACATTTTTTAAGAAATACAAAAGTTAAATAATGTTCTAACGAGAAATCACTTATTTTAAAATGTGATAAAATACCAATGCATTTTTACTATATCAATTATTTTATGCATTAACGAATTATTGTATAAATGATTATTTTAAAATTGATAAAATGAAATTATCGTAGTAATTATACACTATATATATATATATATATTATATATATAATATATATATATATATATATATATATAATATATATAATATATATAAATATATATATATATAATATATATATATATATATATATATATATCACCTTACTTAGTTTTAATGGTGTTATAATTACTTGGAATTTATTCTTAATAAATAAGCATTATTATATTATTTAACCAGCAAATTGTTATTATTTTATTGTCCGTTATTATCTTTAATAAAAATAGATAGTTATGGCTCTGTCTATAGAAAATTACAAGTAATAATTTCATAATTAGAACTAATAGTGAGGTTAACAAGGATCAATTATAACGATAATTTTTCACGGAAACTTTAACAACGGCTTTTCACTTGGGAGCATGAAAATTACATCCCGTAAAATATGTACATTTTATTTTCAAATTACCCAATATAATTAAATAATTGCAAAAATAGGGCAGGGGAACATCGGTACAAAAGTACCGAGTCAGAAGTTGTGAAGAAAACTTTACGATTTTGGACTCGCATCGCTCATAACTGATAGCTTAACCAGGTTTTCTTTCAGTTGCAATACGCTCTAATAAAAGTGATCTAAATTCTAGGGTGCTGTGTCTTTAAAATCGCATCACTCATTCTCTGAATGTCATGAGAATGAGAAAAGCATGTTTGTGATTACTCAGCGCCTAAGTCGGTATAACTTTGGTCTCACGATGCTCGACATGAGAATCATTAAGTGACCCAGTGTCCAGAGTATTATAAATTAAGTTTAAGTTTGCTAATCAATGCTTTAAAAAGCAAAACGATAATAGCCTTTCAATTTTTTAAATAAACATACCAATTTTTTTGTAGGCATTCATTAAAAAAATATGAATAAAAAAATATAATCTATATGAATAAGAACCAATAAATATTGAAACATTATCATTACAACCTGCACAGCACAGATTATTTATTAATCTAAAGTGCAGGTCTACATTTCTTACAACTATGAATTGTATTGAATTCTTATTCTGTTAAAATAAAGAATTTATAAAAAATAAATAAATAATGCGGGACTTACTTTTAAATTTTGCTAAAGTATATAAGCTACGATCATACTTAGCAGCCTAAGTTTTAAGCCTTAGTATACTTACTTAAAATTTTTATTTATTAAAAAAAATATTAGTAATACACCGGGAGAATCAAGAGTTTTCCCCTGTATCTAGACTATATGAACCGCGATGTATTATTACATAGGGTATTTTCTTGTGCAAAGGGAATTTCTTTTAGGAGGTATAGATAACTTCGGGTGTCCCATCCAACACGGAATTTTGCGAGAAAATAGAAAAAAGTATTATAATTTCCACTGCTGGCCTCCATGATAGGTCAATATGTTAACGAATGAGACACTGAAGAAACTTATTGAAAGTTATGACAATAAAACTGAGCAGTGGAGTTAGTATATATAGCTGAATAAAACACCAAAGTCTCTCCACAAATCGTTTATTACTATAAACAGAGCCGGCTTTCGATCTCTCGATCATCATCAGTGCCTAACCCAACATACAAAGAAAAATAAGAAAATCAACTAATAAACTACTAAAAACTAACCTAATAAATAAGCAATTAAATAGAAAACTAAATTCGTAAAATTAAATAAAATCTAAAATTTAACAAGGCAAGTTAAAAAGTTAAAATACATAAGAAATAGATTAATAAGTAAACATTCAAAAATAAAAACAATGTAAATAAAATTAAATAAATAAAAATAATAAATAAAATAAAATAATAATGCATACAAAATTTAAAATAAATAAATTACCGTTGAGAAGAAAAAGCAGAGGCTTTAATCAAACCCTTTCGTTAGAGTCATATAGCGGACTGGCGGGCGAGGGGCAAACACAAGAGACCTTACTATAACGGACGTTCCCCCACTTTCTCCTTTCCTATTAAGGGCTTTCTCTCCATTTTCTTCAACATTACGCAAAATCTCAAGATTTTCCAGCGCAGACATACAATTACCCTTCGAAACATAATGAAGGAAAGCAACCTTGTGGTTATCGCATTGTCTGTGGTTTTCTTCTGCCAAGTGTTGGTAAAACTTGCTAGATGCGAGCGCTCCATGCTCAGCAATTCTGGTGCGGAATGCTCTACCAGTTTGGCCTATATAAGTACAACCACAAACACCACATTTGAGGCTATAAACCCCATTTTTATCTATAGGGTCCACTAAATCTTTACATTTGGAAACATGACTATGTAATGAGTGTAAATTACGGAAAGCTACGTTAACTCCATTCTTCCTTAATATGTTTCCTATTTTATCGGATACAGAACCTATATAAGGAACACTCCTCCAAGGGCTAATCTTAGAATCCGCTACGTCAGGGTAAATCATATCAAGAGCTATCTTCCTTTTCTTACGATTAACCAGGCCGTCTATTATTTTAGCGTCATATCCATTTGTTTTTGCTATCTGCTTTATTACACGATATTCCTTAGTAAAAGCATCAGGTTCCAGAGGCGTGTTAAGTAGGCGGTTTACATAAGCATGAAAAGCCGCCATTTTATGCGACCAAGAGTGCTGAGACGAGGCATGAATTACAGTATCCGTCGTAGTAGGTTTTCTAAAAATACCGAATGTCAGCTTATTATTCTTCCTAGTGATAGTAAGATCTAGGTAATTAAGAGAACCGTCATTCTCTAACTCACTTGTAAACTTAATACTATCGCATTTCGTGTTAAGGTAATCTACGAATTTCAATAATTTATTTACTCCTCCGATCCAACAATTTGTTTTTTATTTTTTGAATGTTTACTTATTAATCTATTTCTTATGTATTTTAACTTTTTAACTTGCCTTGTTAAATTTTAGATTTTATTTAATTTTACGAATTTAGTTTTCTATTTAATTGCTTATTTATTAGGTTAGTTTTTAGTAGTTTATTAGTTGATTTTCTTATTTTTCTTTGTATGTTGGGTTAGGCACTGATGATGATCGAGAGATCGAAAGCCGGCTCTGTTTATAGTAATAAACGATTTGTGGAGAGACTTTGGTGTTTTATTCAGCTTTATTGAAAGTTGTTATAATATAATTATTCTATTGATACTATGCGACATTTCGTTCCTTAACTCACAACCGTTTTCAATGCTTTGGATGCTTTTCGTACCAAGGCTCTCCACAAAGTTAATTTCCTAAAATTCAAAACCGGCTTTCAACTTAAACGGTCATCATCAGTGCCGGAGAGAAGAATATATAGATGTAGGTGAGTCTTATGATATCATGACTGAGACTGATATCATAAGACTTACCTACATCTATATGTTCTTCTTTCCGGCACTATATATATATATATATATATATATATATATATATATATATATATATATATATATATATATACCTTAAAAAAGGATTTTGGGCTCTTTTCTAGGTCCAATGCCCGCCTTGCAAGCCACCGAGCCATATCATTAACGAAATTGTTGAAGGAAATCCGCTAAAAGAAAAACTGTGATAACGCTTTTTTCGGTAATATTTGACCTATAGATGGAATGCTTAAGTGAAATGGAAGATACAATAGATTAGAGTTTAGTTATCATTTAGTTTAGTGAATACAACTCGTAGTAGTCTGTTAATTTTACAACTAATTAATTTACAATTAGGGAAAAATGTTATTACACTAAGTGTTACGAGTAAAGCAAGCATTGTCTTGATCAGAATTTAAAACCTGGGCGATACAGGCATTGCTGTTTAGTTGAGAGGTATAAAACACCCCCTGGTTAATAAAACAAAGCATACCTGTAATTCTAGAATACCAACGAGTCTGATTAAAGTGAAAATACCATGGATTTCAAACCTCATATAACCTTGTGAAAATTGTAAGTGCTTTTAATAAAACATGCAAAGCAGCTGAAAGTAATATTTTACAACACCAGGGGATGTTGGAAAACCCCACGAGACAGTTTTCCTAACTTCTTCACCATATAGAACACTCCCAAATGCATGAATTTATTAATTCATGAGACATGTATTTCTTATGTGTTTCAATTTTTTTGTGAATACCCGGGAGGAAAAGTTTCTAGTATTCTTTAAGGTCATACTCGAAGAAAACAAATATATATTCTTGTTAATGTTTTTCTCTTATGAGAAAAGTATAAAATAGTTTTTCTTAAATAATTTACTATTTCCATTTAAAATCATCGCTAATAAAAATGCATTATAATAACGATGGAACAGGATAACTAAATATTTTAAAGAGACTTCTTTTCAGTATGCAGAGGGATCCGATTACTTCGTTTTTTTCACATCTGAATTGAACATGGGAAAAATCTACCTTAAGCATTTCATTCGAACCCTATTGTTTATCAAATATGTATGATGGCAACAAATTAATACAGTGACTCAGCGAAAAATTCATAACATTAAATTCACTATAAATCCACAAGTGGTCCGAACAAGTTGAAATTGAATAAACGTGTGTGTTTATTTATTATTTATTTACAATAACTATCTTTATTGTGTAAATAAAGGGCGATACAGGGACGAATTTAAATTTAATCATCAGGATTAGTTACAATTTTATCGTGTGACATAATTTGATTTAAAACAATCACAATTATAGACTAATATATTGGGGTATTGTTTATTATATTGGCTGTATGCCACAAAAGTACTGATACCATAAAATGCCACAGGACAACAACTATGGGGCTACGAAGCTGCAACATTAAACAGCGGAGCGCAATTAGTCCTCAGGAGGCTAAGAGAGGCCGAAGGGCTTTTGATAATCTGACTTTTATGTACGATTATCGATCTGACATGGATAGAACTAAGTTTTTCAATACGGAATGCCCTAAGGCCATTATGTCTGCTCCATGTACATGTAAGTAATGAGACCTTTGTTTAAGTACTTCTTATACCAGAATTACTGTGACCACTATTTTCATAAAATGATCACGTCAGCACCGAAACTCACCTGCAGATGCTTGAATCGAAATAAATTGATTTCTGGATGGAATATTAGATGTTTTTACTATAACAATAATCCCAACAAAAAGGTAGAAGCAACTAAAAATGTTAGATTTTGACCATTTTTCATTGATTTTTACATCAAAATTTATGTATACAAAATTTTAAGTGTCTACGATTGCTGGAAGTGCCTTAGAATTTTGATGAGTGAGTGAGTGTCATAACGTCCTAACTTTTAGCCATTATATTTCAACTCCTGCAAATGTTAAAGATGTGAAAATTCGGTAGAATGGGTCAGCTCAACAAGGTCTTTTATAATATTATAATAAAATAAAGTTAATATTAAAATTATATTTTTTAATGTCTTCATTTAAAAGATACCAGGGGGTGGAAATAGCCTCGGGATGCTTTCTGTAAAGAATGGTAAACCAGTGACCACTAGACTTTGTGGGAGCACAGCCGTGCCCCCAGATATATTTATTTATGTATATTTATACTTTTTATATTACTACAGTACAGACTTAAATGAATGAATGATTTCAATCAGACTTATTAAAATATAAAGTCCTTTACTAAGAGGAAGAAGTATTGGAAGGAAAACGAATAATTATGTCGAGACATATGTATTGAGTTCGATAGTAAGCTCACATTTTGTACTTAACATACTTCCTCAAATCCATCTCGATATTGAAACACATTTTTGTGACTTATATAATTTGTTATCGCACATTCCTAAATCACTTGTTACCAAGCATCACTTGCTATCGCAATGCCTTTTTTCCTATAATAGGGTTTCGGACAGCAAAATATATCATGGTAGAAAAAATAATTGTTTCAACAAGGAAAGAATGTCTAGAAACAAAGAAAATTCTATAATTGATTATAGCGTGGGCGAAAGTTATTTTATTTTTTTGTAAAAGTTATTGAATTTTTACCCACTGTTTTTATTTTTTTAATCAGTTAAAAATTACAACTATTTTGTTGGAAAAAATATAGTTTTATAACTATATTTTATAAATATTAATATTAGAATTCTATGTTAGGAAGTATGGTTCGCTGGATTCATTTGGTGTAATAGCACATTTTAAATTTAAATTTTCAAACGGTGGGTAACATTTTTGCAAACAATTTCTAAAAATAAAACAATAAGAATCCACCGAGGTTCGAAATCATCTAGTAAGTATTAATGAGTTTTATTGCAATAAAATTATCAGTCTTGCCAATAGTAAATTATAACTAACCATGTATCAATCCTATCACAGCATCACTGAATAATAGATTATGGCTCTAGGTAAATTATGTTTAAAGAATACCTTCAAAAGTATACTTTCCTTATGAATTAAACAAAGTTTTCTCACTTATTATTCATATTTGACAACAACTGCGAGCTATTTATTGTAATTAATCATTGGTTGTCACAGAGGAGCGAGGGAATAAATCCAAAGGTATATATTACAGGGGTGTCTAGAGGTTTGTTACTAAAGTTGTATTACGACAACCTTTTGTAGTGCCTTCAACATCTTAGTGATGCTTCTAGACAAACGTCTAGCTACTGTCTCTTGACAGTTTTCTTGTCTTCTTGCTGGCATTAATGATGATAAAATTGAAAGCTTAAGGCTATGTTAGAAACAGAAATATATTGGTCTATAGTTAAAAATCAGGAACATATTATATCTTTGGTATAATAATTCTTTAAAAATATGAGTTCCATTTTTATTTGCGAAAATTTTGTTGTCCAACCGAGTTTAATGTGAAGAAATGGACATGGCATTAATATAGTTTTTGATAACTTTATCTATCGTCTATCAATAATGACGAATTGAAAGTGAAGAAAAATTTGCGAAATGAAGCACAGGTTAGTTTCCTAGATGCCTTTCGCACTATTACATTGAGTCAAATATTAATGTAGTAAAAATTTGGTTGTTTAAAATAGTACCTTTATACCTCCCCAAACAAAATAGGTCTTCATTAATCAATTTTTTCAAAGAAAATTGGCTATAGACGGTAGTAACTCTGTAAAAAGGAACAAATATTGATGATCAAAATGAAATCGAAGACCTGGACAATGAACGATTATCAACTAACCATATGTACTTAAAAACGAAGAAGGTCAAACCTATGGAAACTAATGCTGAAAAATGAATGCGAAGCTGCAGACGGAAATAAAATATGGGCTCTAACCTATGGACTTGACTCCAAGCGTGGAGTGTTAAAGGATTCTTTCAGAGAGGGTTACGATACCCATTGCTGTTAAATGGAGCTACAGCACATAGTGTTACAGGCCCACAACTTCGAAGATTGAAACAGTTAACTCTTGTAGATCCCAGAAGAGATTAAGAGATCTTAATGATAGAATCCATTAAGATCATCTTAATTTTCTCTTATAAATGACACAAAGGTGTATTTTATTTTTAGGGCGCTGAGTACAGTAAAAGAGAGTCTTAAGTAATACTATAGGCAAACGGGGTTAGCGGCCTGAAAAGATTCGCTGAGAAGAGGCACGGATTTATAACTTGCTTATCACATGGCGTTAAGTTACGTGTCGCTATCCCTTCAACAACGCGGACAATTTAAATGAAATAAGCTTGAACTTTATCATTAAAATAAGGAAGAACTTTAAAATATGAACGTAAATGGTATTTGACTCGTTATTTTGATGTCTTATAAACGAATATTAAATAATTTGACAAATAAAGTCAAATATGACATGAAAAAACAAGTCAAATACTTTTGACTACGTAAAATAAAAATACGCCTGCGACGCCACGGCTCTAAAATGTAGCCACTATAAGGTACAACATTTCAAGCAGGTCTGCCTGGATATATTAGATACAGCGTTTCCATTTAAATGTTTACCACTAATTTATACTGTAACTTATTTTTTTATCTTAATTTTGTAAATTTTTGTTTCTTGATTTTTGTATATTGGCCGTAAATTATAAATAAATACATAACATAAAACATTATTTAGAGAGGGTGTTATTATATGCGGATAAAGCCTATTTAGTGGCAAATCTTGGCTTTTGAAAATGCAAGCCAACAAAGTACAAATCTCTTTCATGTTTTTGGCGATAGAACTGCGTAGGGCCTTTATTATACCTATAATTTGTTACCATCCCGTAGTTTGCTGGTACACAAACAATCATTACTGTTGCAAAGGCTTAACTAAAATGGTCGAACGTGATAAAATAACAGCCCTTCATATTGATAAAATTGGAAGTCAGTATCCCCAGAGGATTTATTTAAATTAAATTGCTTTTCTAAAGATTTCAAACGCAATATGGAACGTGGTGTTTCGTGGGTGTTAAAACATTTACAATAATCTATCAACAATATATAATACACATTTATACAGGGGATATTACATATTGTTTTAAATAAATAATAAATCCAGTTATAGGTAATCTTTAGTAAATAAAACTAATATACGCAGTTACAGGTTATGGATAATTGTAAAATTTGCTCTATACATAACATAAAAAGCCTATGATGCTCATAGTATTAAATTAGACCGACTTCATACTATTAATATACAATATGAACGATATTTAGATCATTTCGGTAAAGGGAAAGTATTAAAAGTTTAAAATAAGCATTCCGATATCGAAATATTTCGCAATGTGAAATATAATTCAGGACATTCCATTACTATAGGATTTCAACAACAGGATTTGTTTTAGGGCCCCTAGGGCCCCACAAGTGCATTTAAATCGCCTTTTAAAATAAACATAAATTTACAAGGCTTTTAGTCCAATTTATTTTATGACAGTTTGGTTTGTAATAAATGACAATATAGAATCAAGGGATGGAAAGGCTTTCTCTTCGTAACAGTGAAAACATATTTTCTTTCCAAAAAAATCTCAATTTCAATTTCTGTCAAAATTTTCTCCATTTTTGTAATTTGTTATTTAGTATTCGTCAAACAGATAATTTGAAATATTTCAATCCTTTATATTCAATATTAGAATGTCTGTTCCAGAACTTGCATACAAAAATATTCTATAGTACATAATTTTGCCTTCAATCTGTTTGCCGCTTCGCGGCGTCGGCACTGGGGGCCGCACCGCGGCCACATGGTTGTTGTAATTTGTTAGTTCTTCACATTACTGGTTTATATAAGTGGCATACTGCCACGATACAAGCGAATTTTCAAATGTATTCGAGAAAAAACTTGATTTGTTTACATATCAATTAATGACGTACTATTTTGTTTATATTTTGATGTCAATCATTAAAATCGGAAAAAATACTAATAATTCAATCCAACTTGGTATGTTTGCGAAACATAATACGTGATTTGTGATTTTTTGAAATGTTTTTTGAGATGTTTTTTAAGTATTTTGTTTGGATTATATCGTCACACATATTTAAAAAAAAAAGGTTTGGGATATTAACAAAGGTAAATTTTTTTACCAAGTCTCATTTCGGAAGAAAGTGTTCGAAAGTTATGGGTGTTCTATATATATGCCTAGAACACAAAAAAGTACGGACTATCAGTCCTTTTTTGTCAAATTCTTCCCTAATTTGACAAATTTTGACCTCTTATGTGAGCTATCTTTTATCATATCACTTACATACATATTATTTGTATAATCTCGTCTCGTGCATACAAATCTAATAATAATCTAAAGTTAATAATATACATATAAACATTATTTATAAGTTGTCTATAAATTACCGAAGCACCAACCTTTATTAAGTACCTATGATTATAATTTTATAAATCTAATTAATAACTTTAATACAAAACTTATACAATCAAATCATTAACTCAGGCTACTCTCAACAAAAGAGTGAAAACTCTGTGCCGTGGGGAGGAATTATCGCATCAATTTTTGTAATTAACTGGAAATTACAGTTAAATACGGAACATCAGTTGGTGCAATTGAAATATTCCACCCTGTATATTAGCACTGAAAATAAGTCTTATTTAATCTCAAAAACATACTTGTAATAGCGCATATATTTTTTCATTCTCAGCTAACTCATAAAACCTATAATGCTTATAGGGATTAACTCATTAATTTAATGGAATACATATATTTAAGTTAAATACATGATGGTATGACTTATCTGTTACATACAAGAATCAAGGTAGCGATAACATAAGACCATGTCTTATAAGACTTAAAAGCTCCCTAAATAAATAAAATAATTTACATAAATCCCTAAGCTCCGACATTTGGGATTTATTTAAATAAATTCCTAAATAAATAAAATAAATTACATAAATCCCTAAGCTCTGACATTTGGGATTTATTTAAATAAATCCCTAAATAAATAAAATAAATTACATAAATCCCTAAGCTACGACATTAGGGATTAATTTAAATAAATCGCTAAATAAATAAAATAAATTACATAAATCTATAAGCTCTGACATTTGGGATTTATTTAAATAAATAAAATAAATTCCTAAGCTCTGACATTTATTTTAGCTATAGATTTATTTAATTATTATAAATAAAATAATTTCATTATATAACCCATTCATAGAGAAAAAACAAGCAATAGAGCATAGTGGGATTAAGGAAGAGAAAAGCGTAATAATTTCCCAATACTATGTTTTCTATTGTACTAGACGGAGTTTTCACACAACTAGATTACAGTTTTGAAAGCTGAAGTAATTTATCACAGCTTGTCTGGTAGCTATTCAATAGGAAGTTATCAATCATTGTCCGATTAGAAACAACAATAGTTTACTCCTTTGAACCCAAAGCGTAGTGGCAACACTAAACTTTGCCCCTGCTTTTATTTCCCTGAATGTGTTGAGTTTTCTCGTGTGTTGACCCCATAATTTAATTTTCATATTTTTCACTCCAATTTCACGACGTAATATGTTGAAACTAGACCTATTGAACGTAATCTAAAAAAAGGTTTTACGTGCAAAAGTTTAGTGGGAGAATATAGAAATAACATTTCAAGATTAAGTTTATTTCAGGCAAATTACCTGTAACACTAAATGTTCTTGAAGAATTTTGTTTTCTGAAACATGCAGAGACATATACGGGGGAGGAGTGGCTCCCCCACTCCCGAAGAATCCCATTTTTTAATATAAACACACACCACACACTATATATATATATATATATAATATATATATATAATATAATATATATATATATAATATATATATATATATATATCGTTTTGTGGACTTAAGGCATCACGATATATACTATCAGTTTCAGGCGTAGTTAAGACGTCAATTTTATGATGCCTTAATATGCCTGACTGGAATGATATAAAACGATTTATAACTTACATCAATCTACTTGACGCACTTCTAAATCGTTCAGTTTTTTTAAAAAACTTATATGATTCTTTTAAAATTTACATTTATAACCATTTATTATACATTTACATAATCATTTAGTTTTTCATAATTAAATTAAAAAAACTTAGAAAACTAATTATCCCAGACGTACATTTGCGCTAAAGTAAGATGATAACAATCTGCTGTGTCTTAAAATATATTGTGTTTATTTCAATTTTCTATAGTGTTTTTTAAGGTTTAATATAATTTACAATTAATGAAAGTTAAATTAACTTGCTTTTAATATTGTGTTAAATTCTGTGACGGGACAAAAACATAACTTGAGTGATAAAAGTGATTAAATTATAGGACGAAGGACATAAAGTTCTGAGTGTTCTGCAAGCTTCTTTTACTCTCTTTTCATTTATAAAAGTAGATATGAATGGTAAATAAACTTTTGTTTCAAAAAAGAAATAGCTATGAATAATATCAATTTAAATTAATTTACGAGTAGTTAATGTTTGAAAATGGACTTAATTTTGTTACTGTGTATATTTATGGTTCAGTTATGTCCTAATTTTATAATAAAACATGACTTGAGTGATAAAGGTATATTAAGTTACAAATAATTTTATACAAATGTGACACAGACACAAAAATGTGGTAAGTGTACATGTATTTTGTCAAACCTATAAAGATGAATCTACAATACAGAGGTCCGTTTCTCACAACAACAATTAACTTTGTACCGTTAAGAAGGAAAAGCGTGAATGGTTTGATTGTCTTATACCACGTAAGAAAACTACAACTGTCCCGTATAGCTACAGCCTTATCAATATGAGTAGATACTAGACCTATAATGTTATGGTCATGTGTAAGGAGGGTTGAGAACCTCGAATGTACATTGTCGAGTCTTATGAATGACACATTCAACAAAATCATGCCAAGCTTTTATTAGTTCTACTTGAGCCATGTATAATGAAAGACACTGCTTGTTATGTACCCAAAAACCTGCCAGCAGAATACCATCAAAGAAAAGGTTATAAAAGAAGTTTTCTAATACTGCTAAGGGAGCTGTCAGCCAAGACAAGATCAAAAACCTGTAGATATACACCAGCCAGCGTAGGAGTGTTTGTCTTTAAGAGTATTATTGTGTTAGGAAACCTATCATCTGTCTGTAAATTTTATTTAGTAGTCTTCTTCTAGTTCTTTTAGTAGTCTAGTGTTACGTCCCTAGGGACGTAAAACACATATTTACTTCCCTAGGGACGTAAAAATAACACCAACTTAACTGACATTTTTACAGGGATATTCTTAATAGTCTTAGGTATTTTTGATTGTTGTGTTGGTAGTGTGTGAACATCTGTTATTTGTGTAGGTTTCCCAGTTTGTGAATGCTTGTTTGTATGAAATTTATGTCTTGTTTGATAATTCCTGTAATTTACTTAACAAAGAATTGTATAAGAATCATTGCGAGTTGTTACTTAGAGTTGTTGTTTAAAATATGTTTGCGTGGGTGACAATTGCTTTGTTTGAAAAATGGATGATGTATGGAACCTAGACGACTTGCTCCTTAGAGAAGGAGTAGATGACATCTACTCCTCCTGAAATTAAAGAATTAGCTAATAATTCTAGAAACAATTTACTACCGTCAAAATTAAAAGACAGGTATGAACTGAATTATATCAAGTTTAAAAACTGGTGTAGAGAAAAAAAAGTGCCAAATATCTCTGAAAATGTCCTTCTTGCTTATTTTACCAACAGGCTAAACCAAAAAAAAACATCATGGTCTTATACTCTTGTTAAAGTCAACATTAATGCTAAAAAATGTGTCATTATATACGCCTTTTTAAAAAGGACAGAAGGATACACTTCCAATCTGCTCCGGACAAACATTTTTAATGGAAGAAGTTGCTCTAATAATCGCAGTTTCAGGGGCTTGTCGTTGCGATGAACTTACTAGACTCAATATCAATGATGTTGAAGTTAAAGAAGATATAGTGATTATAAGTTTATTGGAGACAAAAACTAAAATATCGCATCAGTTTCCTATCATAAATCCATCAAATAATATTTATTACTTATCTTACATAAGAAGATATATGGCTTGGAGGCCTAAAAAAGAGATCACAAACAGATTTTTTTTTAGATATTTTAAAGGCAATTGCATGATGCAACCCGTTGGAAAAACACACTTTATCATGTTGGTATGAAAGTGGCTGAATATTTAAATCACCCTGATCCTAAATTATACACTTGACATTGGCTGCGTAGAACGTCAGCGACCCTTCATGCCAATGCAGGTGCATCTATGACAACTTTAAAAAGACATGGAGCATGGCGATCAAGTGCAGTGGCAGATGGCTACATAGAGTCTTCTATGCAGAATAAAATTAAAGTCACAGAACAAATTCTTAAGAATGTGAAAAAAGAAAAAGAAATATTTACAAAGGAAACAAAAACTCTGCTACAATCATTATTAACAACCCTTCAAATTGTAACTTCTCGTTCCCATCAACATCTACAAATTTAAAAATTAATAAGAAATATATTTCAGGTTAAATTACTTTCATTATCTAAGTTTATACAAATTTGTATGTTGTGTTCAGTTTTGAAAGTTAATTTTGTGAAAATATATATTTTTTTAAGGGTTTGTAAGTATAATATGTATTTAATTAATTTATATTTTTACTAGTGTGTCATGGTAAAATTTAATACACGACAGGGGTCGAAGAATTTTAGCTCTCATATTATCTCCCTTGGTTTTGCCCTTTGGAGTCAATTTTAGTTATCTCCCTCAGCAAAGCCTCGGGAGCTAACTTGTTTACCTCCCTCTGTCTTACAGCCCGTAAATAACTATTATGGGTTTTGTGTCATATGGAATTGAAACACTTCATTATGACTTAGCCTCCTACAGTGAATAATTTTTTTTTTATTTAACTATGATTATGACCTAATGAGCTCAAAACATCAAGGCATGAACTTTTAATAAAGTGTTTTTTTTTCCTTACCCTCACCTATAAATATTAATTTAATGGCGGAAAACACTATGAGCAACCAATAGGCCTGCTTCAAACTCTGTAAAGACCAATCACTCTGTTTTCTGATTGTGTTATTGATAATGATAGTAATTAGGGAGAGGTGATAGAACACCTAGCAAGTAGGCCGTGTAGTTGGGCCTTTTTTGCTGACTCCTTTATATAGAATATAGTGTTCTGCCTTATGAGTCGTAGTGCAACAGTAGAGAGTGTGAAGCCTGAGCCTCTATATTTTGATGTTTTCCTGCCATTGATAGTAGGGTTGCTAGGCATCCTGATTTCGGCGACCTGTATCAGAGATGTTGACCTCTTTGTCCGGCTCAACTTTAAAATCCCTGTTATACAGTTATATCTGTGTTTTACTTCATGGGGTTTCTAGGTCATAAAGATAAAATTGTTTCTATGTCAATCATTCAATTCTTTATAAAAGATTGATTCTAGATGAGGTCAAATGGTCTTCTTTATGGATTGAATGACTTAGCAAGCAACAGGAATGTTGCTTAAAAACACAGATTGAATGAACCAACATTTTCCCTAAATTATTGTCATTATCTCGTGTTTGTTTGTCTAAAGTTACTGGTATTATTTGTTTTGGTTCCTTAAATTTCATATACTGAATTTGGAACCTTATAATAACCTCCTTGATTACTATAGGGTTATTTTATTAAATAAAAAACAAATATATAACATTCAAAGCTACCTACATAGTCAATTACTGGTGCCAGCAATAATTAAAGTTATAATTATAAATTAAAATTATGAATTGTAAATTATAATTATAAACAGGAACTAAATAAACAAAATACATGCAATATTTTTTATTTATTCAAGTTTTTACCCTTAAACCACTGATCTGCTCTAAGCAAACCTATTTTAGGCATCCATTGGCTCTTAAAAGACTTTTAGCGACATTCTTGGCTCTAAAAAAATAATTCTTGCCAATCTTAAGAGATTTATATTTAGTCTTTTAATTAAAGGCTCCTACATAAATCTAATTGGTAAGATATAAGACTGTAACTGCTTTAACTATAGTATGGCACACAGTTATTATCAGTTGACAGCTTGGGAAAATAGTATTGAGGTACCAATGAGGTTGGAGTGATATCAAGTTGTGGGTGTAGTTTAACATCCAAGACTAACCTCATTTGCTCCCATGCATTATTTTCCATGCTGTCAACTAATTATTACCGTGTGTTATACTATAATAAAAGTAATTTTTAAAAATAAATTTTGATTTATTTTTTCACAATGAAGAAGTACAAGATATATGAGGCGAGGAAAGAATTGAAGGACAAAGTATGGAGGAAGAAATGAGAATAGTAAGGAGCAGATTTAATTTAAAATATAAAATGATTTTATGTAACTAGTTGTGTTCTTTAATAGAGGGTATCTGCTCTGTTTGACAAAAGTATTCCTCCCCCCCCCTTTTTTCAAAAAATTAAAAAAAAAACAGGAAGACTGAACCCCTTGAGTTTACATAGTTATAGTTGAACTCACTTGTTAGTTAATTTGGTACTGATAAAAGCCCGTCTCATTTTACTAATACAATCCTTCCCTCTCTTTAGAAATTATAGTATGACACACGGTTAAAATCATCTGACAGTGTGGGAAAATAGTGTTAAAGAACCAAAGAGGTTTGCCTTTTATGAAATTTTGGGCGTGGTTTAACATCCAGGACTATCCTTATTGGCTCCCTTGCACTTTTTTCCCACCCTGTCAACTGATTTTAATTTTGTATCATACTATGGAAGAGCATGAAAAACATTAAAGAAAATACTGGTTTGTGCATAAAGGGTATATTATCTTAAATTCACAAGTTAATAGTCCTTAATGTTTCAACAAACCAAATATGAGGAAAAACAAATGTCTTTATTATTAAATGTAATAATATTATTATTTTGTTAATGTTTACATTTTCTATCACAAATATTGATTTGCTTTAAGTCTCTATACCATTATTAATTTAGGGAAGGGTTAAATGTTGTAAGTAGAAGTAGTATGATAAGCCGAGAGTTTCAAATGTTTATAACAAAAATTTAACAGCTATGAGAGTAGACTACAAAATTATATTAGACTATTTTTGATATTTAGGATAAAAATAATGTAGAGTCATGAATGCTGGCTTATTTTTTATTTATCCTTTTTTTCGAATGATTTGAGTGGATTTACATGATGAAGAATAGCCAATATCCAAGTTGTTGCATTAGCTAACAGAAGTATCTTATGATCTGCCTAACCAACTAAATGAAGTGATATAGTTACAGTACGGCTGATAAGAAAATGCCTTTTCAATGGCAGCAAAAGACTATCAGAAACCAAAGTGATTGATCTTTAGACAGTTTGAAGCAATTCTATCTGTTTTCTTTCAATTAATAAGGCATTCTCTCATTAGCTGAACTACTATTGCAATAATATTAAACTATTAATGAGTTGTGATGCTAATACACATAATGCAGCCTTTGTAGGGAGTACATAATAGTACTTCTCTTAACCAAAAAGGCAGGAATTTCTAGATACACTCTGGTCTGGGTAGCTATGTAGCTGTAATAGATAATAATACTGACATAGTGTTATGCACATGAAGACCGTTAGATTGTTATGATCATAGATTAATTTTTTTTTAAGTACATAGGCTATTCTAGGGGAATCTAGCCCCCTCCCCCACCAATAAAAAAATGTAGACTTATTTAGCTATTAGAGGATTAGGATTTTGGCACGAGATCACCTATATTAAAGTAACAAGTGATAAATACATGGCACTACCATTGCAATCCTAGAAACTGATTGGAATGCTTTTCAACAAATATAGATACCGATTTGGTTGTTTTTAGACCTAATCAATTGTTAAGGTAAAAAAATAAAAGATATGGTAAAAGAGTTGTTAGCATGCAGTTGATACCTGCGAGCTAACAACTCTATTGCCACAAAACTAATATAAAATTATTGACCAAACTATTTAAACAAAATGATTTTATGAGGTAGTGGTCAGATAGGTATAAAACACAAAGTTTGAGCTTTCAGCCGTAAATTAGGCCTTCCTTCTTCAGAATTAGTTTTATTCTAAACAGAATCAGATAACACATAAAAAAGAAACATTAGTTATATTAATCTAACAATAGCTAGCTGAGTATGCTATCGGAGAACGACACCTACTTCTAAACAAAGATCTAGTTTGAATAAATAGGGGGGCTAACATTACAAAATTTAGAAAAGGAACATTATATAAATTATATAAAAATAAAGTCGTAAATTAACGCAAAATAGACAAAATTTGAAAAAACCTCTGTTACCTTTATATATTAGGGAACAATAATGAGCCAAGTTTCATGTTATCATTGTTAAGAATCATCGAATTGGTAACTGCATGGAATTTTAAGGAATAATTATTTATTTCATTTTCTGAGGACAGTACTAAAGACATGGTCCTAGTAGGTACATATTAGATCTCAACCTCTTCAATAATAATTACACAACTTTTCCTCATCACATCGAATTCGCTATGCTCATCCTCCCTACTTCGGTCTCGCTTCGCTTGTCCTCAAAATATATAGACCAAGAGCCCAGGGGTGTTTTGTTAATAAAAAGTGTAATGGCTGAAACCGGTCTCAATTTTTCGTAAATACCTTCCTGAACAAGGATCTGCAATTCTGCCGACTCGTATCGGATGGGCGTCCCAGGCAGAACGCACTTTACAGGTCAAATTTACCACCCAAGTTAACAAACAGTGTAATGGCTGGAACTGGTCTCAATTTTTCGTAAATACCTTCCTTAACAAGGATCTGCAATTCTGCCGACTCGAGACTGCAACTTGAGGCCGGTTCCAGCCATTACACTGTTTGTTAACTTGGGTGGTAAATTTGACCTGTAAAGTGCGTTATGCCTGGGACACCCATCCGATACGAGTCGGCAGAATTGCAGATCCTTGTTTAGGAAGGTATTTACGAAAAATTGAGACTGGTTCCAGCCATTACACTTTTTATTAACAAAACACCCCTGGGCTCTTGGTCTATTAGTTTGAAGGTCACCCATACAGCACTGACCACGCTCAATGCCTCTTAACTTTTATGATCCAACAAAAATCATGGATATAATAGTCGTATTGAAACTAAACTTAGTGTACTTATTTATTACGTAAAGGTATAAACTTGTAGCAATATTTAACTCATTTGAATTTTTTTCGGTTCTTTAAAAAAACGTGCACAAGTCACTTGATAAAAATTTAACTAATGCTGATAATGAGATGAAACTTGGCACATATGTTTGTCTTATACATAGCTACATATGCGTGCTAAATCTTAAATTCCGCGTTTTATATTTTCTTCAAAATTTTTGCTGTGTCATTATTGCGGGTCAATGACGTCAAGAAAATATTTTCAGAATACCACACTACGCCTATAGACTGATTTTTGTACAAAGTTTCAACTCTCTAGCATAAATACACTAGGAGCTACGATTATAACAGACACACACACACTAGAGTGCCTGTATGTCAGGCATTCTAATACACACAACTTACACACTACTTTGTGAAAACCACTCAGGAGGCCTTATAAACACCTAAGATGGATATTTTCGGTGACATCCCGGTTTCGAATTTTTTTCAAACACAATACTTTTCCTATATGTCTCAGGTATTAATGAGGAAAAGTAATAATAATTTAATGATTCAAATAACAAGAAATAAGAAAGTCTAAAGAAAAACCTTAAAGTCTCCTAGGCTTCGGCAGAAAAAAAGTGAAGGAAAACCACACATAATGTTATTTAATTTCTGATCTAAATGCTTCATTAATGCATAGTTTGTCAGTGTACAAATCCTTTTAAACTAAATTAGTTTTGTTATGTGAACTGACTCTATGTACTATGAAAGCTAAAAGGCGTTCTCTTTCATTGTGAGCCGCAAGCAAGAAATCTGTCTAATGTTCAGGAGTCAACATTGACGAAAAGTTGTAACAACTTTTATATGGCAACCTCTTATATTCTTGCTAACAGGGGCGGACTCAGCCCAAAAGGCCCGTGGAGGGTTTGCCCTAAAAAGGGCCCAATAAAGAAAGGGTTAAATTCTATATTCCTAAAAGCATGGGGGGGGTCTCATTTATAAATAGAATAGATTTTAGCTCTGCTTTTACAAACTATTTTTTTATAATATTTAAACCAAATTACACCAATTTTAACAAATCTAGGCGAGCTAAGCTATCCCGGGTCTTGTAGTTCATAATTAACATTATCTCAAGCAAAATTTTAGGCGAGAGAAGCAAGTCAAAGATTTTACATTATATATTTTTATCCTGAAATGCAAACATCAATATACTTAATAGCATTTAGGCGAGCAAAGCGAGCTTAAGAATATACTAAAATTGATTATATACTTAAAGCTTGCCTTAGGGCTGAATCCTATTCTTATTTATGGCTCTCTTTAAGTGTAGAACTTCGAGGGCCCCTACTTGATTATTTTCGTAGAAATGTAAAGAATTGTTTTAATAGCAATACAGTAAAGTAATTTTACGCTATGACCTAGGGGCCTAGCTTTTGAAGTAGGCCCATAAGTGCCCCCCCCCCTTACGGGAGGGCACTTATGCTTGAATCTTCTGTCAACTCCTTGATGTCATGTCATGGGATAGTTTAGATTTTGGAAACACCATATCCAAACTTGAGATAGTAGGTAAGGTCTCAATCATACAATTAAGTATGCTTAGAGACCTGTGATTGAGCACAAACCAAATATGATATAATTATGATAAGAACATTCATCTTCTAACCAAAGATGTATTTATTTTGAAATGAAATGTAATCTAACATGTAAATACAAAACTACCTGTACACCTGGCGGTATTAGGGGGGTTTTGGAACGATCTCCCCTAAGAATCCACAAAAAAAGAGGTACATAAAAATGTTATTAAACTTGCTCCGTTCACCAGAGCGAGTCCAATATAATAAGGATCAGCAAAGAGAGTGCAATGTGTTGGCGAGGAGGAGTTCAGATGTTCCCCGCACCCGATTGCTTTATAAGAATAGAAATATTGCTCTTTATTAATGTATGATTATTGATTATAACAATTTCATACGATTATAGTATATCACACGATTATAATCAGTTAACAGTGAGGGAAATATTGTTGAGGAACCAATGAGGTTGGTCCGATATTAAATTGTGGGCGTGGTATAACATCCAGGACTAACCTCATTGGCAATATTTCCCTACGCTGTTGACTCACTATAACCGTGTGATATACTAAATACATATTTCATACTTTAATTTTGTAATAATAATTCGTGTTTTAATCTCATAATTCAAGGAATCAATGAAGGTAAGTAAGAAGCAAAAAACAAATAGCATTAATAATATTAGGTTGACGTCAGTAAAAATGTATAAAATACTAGTAAGAATCAATCAATAAGCCACTGATAAGAAATCAATAAACACAAGAGCAAATAATTTTAATACCTACGATGCCTTAACTACGGTATTCTTAAGAACTCCTTTTTAAGGACTCAGATATATATCCATTCAGCTGTTTTAAGACATCAAGGTGCCAAAATGATGTCTTAACATGGCTGCAAGTTTGTTAAGGACTCAATCTTAAGGACTCAAAAATGATGCCTTAACTACTGATGAAAGTGCTAAATGATGTCTTAAGATGGCTGGCTATATATATATATATATATATATATATATATATATATATATATATAATATATATATATATATATATATATATATATATATATATATATATATATATATATATATATATATATATATATATATATATATATATATATATTAATATATATATAATATATATATATATATATACTACTTATGAAAGTTACTTACCTGAATCACATGTATAGCGTAAATATACTTATAAATACAAATAATAATATTTAAATTATTTTAATCAATTGGCCCCTTGCGACCGACGCAGCGTAGCGGCTACGTCTTTTGTGGCATTCATAAACTCTTATTTTTTAAAAACACATAGATATTTTTTTCAACTTATTTTGTCTTTTTTTTAGGTCTTTAAAGACAAAAGTTTAATTAATTGCTTAACTGGGCTTTTATTATTTTACTTTTAGATAAAGGAAATCATAATCACATACTAAACCCACCAAACAGTTTTATAAGCGTGGTCTTGATAAAGTTGGGTCTCTTCCAAAATGAAGATGTACTAGTGGAGTCAAAAATACATTGGAAACGAAGAAAAAGAGCCTCTCTAAAATAAATTCTTTATTGACACAGCCTTTTTAGCCTTCTAAAAGTTTATCCAATACGTTTATTAGTTTCTTATAAGTCGATATAAAAGGACATGGCACATATTTTTGAATGTTATAATTTTTCTCTTAATCCCGGCTGTAGCAATTGTTTTGTTTGTTATTCAAATTTTTTAAAATTAGTTTTGATAATGTTGTGTTTGAATTTCGGCGCCATTGCGATATTGCAGGATTGCTTGTCTTAATTTAGTTTGTTGGTTAAGTTGGTAGCACCGTTTTCCTTTGTAGAGAAGGGAGGTGTAACCAGTGAGTAGGTTCTGTTTGTTCAGAGTTTTGGCCATGTGCTGTTTTGTTTCAGGCAAAGTTTACGTTAATTAAGGCCCCAACTTAGTTGGATTAAGGGTTCCAGACCATTTAATAGTGGATAGTTAGCTCCATAGTTGTAGGAGTTAAGTTACCTGGTTTTCCGGTTTGATGGAGCTGTGGTTGGCTGAGGGTGCCTAGTTCTTAGGGCATTGTTACTGCTGATCATATTGGTTACTGGCCACAAATTTAGTGAACTATCGTGCTGTTGTCGGGTTAGTTCTGGGTAATCCCAGCATAAGATCTGCTATGGGTTGCAGTATCTCTCCTAAACAAACCTTCAATGATGTAATGATTTATAGATGGCAAATGGGTGCCCATTTGCCATCTATTTTTCTTTTCTCTTTATGTATAATTAGATTTAAAGATATACTATGTGAGCCCAGTAGTATGGTTAGGGCAGGCGGAAGACTGTCTGCAGGATACTATTGTAAGAGGCCCCAGGATCCTAATATTCACGGATTATATTACTTAAGTTGATTTATCATTTATTAGATACTTAGTTTATACATCAATATCAAGTATTTTCCGTTTATTTGTTTTAATTTTTACGGCCATAGAGCCCATAGATTCTTATTCAGGATTTCAGATTACTTTTCATTCTAAAATATCGAATCCATTCAGTTTTTATTATTCTTTCAATACTGGGCTGGATCTTCTTCGTTTTGTATATATTTTATACCCCAGTATACAAGTTATACTGTATACTGCAAATATGCAAAAAAGCATATTTGCTTTTTTGGTCTTACTAGGGTCTTTCCTCTTTTCCATCCCATCCTTACTTTGGATTCTCCATTTTCCAAAGGGTCTGGCATCTGTTCGTCTAGTAAATATTGTTTACTTTTTGTGTTTTATTACCTTACCTCTTTCCTGGTTCAGACTTACCGATGTTTTCACAAATGGAGTGGCGCCTATAAAATTAATGTCTTTCAAGCTCTGGTTTATGTCTGGTTGGAAATGGTTAATATAATAAATGGTTAAAACCACGGCCCTATTAGTGTTAACGACTGCGTTGGGCATAACCTTGCAACCTTATACTTCCCATTTGGGCTATAAAACTATATTGGCAAGTCTATCACGGGTCTGCGATGTAGAAAATTTATTGTTTTTAGTTTTTCATGTCACTGCTGATAGCCTCTTATAGTCCAAGAGCCAGGCCTTAAAACTGTGCCTCATTTAGTACTACTACAAACCAAATGTTTCTGAAAATATACCTTAAAGTTAAAACAGATTTTTTAAAGACAAAAAATGCACATAAAGTCAATATTTTTTTTAGAAACTTGCCGACTGCATAAATTACCCATTTTTTGATGTTTTTAAAAGAGCTATAACTTTGGTTGTATTCGTCCGACTTTGATAATTAAGTAATTGTTGTTTAGAACATTTTATCAGCTTTAGGAAATGTTCTTCTCATGTTTTGTACCCACAGGGAACCACTTATTTAACTGATAGATAAATTTTTGCAATTTTATAAAATTTTATGCATGTGCAATGATATGAAGGGCTCCACACTAGATAGGCAGATTATGTTTTTCTTCATAATTTAAGGTATGAGGTATGAGATTTAGGCCCGGATTCAAAGACGTTTTCCTAACATTTTCCTTAAGTTGACCTAAAACTAGTCAAAATGTACAGCATTTCCTAAACTCACACCTAAAAGGAGCGTTTAGGCCTCCTTAAGGAATCCTTTAGGTGTGAATTATATTTTAGTTCTAGTTTAGGAAAGTTTAAGGTCTCCTTGAGGAACCCTTAAGGAAAAAGTTAGGAAAATGTTAGGAAAAAGTTAGGAAAATGTCTTTGAATACATTTGCATTGTTAGGAGAATTGTCTTTGAATGACATTAAGGTATAATGTCAGACCAAAAGTTTGGTCTGAAGCAGTACAAAATGAGTCACATTTTTCAGGTCCGGCTCTTGGACTTTTAGTATTTTGCTTTGTTTTCAAATAATATAATTGTGGAGAGAACCTTTTTCTTTGTTGAACATACAAATATGTACTCATCTTGAAAACTTTTGTTAAGATGTGGTCAAACATATGGATGGCAATGACCCACAATTTATATCCTGAAATCAATTTTTTAAACCATGGAAGAATATGTAAACGACTTAATGCAACTCAGATCATATTGTTATATTTATGAACCATATTTTAACATCAATAGTAAAAATCCTACCAATAAAATTTATTATTTCAAAAGAAGGTCAAAAAACAAAATAAAAACAGTAATATACATTTTAAAAGTATTCTCAAAAATTAATGAGTGAAAAGAAATTACCAAAAATGTATTGCTAAAAAAGTGAAAAAAAAAATACTAAAAAATTACTAAAATATTTAAATAAATTACTAAAAAATGAAACCTCGGTCGTACCAGAGACCTCAATAAGGCAAGTCACTTGGTAGCTCATTAGCAGATCTCTAAGGGAATAATACATAGAATACGTAATTAGATATTTCAGGATGTCTTTGAAGTCAATGTTTTCTTAATACTATGAATTGTGAATATTAAAAAAGAATAAAAATATTAAAAACTCATTCCAAAGTTAATTAAAAATGAAAGAAAAAAAAATAATTAAAAATTTATCTTTATCGCTTGTTTGAAAGGATGAGGATTATAAGAAAAACAGTTTTCTTTATTTCCTTATTCACAATTGAGAGGAGATTTGTTGTCAAATGAAGGAAAGAAAGAAGCTTCATCATGAGTTGTTGTAATTAATTATTAAGTTAAATGAATAATTTGAAATGGTTTTTGCAGAAAAAATGTGGAAAAATAAAAAGTAAAAGAAAAAATTATGGAAATAAAATTGTCATTGTCAGTGCACTAGCCAATAGCAAACTTTTCCCCCTCCCTTTGCTTGCCTCTTACTGGACTTAAATGGCATTACCATGTTAAGGTACTATTTTAAACAACTGCAGAAATCCTATGGAACTTGTAAAATATAATATAATATATTTTATATATATATATATATATATATATATATATATATATATATATATATATATATATATATATATATTATATATATATATATTATATATATATTCGATTTTCTGAAGCCTGCTATAATTTGATTTGATTTTTCTATTGTTAAGGAAAAAGTAAGGTAGTAAAGTAGATTATTTAACTTTTCATTTTTCCTTTCCTTTTTCCTTTATACTTCTCTGCGTGATATGAACATTTTTTTTCTCATACCTTTCGAAGACGTCACAAGGGAAAGTAAAACTAATATCTTTTATCTCTGAAGTTGGAAGTATGATATTGAATTTTATTGTATCTTTCCTTCCCCTCCCGTTTGTCAGTGATGCTCAGGAAAATAAAACTACTTTTTATTTATTTATTTATTTATTTATTTATTTTACTAAGAGTTAATACAAATACATAAAATTACAAAAGTAAAATTACAATTGTGTCTCTGAGTCAAAATCTTAACTTAATTACAAAGAACAATTATTTATAAAATCGTTTTAGAATAAAAAGCTTCCGTAATCAAATATGTTTTTATTTGCTTAGCGAATGCTGTTAACTCTAAGTTTTGAGTTTTAGGCTTCAGGCAATTATACATTTTAATGGCAACTATTTTAGGCGAATTAAAGTTTTATGAAGTCTACAGTGAGGTACTATTAGCATATGGTTATATCTAGTATTATAGTTATGATTATCAATATTTCTATGGTGGTTACTTTCCGAGTGAATAAATAAAAGCAAGTTATAAATAACAAAAGATGGTAGAGTCATAAGAGAGAATTTCTTAAAATAGGGCTTACACGATTCAGAATATTGTAAGTTAAAAAATTATACGCAGGGCCTTTTTTTGGAGTAGAAAAATATTTAGAGCACTGGTACTGGTTCCCCACAAGGCAGCACATAAGACATTCTGAAAAGAAGTAGGCGTAGTCCACTGATATCATGGTTTTTACATCCAATACTTCTGATAATTTCCTGAGTAGGAAGAGAACTGATGATAGCTTCTTTGCCAGTTGAGAAGTATGCTTCTCCAGGTGAGTAGAGAATCCAGAGTAACTCCAAGGAGCTTCAGCGAATTCTCTCTATCTGGCGATTTCAGCGAAAATATCAACACTTGACTCTTCTCATCATTAAGTGTCAGTGAATTGGTTGAAAACCAGTCTTTAGCTCTACTTATAACTACATCTTTCTGATTCAATAGAGTCTGTCTATTGGCGTTCTTGATTAAATACGTTGTATCGTCTGCAAATCTAATGCACCTATGGCTGAAGTCAGGAAGATCATTACAGTAGATAAGAAAAAGAATGGGGCCTAGAACAGATCCTTGAGGAACTCCATACTGTAATTCTCTCGCGTCAGATAGTTTTCCGTTAACGTGTACCTGTTGAATCCTTTTAGTGAGATATGACATAATGAGCTCCAGAGGGAGACCCTTATCCCACACTCAGCAGCTTTAGTTTCAACGTCTGAAAATGAATGCAGTCAAAGGCTTTTGAAATGTCACACGATAGAGCAAGCAATTCTTCTTTGTTTTCGAAAGCGTCATAAATGTCTTCTGCTATTGTTTGAAGTGCCTTATAAGTAGAGCGATTCGCTCTGAATCCAAACTGTTGGTCATGAAAAAAGTTATTTTTGTTTAAAAATTTTAAAAGTCTATTTTTTATGATTCTTTCGAATATTTTTGAAAAGATTGGAACGATAGATATGGGCCGAAAATTGTTAAGATCACTCACAGGACCTTTTTTATATATTGGTATGACTCTACTGACTTTAAGACAAGAAGGAAAATAACCTAGGAAGATACAGTTATTAATTAGATGACTTAAATATGGACTTATATAAGAGATAATTTTTTTAATAAAATTATTACTAAAGTAATAAATGTCAAAACTATTTGAATTCTTTAACAAGGATGTAATCTTTTTAACTTCCTCACTGTCTGTGTAATTAAGATAGAAGGATTTGGTTTGACAAGGAGGTGGTTGTAGATGCTGTCTAGGAGTAGAGTTTGATGGCTTGGCCAGGTTAGCATGAAGCTTATCTGCAATAGTAGCAAAATGTTTGTTAATCTCATCTGGCTTTAAATCTATTTCTACTTGTTTTGCCTCCAAACCACCTTCTTGTTTAACCATTTTCCAAATTGCTGAAGGATTATTTACATTATTATTTACATATTCTATATATTTTTTCTTTTTACATGTTTTTAGAGCCTTTCTATAAGCGTTTCTAAGTTGTGTTCTTTTATTTTTCCAGCCAACCAGATTGAAAATCTTTACTGAATGAGTTATATGTATTGAGTTTTTCTCTCATTTGCTTTAATTCCTCATTAAAAAGTAAAAGTTTTTTCTTTCTGGGTTTGGCAGTTGTTTCCACTATAGGAAAACATAATTCTATAATATTAATGAACTCAGACCAACTTTTCTCACATTCTACGAAAGATGATGGTTGCAGATTTAGTGATTTCAATTTGTCCTCAAACAACTTTAATTTCGTCCGTCAATGGGTCTAGTGCGGATAACCTTTTTTTGTCTTTTCTTCTTGGTTTTATTTTGAGTGCTGATCCATAAACTTTGATGATCAGAGAAGCTGTAAGGATGAATTTCACAGTTTCCTTCCCAAGAAGAAAAGATGTTATCGAGACATTTGTTACTCCTAGGCCTTGTGACGTCTTTAAAGTTTGTTTGAAGACCAAATGATTTCATTAAATCGAGCAAAGCTAGTGTATCTTTATTCGTTTGGTTTAACAAGTCAATATTGAAATCTCCAGCGACTATGATGTTATTTCCTTTCTTATATGCTATGTTTACTGCTTCGTAGAGAATTTCGAGAAAGGTTGGAAAGTCTCGTTCAGGCGTTCGATATACAGTGATATAAACGCAGTCACCGACCTTCACAGCTGCTAATTCACATACGAAAGGAATAGAAAGTTGGTTTATTTGGCTAATGACAGTTGGCTGACCCAAGTCCTTGTGAGTATATATTAGAACTCCTCCTCCTCTGGTATTATCCTCTCTACAAAAATTTGAGGAAATATAAAAATCAGCTAGCTGATACATCTCTACTTGACTGGACTTGAGCCAGGTTTCTGCTAAACCAATTACTTTTATTTCTTTTATTATGCACTAGAGATTCTAGTTCAACAAATTTTTCTCTCACCGATAAAATATTGGCAAAAAAGAATTTGCTCTCGTTAGCCTCATTTCTTCTAACATTAGAATTGTCAAGAACATTATATTAATATTACCTATTGTTGTCTGCTTATATAGTGTTGAATTGTTTTCTTGAGTATTTATTTTGTTTTGAAGTCCGCAGAGCGTCTCTTGAATAAAAAAGGTCTTACCCTGATGTTTTTCGGCCAGAAAGAAGGTTCTAGAAGAGAGGCCTTTAGCTCATACGGAGCTTCAATTTTAAAACTCGGTAAAACACTCTTACTTTCAAGTTTTTCACAGTCAAACTTGTGTGAAGGATTTTGCTTTTCTAGGTAACTCAATACCATCTCCTTTGTAGTATCTTTGTTAGTTCGGCCCACATACAGCCAACACGTCCTCGGAGCACCCGACAGCGAATCAATTTTTGATTCTCCAGTTCCATAGATCGTGGTAGTCCTCTTGTGTCTTTTAGTCGGTTGTGTGGTACTTTTCTGTCCGTTTTTATAGGTCTTTTCCTCAGCCTTATTATCTTTTTGGGGATTTCCTTTACCCTTTGTACTCTTTACAGCACTAGAGTAGCTCAAGTTAGAATCTTTTTCGTCATTTTCGTCGTCTGGCACTGGGCCAGGGTTGTCAACTTCGACAGAGTCGGGTGACTTCTGTCCCTCATCAATATTTTTTGAATCATCTACTACATGTTTTTCACCTAAAGCTTCGTCAGAAGCGGGATTGGATTCAATTGGTTTCACTACTTTACTGTTGATAGCCTTTTTTAGGCTTCTAACCTCGCCTTCCAGGGCGAGCATCCTCGTTACGACAGACGAGATCAGCATCTCGTAATTGTCAATGACAGAAAGGTCTAACCCCTCTAGGCACTTGGTGCAAGACCAGGAAAGCCCGGGCGTCTTACCTTCAATCAGAGCGCTGGCTACGGCTCTGCTCAGTCCTGTGCAAGTAGAGTGATACCCCAAGCCACACTTTTTACAGATAATGTCTTTATTTTGGCCAGAGAGGCCTTTCTCACAAACTACACAATTAAGTAGGTCAATACCGCTCGGAGTCGTCATTTTTATAAAAATAAATTATTGTCTTTTAAATATTGCAATTAAACTCTATAAATGCAAAGTCAGCAAATTGAGTCAATTATTTTAATACTAACACTACACTATTTAACTACTCTACACTATACTACATCTACTCTACGATCGTACCGCTACGACAGCTGAATCACTACTGCAAAGCGATACATATTTATTTGACCAAATTATTAATGTTCATCTAAAAACTATTTCAATCTTTAAATCAATTTTCAACAAGATTAATTTTTTCATTATATAGTTTTTCTTTAAAATTTATTTTTTTAGTTTTATAATTATGCCGCAGAATTATTTTCGCTGTTTTGTAAAATACCAGCACCAGGGTGCTGGTGTTCTGGTAAAACCTCTGTACTTATTATTTTGTAAATCACTCTCTCTTGGGAATTTTCTGAAATTTGGAAAAAGTCCTATGTAACTCTAGTTTTCAATTCAGGTAGAAAGGACAGTGCTAGTAATTTTCGCCCGATATGCATACAATTTGCAATCCCTAAGCTATTTGAATCTATTGTTACTGACTTTTTTATCGAAGAAATTTAATATAGTTATAAAAAATGAACAGTGGGTTTCGAAGGGGTCGTTCAACAGCTACTAATCTTGTGTCGTACAAGAAGACTATTCTCAAAGCAATAGAAAGTGGTTTTACTGTCCATACTGTTTCAACTGATTTTTCCAAAGCATTTGATCGTGTGGTTCATGCTATCTTATTATGAAAGCTTCTTGCTCTTGGCATCAATGGTAGTTTACTCGCTTGAATTGAACTTATTTAACGAACAGAACACAAGCTGTCAGTATAAATGGACCCATCTCACATTTCTTTGTTGTTACTTCTGGTGTTCCTCAAGCTTCACACTTAGGCCCTTTGTTATTTATACTTTTTGTGAATGACATTGTTCTAGAACTAAGCTGCATATGCTATCTTTACGCTGATTGTCTAAAAAAAATACAAAGTCATGAGTGTTACTAAAATAAGAGAGCCTTAGCCTTGTGTTTACACCTTTAATAGAGTTACTTTGGAGGATGTCAAAATATTTAATGACCTATGACCAAGGTGCACTATTTGATAAAGGCTTGACCTTCATCTTTCACATTGAAGCAGTATGCGTTCGTTCTTACAGAAATCTAGGATTCATCATTCGTGTTTATTAGGAATTTACTGACTAACACCAGAATAGTTCTATTTAATGCACTAGTGAGGAATTTACTTGAGTACTGCTGTGACTTTTGGTCTCTTCTAGCTAAAACTCATATATTTTCCTTTGAGAGGACTCAATAATTATTTATTAATTCAAAAATTAATTATTTGTCTTGTCACCCCAACAATGAACTCTACTTTGTGCTATGTCGACAATCTTAAAAACCTTAACCTAGAATTTCTACGAAAAAGGAGAGTGGAATCACTAATTGTATCTATACTCTGACACCAGAGTACCCAGCAGAAATTCACGCATTCGACATTTATTTGCTTCTGACTACCACAGAGCCAACTATGGAAATAGCAGCACCATGACTCAAGCCATGAAGATGTTCAACACTTCCTGCTCTTCTATAGACCCATTCTGCTCCTCAATAGCTTTATTAAGGAACAATATTGCGTGTTCTGGAATTAATAATTAATTTATCTTAGTACCTAGTTTTTAGTTTGACTGTGCAATTTTTGGAGATAAATCTGTATGCACTATAACTATAATAATACAAATAATAATCAACTTAAAAACTATCTTATTCATAGTATTTATAAACTGTATTAAATAATAATCAAATCACATAATATCTACATTAATATTATAATATAAATATTTGAAAAAAAGATTGTAGAAGACGATCTAAGTAGTGAAAAGAAGTATTGGTTGAAATTAAAATATAATATAAAAGAAAGAAATCCTAGCGAAAGCACAATTTAAAACAATTTAAGTAATACACAACTTCAGTCATATCTTGTTGCAATTAAGTAGCAAATATAAAATGTAATATAATATTTCTACATACAGATTTCGATGGGTTTTATTTTCTCACTAATATATTGAGGTGGTTAATGCAAGCTAGAGTTTTCAATTTTTCCTCATACCAAATGGCAACCCGGAAAAAGTAATATTTATCTTTAGTTCTCTGTGACCTTAAATTATGCAGTAGTTATAGTTTATTGGTTTTTATTTCATACCAACGTTTAAATTGCTGTGTTAGTGAACATTTTTTTATGTTCACTTATCAATATTTCATAATTATTAATATTTTATTTTTCTCCGTTTTTATACCGCAGGTATATATAAAAATTGAATTTGTTAGCTATAAAATTCTGTGAATAAGATAAGCGTGGCGTATCCAAATAAAAGAGGGAATTTCCGATGTACCACCAAAATTATTTTTTTTAAATTTATTGTAGATACACGTTATTTTATTAAGCGCAATTATAAAAATAAAAAATATACTTACATATACATATACAATATACATATACATCTCCTACATAAAATTAGATAGGAATGGTGTAAACATTATTAAACCTTTTTTCCTTTTAGAGATATTTTATGTACTTGATGCATATGAGATGGAAGGGAAACATATGGAGGAGGTCCTACAAAACCCACCACCTCTCTCCTCTATATTTTTAAATACACATTTAAATATTTCTTTTAACTTAATTAATAATTTTTGTTTATTTTAATTTTTTTGTATTTAATCAATAGGTTTTTGTTTCTTTAATAAATGTTTATTTTAATCCTCACATTTTTATATATATTTATTTTTACCAATATAAAAGAACTAAGTATATAATAAATGAAAATAATAAACCTCTATTTTTTTTTTTTTTTTAAAGTAAGCATTAGTGTTTAATGGGATAATTGGAGCGAACATTTTTCAATAAGAATAGTGGCAAAAAATTATCGCAAATATCTAAAATAAAATATTTTTTTTGAGGTAGTACGTAATTGAGCACTTTATTGGACCGTTTTTAGGATGAGAAGTCAATCATTATTGTTATAGGAGGTTATTTAGTACTTTTCACCTCCGAGGACAATAATGAATGTAAAAAAACTCCTAGGACGTAAAAGTGATTCATATGTTGCCGCCATTACTGTAATGTAGCGTGTTCAAAAAACAATCTGTGTTAAACCTTCATGAGCTTTATTTAAAAACGTTCATTTTGTTTCTGTTTTTGTTCGTAGACTAATTTTTTTTCGTTTTCAAAAGGTGTTCTAATTGACATAGTACGTTCACACACACTCTAGATCCGCGGATCGTATAGAATACGTATGCAATACGGTCAACTAACTTCACGGTTTTTGCAGCGTATTTGTTTAGTCGATCGAGTGATAACTGATCCCGCCAAAACATGGCGTCTTGTTTAGTGAACCTTCACTTTTGGTTATAAGGAAGATTAAAACTAAAAATATATTTAATTAAATTGTGATTTCTTTGCATAATAATAAAGTTACACTAAAAAAAAAATAATATTCCAAAAGTTATTTGATCAAAAACGGTTATATAGAAGTGAAATAAAGTGAAATAAAAGTTAGATGAGAAGGTTATCCGTTAAATACGATCGTCTCTAAAGGTACACACACAAAAAGACAGCGTATCGGGGGATCCATTTAGATTCCATCTCCCTAGTTCTAGCGTATGCGATCGGATCCCCTCCGCATGGTTCATACAGCTTAAATTACCGTATTGAGAGATCGTATCCCATACGATACGCGGATCTAAAGTGTGTGTGAACGTACTAAATTTTGTGTGTTTATTTGTAAAGCTTTTACATTTTTGAGTAAAAGTGTGAAGCTATGGATGAATTTAACGACGACGATAATATGGAGTTAATAATAATTGGACGTTCGTTTTTTTTTTTTTTTTAATTAAGTATATAGCGCAGTTTAATGAATGCTATTTTTTTTTAATGAGTGCTTTATTTAATGAGTGCTACCTCAAAAAAAATAGTGTATGCCATCCGGCTGAGAATGTCTTTATGTCTTGGCAATTTTTCCCGACTCGCTTCGCTCGTCGGTAAATCTAATTGCCGTGACATAAAGACACACTTCTCAGCCTTATGGCATAAATAACTATATTTCAACGCGTACTATCTCTTCAATTTATTATACAAGCTGCCAATCATAAGACGAGGCCAATCAGAAGGTTTAAAAAATTATTCGAGCATATAATATTACCGTATTAGCTTATAAGCAAGCATGTTTACAGGTAAATGTGCACATCCATTATAAAGTGTACTTTGGATGTGGTTAAGGCTTTTAACCAAATCCAAAGGCCCACATCCAAAAAAATGTTTTTTGAAACATATTTTACCAAACATTTTTTTTATTAGAACAAAATGCAATTTTGACAAGTCTAGTTTATTGGGATTAAACCCAATAAAAAATTTCTTTGTGTCATAGAATTTAATTTATGTGCCAGGTTTCATAAAAATTGCATCAGCCGTTTGGTCTGTAGAGTTTTTGCAAAGAATGTGCACATCCTATCACATACTTTAATAACTGTGATTAAACCATCATAAAAAACATTTTTTATCAGTCAATTTTTGTTCATAATTTTTTAAGATAGCGTGTTTGCAAGAAATCTGCTCTTCACTGCACTTATTCATAAAAACACCAATTTTTTTCTATTTTGGGATCTGATGCTGCACCGTCGAGATTTGATGAAAAAATTGGGTGTTCGGTTTCTTGCTAATGCAGTGATTTCCCTTGTTATAGGAGGTTGAAAATCAATACATGTTTGCTACATTTTGTATGTAACATATGCATAAACACTCTTGGACAGCGGGTTAATGAACTCCTGAAAACTTAACTGGCATGCCTTTGTTCAACAGCAAAATTGCATGCCTTTGTTCATAACAGGGCCAATTGTAAAAAATACTATTTTTCTACTTAACTCTGCAAGCCTTGCCTTAGGAACCTAAGTAGGAAGTAAGTGGTCCGACCGGTCACTGTAGATTAAAAAAACATTTTAACACTTTAGGCATAGTCTCACAGGCTAACTGCTAACTGCCCCATGTGTGGGCATTATGAGGAGACAGCCTTTCACCTGCTTGCAGAGCGTGCCTATACTTCTCTTTGTACCCGCATATTTGGCGTAGGCCTCTTGTATGAAGAAAAGCTTTCTTCTCTTAGTTGGAGATATCCTCCAATATATCAACCTTTTCAAGAGATTCTCGGTAGAGGTGGTGTAGGCTAAGGAATCGTGTTTGGCAAGAAGGGCCCAACAACGTGGTCTATTTGCCTAGCTTTGCCTCCCCACCATATTACTACTTTTTATGTAATATATATATATATATATATATATATATATATATATATATATATATATATATATAATATATATATATATATATATATATAATATATATATATATATTACATATATATATTATATATATATATATATATATATATATATATATATGTGTGTTGGTTTATATTAAAAAAATTGGATTTTTCGGGAGTGGGGGAGCATATAGCTTGGGGAAAATATACATATATATATTTCAATTAAGTTAAGTCAATTCATATCTCACTTTCAGCGATGAAATTTACTAACGGCTAGTTAAGCTAAGTCAATTCAGAAGTCACCTACTTTGGAACAATTAAGTAACTTCTTACGTTAAAGCAACAAGGAACTTACGTTTGTACTATATATTCACACTTTATAGCAATTCAGTTTAGAACTATTTTATTTTATAGAAATATTAACCTCAATTTACGTTCTAGTTTAGTAATTATCTTACCAATCAAACCACTAATGATGCATATTATCAAATGCCATATATCCGCGATACTCTGTCACACAATTTTCTGTGCTCACACGTAATATTTTAGCAGTAATAAGGCTCTAGACCTTCATTGTGTCGTTTATACAAAGCCGCCGTAACCCCTTACTGAAATGTTTAGATAAACAATACAAGGTAAAGGACTTAATACAAAGAAAGACTTCTTAAGCTAGAATTTACCAGGCTCTTAGAAAAATAAAGACACTATTGTCTCTTTAATATATTTTTAAGAAAAGAAAAGTGTTTTGATTACCTTCTTCCTGCGATATTGTAAAAGTCTGTAAAAACAAAGATATTTCTTCGTTATATAGTTACAAGATATAAATTTATTGTTCACATTTGGTTAAAACCATTACATTTGCCATCAATGCCTGGAGTAGCGGTTGTGAAAATCAACCGCTATTATATTGTTAAATCAATATAATTTTACATAAATTATTCATTTTATTTGTCTTCATAAATTAATATCACACCAGAAATTGGGGATCAATGAGACACTAGGTAATTTTAATTATTTAATGCAATATTTCACTCTTAACACAGAGCATTATCAAGCAAAACATCAAAAAGAGAAAAAGGAAATCAACGAATTACATGATGGAACGTATTAAAGTTATTTTTAAAATAACAAAAAAAACTAAAATAGCCATCTTTTTAGTTCTCTCTCTAAAGAGAGAGAGAGAGAGAGAAAAAAGAGAGAGTACTAAAATAGTTCTCTCTCTAAAGAGAGAGAGAGAGAGAAAAAAGCGAGAGTACTAAAATAGTTCTCTCTCTAAAGAGAGAGAGAGAGAAAAAAAAGCGAGAGTACTAAAATAGTTCTCTCTCTAAAAGAGAGAGAGAGAACTAAAATACTTAAAAATTACGTGCGTATTCGTTATGAAGTTAATATTGTTATCAAATTTAAAAAGGTGTGATTTCGAGATCCTGAAATTTATTTTTATTTTAGAACATCGAAATGTCACGTCTCATGTCTCTTTGACTAAAACATCCTCAACTATGCTAAAGTGAAAAAAAATGTCATGCTCAAAACTGGCCAAGTTACTAGCCCGGCCAAATAGACAGGACTAGTAGCTCCAGAAGCAAAGAACATAAATAGATTTTTATTTTAATGAGTACTTGCCACTATTGGTGGTATGGACCATGGGCCACGCTATTCGCTATTTTCCGGGCGTTTTATTTAAGATAATTCACGGCTTGATGATCCCTACTAATCAAAACCGGATTATGAACAATTCATAATATAAATTTGATAATTTCTGTGGAATTAATGTTATATTTCCAACATTAAAAAAATCCACAAGCTATAATTTAAGCCAAGTTCCAACTACAGACAGAGTTAGACTAACAGACTAAGTTCCAACTCAGTCCAGTTTGTCAATAGTTAATATAAACACTAATCTCTAAACTTATTACACAACATTTATATTACCTTTGAAAACGCCATCTTATAAACAAAAAAAAAAAATATTAAGTTGAATACAAGCGATAGGAGATTTCCAAAGTAACGATTTACTTGGTACTTAAGTAACAAGTAAATCGCACACTTTAAGTAAGTTGTTACTTAAAGTGTGCGTCTAAAGTATATGTTTCTGCACGGATAGTTTTTGCTGAATTTATGAATTTCATATATTGATAAATATAATGACATATTTAAATTATATATATTTATATATTTGCCTAATGTACTTGAATCCAATTTTATAAATTGGTTTTATAAATCTCCGAATAATTAACTGTTATGTAAAATTAAAAATATAATGTGATGCTAGTTTGTATCTAAAAAATAGTAAATAAAATTATTATATCATAATTATAAATTCATTAATACAAGGATTATCTTACAAAGGATTTGTATTTTATTTATAATGGAATGCCTTGGGTTTAATTTTCAATAATTATTTAATAATAAGGATTATATTAATATTTTTATAATCTTTTTATTAATTTACGTCTATTATCCGATTAAATGTATATTTTTTAAATGTATTTATTTTTACTTTTTCTTTCTTCTATCTATTACTATAGGTATAAGGAAAGGTATGGTGTTCACCCTAAAACTTCGAAAGCAAGGTTTCATCACAATGGATAATTATGATGAAATTAATTATAATAATCATAATGCCTGAATTATGATGATTCATGCATTTGTCGTGACGATTTGTGTACTGTCCATCATGCTGTCTGTGTGAGTGTGTGTGTGGGTATGTGTCTGAATCATGCATAACTCCCGCTATGTGTATGATAAAAAGTTTAAACTTAGTTTAAAAATTAGACTTTAGGTTTCGTTGCACTGCCCAGAAGATGCAATTTTTCAAACTTTGATAACATATTTTGCTGAGTTATCAAAAATTTAAATCATTGTTAAAAATCGGAAATTTGACTGTATTGACATTTCACGTAAATGTACATCTATCCACCAAACTTATTTTGGATCCTCCCCTTAGTTTAAGGTTGAATTAGTCTACAATTATTGTTAAATTCATCACCTAATCTAGTATAAGGTATTTATATCTACAATAACTCTTAGTTAAAATATTCATTTTATCCTTAGTTTATGGCATTTTATAGCAAATAATATTAGTTAAATTATTCATTACCTTATTTAGTTTCCAATTATTAGTTAAATTATTTTAGTTAAGGTATTTATATTATTAGTTAAATTATTCATTACCTTATCCTTAGTTTATGGCATTTATAACTATTAGTTAAATATTATACTATCTTAGTTAAATTTATAGCACACAGTAATTATTAAATTATCATTACCTTATCCTTAGTTTTGCATTTATAGCCACATAACTATAGTTAAATATCATTATACCTTATCCTTAGTTATGGCATTTATAGCCACAATAATAAGTTAAATTATTCTATTAGTTATGGCAAATTATCATTATTATCCTTAGTTTATCCTTATTATTAAGTACTAGTTTAAGGTATTTATAGCCAGAATAACTATTAGTTAATTATTCATTACCTTTATCCTTAGTTTGAGCATTTTAATACACAATAACTCTGTTAAATTATTCATATACTTATCTTAGTTTATGGTATTTATAGCAACATATACTATTAGTTAAATTATTCATTACCTATCCTTAGTTTGAGATTTATACCACAATAACTCTTGTAAATTATTCATTACCTATTCCTAGTTGAGGCATTTATACACACAATAACTATTAGTAAATTATTCATTACATTATCCTTAGTTTAAGGTATTTATAGCAGAATAAACTATTAGTTAAATTTATTCATTACCTTATCTTAGTTTGAGGCATTTATACAACCAATAACTCTGTTAAATTATCATTACCTTATCCTTAGTTTATGGCATTTATACAAATAATATTAGTTAAATTAATTCATTACTATCCAAGTTTAAGTATTTATAGCCAGAATAACTATTAGTTAATTATTCATTACCTTATCCTTAGTTTGAGGACATTATACACACATAACTCTGGTTAAATTATTTATTACATTATCCTTATAGTTAATATGTTTAGAACATTATATAGCTTACAATAACTATTTGTTAAATTATTCATTACCTTATCCTTAGTTTAAGGCATTTATACACACAATAACTCTTGGTTAAATTATTCATTACCTTCCTTAGTTTATGGAATTTATAGCACAATAACTTTAGTTAAATTATTCATTACCTTATCCTTAGTTTAAGGCATTAATACACACAATAACTCTTGGTTAAATGGTTTATAGCCACAATAACTATAGTCCTTATCCTTAGTTACATATTATTAGTTAAATCATTACTTTATCCTTAGTTTTAAGTATTATAGCCACAATAACTATTAGTTAAATTATTCATTACCCTTAGTTAAGGTATAATAAGCCACAATAACTATTAGTAAATTATTCATTACCTTATCCTTAGTTAAGGTATTTATAGCCACAATAACTATTAGTTAAATTATTCATTACCTTATCCTTAGTTTAAGGTATTTATAGCCACAATAAATTATTAAATTATTCATAACCTTATCCTTAGTTATGGCATTTATACACACAATAACTATTAGGTTAAATTATTCATTACCTTATCCTTAGTTTATGGTATTTATAGCCACAATAACTATTAGTTAAATTATTCATTACCTTATCCTTAGTTTATGACATTTATAGCTACAATAACTATTTGTTAAATTATTCATTACCTTATCCTTAGTTTAAGGCATTTATACACACAATAACTCTTGGTTAAATTATTCATTACCTTATCCTTAGTTTATGGAATTTATAGCCACAATAAATAGTTAATATTCATTACCTTATCCTTAGTTTAAGGCATTAATACACACAATAACTCTTGGTTAAATTATTCATTACCTTATCCTTAGTTTATGGCATTTATAGCCACAATAACTATTAGTTAAATTATTCATTACCTTATCCTTATTAAAGGTATTTATAGCCACAATAACTTAGTTAAATTATTCATTACCTTATCCTTAGTTTATGGCATTTATACACACAATAACTATTAGTTAAATTATCCATTACCTTATCCTTAGTTTAAGGTATTTATAGCCACAATAACTCTTGGTTAAATTATTCATTACCTTATCCTTAGTTTATGGCATTTATACACACAATAACTATTAGTTAAATTATCCAATACCTTATCCTTAGTTTAAGGTATTTATAGCCACAATAACTATTAGTTAAATTATTCATTACCTTATCCTTAGTTTAAGGTATTTATAGCCACAATAACTATTAGTTAAATTATCCATTACCTTATCCTTAGTTTTAGGGTTTATAGCCACAATAACTATTAGTTAAATTATTCATTACCTTATCCTTAGTTTAAGGTATTTATAGCCACAATAACTATTAGTTAAATTATTCATTACCTTATCCTTAGTTTATGGCATTTATACACACAATAACTATTAGTTAAATTATTCATTACATTATCCTTAGTTTATGGTATTTATAGCCACAATAACTATTAGTTAAATTATTCATCCTTATCCTTAGTTTATACATTTATAGCTACAATAACTATTAGTTAAATTATTCTATTACCTTATCTTAGTTTAAGGCATTTATACAACAATAACTAAATTATTCATTACCTTATCCTTAGTTTAAGGTATTTAACAATAACTATAGTTAAATTATTCATTACCTTATCCTTAGTTTGAGGCATTTATACACACAATAACTCTTGGTTAAATTATTCATTACCTTATCCTTAGTTTAAGGTATTTAAGCCACAATAACTATTAGTTAAATTATTCATTACCTTATCCTTAGTTTATGACATTTATAGCTACAATAACTATTAGTTAAATTATTCATTACCTTATCCTTAGTTTAAGGCATTTATACACACAATAACTCTTGTTAATTATTCATACTTATCCTTAGTTTAAGGTATTTATAGCCACAATAACTACAGTTAAATTATTCATTACCTTATCCTTAGTTTGAGTTTATAACACAATAACTCTTGTTAATTATTCATTACTATCCTTAGTTTAAGGTATTTATAGCCACAATACTATTAGTTAATTATTCATTACTTACCTTATCCTTAGTATTTATATCTATAATAATTATTAGTTAAATTATTCATTACATTATCCTTAGTTTATGGTATTTTTAGCCACAATAACTATTAGTTAAATTATTTATTACCTTATCCTTAGTTTTAGGCATTTATAGCCACTACAATTATTAGTTTAAAAATAGCAAAATTCATTTATTTTATAATGAAAATTTATTGAATACCCAAGGTTTTATTAATTTATAACTTTTTATTCAAAAATTAAGATAGGAAGGCTTCTGGTCCACCCTGTATGTTAAAATGTATGCAATTGATTTTATCTATGAGTATATTATATATAAATATATTATAGATATTTTATATATTATGAAGTGACATGATATATTAACACATATACTATTATAGGTGTGAGGGTGATATTTGTGTGTGATATTTATATGTAAACAGTATATATTATCTCCAAATATATTATAGATTATCTATAGTATGAATTTACATAATATATTAACACTTACAATATTATCTGATGAAGAAAGATATGCTCTTCATCGTTTTCTAATTTACAACTGTTTGATGTACTGAACCTAAAATTAACGAGCTAAAGATGAGTTACTTTATATGTGAAGTATAGATTTTATATATGCAAATGAATATTGTATCTTTATAAATACTATACATTATTATTTAAGATTTATGTCATGTATGACCAAATTTTATTTTTATGTATTTAACTATTTAGTATTCATGTTTAATGATTATTGATGAGTATAAGGGGCTTGATTTTATATTGGCGAGGATATTGGAAGCAGGCAGGGAAAGACTCGTCATTTCCAAGAGTATATTGACACGGCTAAAAGCTCTTTGCTTTTCATTCAATTAAATTTCAAACCGCTGAATCCTCTTCAGACTCTATAATTGGTTTTAGTCGTATAAAAATTTCGATGGTATTCAAGTCCTGAGTCCTGTTGTAATTATATTTTATAAATTAAACAATGGTCTTATTGAATCTTAATTTAACGTTAAATTGACCCCTTGTATACTGGGTGGAACATTTTAGATGGACCATAACATAAATTCATGGAAAAGAAGGGGCAAACATGGTCCCAGACTCTCAAAAAAAAAGACTCGACCCGAGTAATTTAGCTCATGCGAGTTCAGATGTAACCTTATTTTATTACTTTTCCATAATGATTTCAATTTTCTTTTTTCATGATTTTGTTTTTTTGATAATTTAAGTATCGAGATGAAGCACTATAGGTTATTTTTAATTACATTACTTTTCCACATTTATACCGTCGGTATATAAGAAAAAACTGAGTTTCCAAATAAATCCGAAACCAGGATGTCACCGGAATTATCCGTTTCGAGTGTCTTTAAGATCGCTTAAGAAAATATTACGGTGTATGTGTTTGAGTATGTATTTTTTTTTTTTTTTTTTTTTTTTTTTTTTTTTTAGCATGTTTAATTACATGAATATTACATGCTCTAGGGTCTTAAGGATTGGAAAATAACGTTTATTTTATATAGAATTACAAAATATTATAAACGAAAATTATAACATATAATCTCGGAGACTAATTACTATTAAAACTAAAATATAAAAATTGTTAAAGAGGGGGTTAAAACTTAAATGTATATGCACTTAAAGAAAGTTAAAACTTAAGGGCTGGCTCAGAAAAATGTAATAAACTGTACGAAATACCTTGCTGGACGAATGGTGATTCTTCCTGCCAGATCTGGCTGGTAGAGTGGCTGGATGATGAGTTGAAGCAACCTGACTTAATTTCGGAGCCAGGAGAGGGACTTTACTGGTTAGCTATTAAACAGGTGGTATTGACTTCACCAAAGAGAGTGCAAGACTAACTAATGTAAAGGAATGAGAGATTAAATAGAATGAGTCATACTTTGACCCTTCAGTTAAAAATATTTAGAAAAACTTGTCAAGATACTCAACAATACCGCCCACACAAATGAATATTTGAAAACTAAATTAAATTTTACCTGATGTTGATAAAAAAAATAAAACATTACCTTAAAAACAAAAAAAAGAAAAGATACTTTAAGTGAGAGAGAAAAAAGATAATAGTAGAGTTTAAAGAGGTGGGAGAGGAACAAGCCTGGTAATAGGGCGTACATATTCTCCTTGTAAAGTTCGAACTTTTGCAGAACGTACGATTCCATCTCGACCTGGATAAACTTCAATAACGCGTCCTATTGGCCAATCAAGAGGGCTTGTATCCTTTAAATGGAGATAAACAGCATCATTAATTTGTAAGTTTTGTTTCTCTTGGGTCCATTTGCCACGAGGGATTAATGTGTGAAGATAATCCTTGGACCATTGTCGCCAGAAAGATTGAACAGCTTGCTGTATTCGTTCATACCGGGTAAGCAAATTCATTCTGGTATCTACCAAGCAATCTTCAGGAGGACATAAAAGAGGAGACCCGATTAGGAAGTGTCCGGGACTTAAATATGGACCATCATTGGGATCTGAGTGGACAGCACCGAGAGGTCTACTGTTTAGGACGGCTTCAATTCTGGCTAACAGTGTTGTTATTTCTTCAAAGGAAAGTAATAAATTACCCATCACTCTGTTGATGTGATGCTTGGCAGACTTCACACCTCTCTCCCAAATTCCTCCCCAGTGTGGGGCATTAGGCACATTGAATACAAATTTAATTTGCTTTCGAGTCAAATGATCAGCTATTGCTTCATTAGATCGTTCTGGAAAGTAATTCGCAGCACCCTTAAAATTAGTGCCACAATCACTATATATAGTTTTACACAGGCCACGTCTAGCTGTAAACCTGTCTAGAGTTGCCAGAAATGCAGTGGTGGAGAGGCTGGAAACAAATTCCAAATGAACAGCCTTTGTAGATAAGCAAACAAATATAGCAAGGTAACCCTTCAGCTTGGGAGCATTTCTTCGATCACTTTCTTTGTAGAGAATTGGCCCTGCATAGTCAATACCTGTGTTCAAGAAAGCTCGAATTTCTTCAAAACGTACTGGTGGTAAGTCGGCCATTTTTTGACTCATGGGCTTTGCTTTAAAAAGATAACAAACATCACATTTCAATATTCTTTTTCTTAACAGTTGGCGGATATTAATAATCCAGTATTTGTGCTGAATTAAAGATTGAGTTAGTCTGGGTCCAGAATGTAAGGCCAACACGTGATAATGATCACATATCAAATTAGCAAGATTGGACTTGTTAGGTATAATTATAGGGTACTTAGCAGAATATGGCAACTTGGAAAACTTAAGACGGCCGCCCACCCTCAAGACTCCATCTGAATCAAGAAATGGTGAGAGAGACTTCAATTTAGTGACAGGCTGATTATTCTTAACAGCTAGTATTTCATCCTGTATGTAACGATCTTGGGTGAGTTTAACACAGACCGACATAGCATTGTCAAGTTCCTCCGGTTTTAGGAATCCCACTTTCTTATCAGATTTTGAATGCCTTAAGTTGTGAATGACTCGAAGCACTCTGGCAATTATTCCCAGCACAAGACTAAGTCTGCCATGTTTGTTAACAATATCAATGATAATTGAGAAAGGTTTATCTTCACTTACAACTAATAAGAATTCAACCTTTACTTCAGGTAGATTCAATTCAATGTCAAAATCTTGATGTTTCCAGTTCTGATATGGTTCATAAAGAAAATTGGGACCATTCCACCACAAGTTGTGCTTCATTAATGCATCAGGTGTAAGTCCACGGCTAGCACAATCACAAGGGTTTTCTTGAGATCTCACATGTCTCCATTGTTGAGGAGAAGTTTCTTCTAAAATGTCTACCACTCTATTTGCTACAAATGTTTTTAATTTGTGAGGTGGGGTTCGTATCCAGGAAAGTGTTACCGTAGAGTCAGAAAACAGGATTACAGAAAATTCACCAAAATTTTGACAAATTGACTTTAGAGATTTTAATAATGAAACCAGCAGATGAGCAGCTGATAATTCTAAGCGCGGTATGCTTAATACTTTCAGAGGGGCAACTTTACTTTTGGCAGTCAGTAAGTGAACTTTGATTCCGTCAGGAGATTCCGTTCGCAGGTAAAAACAACATGCAAAACCCTTTTCAGATGCATCCGAGAATCCAACAAGTTGAATAATGTGAGCATTTCTTAATGAAGTATACCGAGGTATTTTAACAAGTGATAAGTTGGGAAGAGTTGAAATAAAAACTTCCCACTTGTCTTTTAACTCTTGAGGAAGTAGTTGATCCCATTCTAAACCTAACTGCCAAGTGAACTGGATCAGGTGCTTGGCAAATAAAGTGACAGGAGTTAGCCATCCGAGAGGGTCATAAATCTTTGCTATTTCAGACAACATAGCTCTCTTCGTATGAACGACTGGATTAGGATTTACCGAGAAAGTGAAAATATCTTCACCGGGCTCATATTGAAGTCCAAGTATTTTCATAGAGTGGTCATCTTCAGAGTCTGTGTTCAAGACTAATTGGTGTTCTCTATGATCAACCGGAACTCTTTCCAAAATTGGTAAATAATTACTGACCCATTTTCTTAATGGAAATCCACCTAGAGAAACAGTTCAATTAATTCGGCTTGCACCTGAATGGCTTCTTGAGGAGAATCTATACTGACACAAATATTGTCAACGAATGTATTTTCCATAATAGCTTTAGCAGCAAGAGGGTATTGTTTGCCTTCATCATGAGCTAGTTGACGTAGGCATCTTTGTGCCTGATAAGCACTAGGTTTAATGCCATAAGTAATAGTATTTAGAGTGTATTCTTCAATATTTCCTTCAGTTTGAGTTCTATAATATATATGCTGCCACTGCCGATCCTCTTCACGAACCATCATCTGTCTATACATTTGTTTTATGTCTGCACACACAACATACTCACCCAGTCTAAACAAAATAATTATGTCAGTGAACTTAATTTGAAGTTTGGGGCCAGCATAAAGATTTTCATTAAGTGACAAATCATTGGTGAGAGGCTTAAATGATGCATGAAAAACAGTTCTCAACTTTGTTGAGCTGCTATCTTCTTTCAGAACACAATGGTGAGGTATTATATAATTCACACTGACGTCAGACAGAGACATATGACCTAACGCAATATATTCATCCATAAACTTACGATATTCATTAAATAGTTCAGGATTTTTTTTCAAACGAGATTCTAAACTTAAAAGACGGTTTCGTGCTTCATTACGGGTATCTGGCAATCTTGGTGGAACATAAGCAAAGGGGAGAGCAACTACATAGCGACCACTTTCATCTCTAGTGTGAGTATCCAAAAAATGTTTTTCAACAACTTCATCTTCAGGATTGACAACAGGTTTAGATTGAATTGCTTCGGTTTCCCAAAAATCTCTCAAAGAGTTATTTAAAACTTCACAACAGGTTAAAAGAGTATTCATAACTTGAGGGGGGTTATTGCTATCTAAAACTTTGCCTCCAATAATATAACCAAATATTGTTGGGGTAGCGGATGGTTTTCCTCTAATAATATGACCATCAGTTAAAATTTCATCAAATAAGTCTCTACCGATCAAAAATTCAACAGGAGAAGGTTTATAGAACTCAGGATCAGCTAATTGCAACAAAGAAAATTTCTCCTTAATGTCAGGATTTATTTTTATATTAGGCTGATCAGCAGTAATTTTAGACATAACGACAGCATTAGTACTTAAAACAATGCTTCGAACTGAGTTGAGTGGACTTATGTAACAAGTAACTTGACCTTTAATCTTGGGTGCACAAGTTTCACCTACAGCAACAACTTGGACACTGGATGCGTGACGCTTAAGTCCCAACCTCTGTACACAGCTCTCAGTGATGGCAGTTAGTTGAGATCCACTATCTATGAGGGCACGGACTTTGCGGATTTGACCAAATTGATCCTTTACACCGATAAGAGCAGTATCCAGTAAGACGTTACACGAATCTTTAAAGGTAACACTACCAACGTGGGACTGAGTCTGAGAGGAGGCACTTGTTTGAGGGATGTCATTTGTTGGATCAACTACATGTTGAGAAATTGGAAGTGGTGATTCTGTTCTAGCGTGTATTAGCGTATGGTGAGACTTAAAATGGCAGACTTGGCACTTAGACTCAGACCTACATACTGCTTTCTTATGGAATCCAAGGCATCGGAAACACAAGTTTTTCTCCTTAACAATATCTAATCTTTGCTTAACATTCAGATCTTTGAACTTAGAGCACCCATATATTTTATGAGATCCATCCTGACAATAAGGGCATGCTTGAAAGGACCTCAAGTTCATTTTTTTCTCACTAGTCTTCTCAACAGTGGAAAGTAAGGAACTGCGTTTTCTTGGTTTGTAATAATTATCCTTCTCAGATGTACTAGGTTTTTCATCTTTAGAAGGCACTAGCTCTAAAATTCTGGACTGTTGTTGAATAAACGCAACAAGTTGTTCAAATTTCGGAATGTCGGTAGGATATTGATTTTCAAATAATTTCCTAACACTGGGAGGTAGAGCCCTAACGCCGAGATGTAACATTGTAAAATCAAACAAATCAGTTATCTTCAAATTTTTTAAGGCATGCACATTATTGTCAAAAACCTTAATAAAATTATTATATCCATTCAATGTTTCCTTCTGCATGGCAGGAAATGTGCAAATTTTGTCTAGATAATTCGATGCTAACAATCTTTATTTTGGTAGCGGTTGATCAAAGTACCATAAGCGACATCATAATTATCATCGGATATTTCAAGATTATCTATGAGAGAGAGAGCGTGATCTTTCAAATAACTTCTTAATAAATCAGTTTTTGAGTTTTAGCTAATGATTTATCTTTATGTATAGAGGATTGAAACAATGCATGAAAATTGGGCCACTTTGATATTGAGCCATCAAATTGTTCCAGATCAAGTTTGGGCAGTTTGGTGCGGGATGACTGATTCTGGTTAGTATTAGGACCAGCTGCTGGTGTAACAGTCGGTTGAGGGTTTGCTGGAGCAAGTAACGCTGCGAAATCTATCCTGAATTTCCTGGCATATGTCTTAATATTGAAATACAGCTCATCATAGGATTCCATTTCAGCATCAGTTCCAACTTTGTCTTCATCTTTCAATTTATGATTTAACATGACTATTTCATCAGCTATGCGTTCATAAGTATCATGATCGTCTTCAATTTTGGTTAACCGAGAAATAAATATTTCTTTTTCATTAGCGTGAGGTGATCCTTTAACTGCTAATTCATAAGCATTCTTACCTATATCATAGGTCTTTTGAATTTTGGCAAAGTATCTTTCTCTATTCTGGACGAGAACATCCATTTTTTCTTTATTAGACATCTTATTGTCACTTTAAACTTCACAAAATTGAACAGATTTTTAATAACTTAAAACTTTTATAAATAAAAATCCTGAGAATTTTATACTTTACTTTAACACTATAAGTAAAAATTATTAAATAGTATTAATAATAAAATTATAATAATCAAAAAAATTAAATTTTTTTAAAAAATAACTTTAAATTTATTCTCATATTATAATTAAACTTAAACTTCAATAAATAAGAAGTATAAAACAACTGCTTAATTAAGAAATAAAAATATATAGTATAGAACTGCTTAATTTAAGAAAGAAAGTTAATTAATTAATTATAGAAAAGAAATTAATTTGTGGGCTGAGTATCAGACTTAAAAAAAAAACTCTCTCATAAACAAATTATATCAATGTAAAATTCGCTATCAAAACATAAAATAATTAAATAGAACTATTTTTTAAATTTAAGATTAATTAAATTTATACTGAAATCAACATAATTGAATGATACAAAACAATATATGTCACTCATTAAGTTATAGAGCAAATAAAATTATCCGCTCGATAGGACCAAATGTTAAAGAGGGGGTTAAGACTTAAATGTATATGCACTTAAAGAAAGTTAAAACTTAAGGGCTGGCTCAGAAAAATGTAATAAACTGTACGAAATACCTTGCTGGACGAATGGTGATTCTTCCTGCCAGATCTGGCTGGTAGAGTGGCTGGATGATGAGTTGAAGCAACCTGACTTAATTTCTGAGCCAGGAGAGGGACTTTACTGGTTAGCTATTAAACAGGTGGTATTGACTTCACCAAAGAGAGTGCAAGACTAACTAATTTAAAGGAATGAGAGATTAAATAGAATGAGTCATACTTTGACCCTTCAGTTAAAAAAATATTTAGAAAAACTTGTCAAGATACTCAACAAAAATAATTTTTTTTTATGTTATATATATCTTATGCAAGTCTGTTTCATAAAATCTATGTAAATTACACAAGTTCCTATAAATTATAATTATTACTGCGGGATGCAGTTCTCTGTTTCTAATCCAGTCTCGTCATGATTTTAATCTCTATGGATTTCAGGTATCCCATGAGGTATTTAAAGTTAGGTTTAGTAATAAGATATTGCTTTCTAGGGGCCACTCTACATTACCTGACTCTAACTCCATACTTAATTTTAATCTTTCAGAACCCAGAATCTCGCAATCAAACAAAAGATGATTTACGTCCTGTACTTTATCAGAGTCACAGAAACAATAAGGGTCATTTATGTGACCAAACCTATGCAATAACGCGCGAAACGACTATGGCCTGTAATTAACTGAGTTATAAGAAAGCCTAGCCTGAAGTGCGAAGCTTCACATCTCTCCTCAACACTGGAAAAAATTCATAGGTTATGCTGCCTTTCGTAGACTCCCTCCACACCTGGTTCCATTTGCGCTTTCCCACGGCCTTATAGTGTGATTTGAAGAATGTTTTTGGTGCCCTGGAATAAGATATCGGAAGTTTTTCATTTTGAGCTGCTTTGACTGCTAACCTGTCTGCCTCCTCATTCCCAAATGTTCCAACATGAGCTCGCGTCCAGCCAATATATACTTCCTTCTTACGTCGTGTCAGATGTTGATCTGACACGACGTAAGAAAGAAGTTTTTCTTTTTATTTTTCCCTTATTCTTTCTATCAAATAACTATAATCTCGTATATTCTGCTCGGGTACTTCCGTCAACTTACAATCTGTTGTAACAGCTATCTTCCGCAAATGATATCTGTTAGATTCCTCTATCCACTCTAGCGACTTAGGAATAGCCAGTGCTTCTTCTTAGTTGTTAAAACAGCTAGCATCCAATCTAAACTTTCACTGTGCTATTTCAGCACCACCAGGATCAACGCTACAAAAGCGCATCCCACATTAACTTCCTCCCTCTTGATACCATCCGTATATATTGCTGCATCGTAGCTTTCATCCTGATTTTACTCTTTAAACACCACGTCCTCTGCTGGATGTGACCACTCTGAGAATTCCAAAGGTGCATCATAGCTGACATCAGGGAATTTGTACTCCTGTAGCACATGGTTATCTCTAGTCGGATATCTTTTTTGTTTCCAATAAAGAGCGCTTGAATGCATATCGGAACAACTTCAGCTACTATAGACGCAGTATCGTAGGTTATTGTTCTGAACCCTCTTTTAATTCTAAGAGCCATCAAACGCTAAGTTCTTTCAAAATGCTCCATGTTATATTTTTTGGTCAGAGCTGTTGACGAAGCTGGAATTGCTAATAAAATTGTTGGTAAAAACGCTCCATTGTAGATGGTCTTTGAAGCTTCGCTTCCTAGCCCCCAGCAAACCTTTGCTGAACGTGACAGCGCATTTAACATTCACAAAGATTTTAGACAAATTGTAGTTAATGTGATCTCTAAAAGTAAATCTCTGATACAGGATGACACCAATGTACTTGTTCTTCTTGATATTGGGTATCAACTTGTTGTATAGATAAGATAAAGACTTTTAGTGATTTCGAATTTTTTAAGTCGTTTGATGATAAAAGGCCACCAAGCCGAGTTCAAATGCCCTTTTTACATCCTGCGAGACCAGAATAACTTTCCTCCGCAATTTCATTTTTTTTGTATAAACCGAGTTACTCTGGATACAGCATCTACAGTACTAGTTTGAGGTGTGAAGCCATACTGATTTAGATGATGTTTCTTTCCCGATCGTAGATGGAACATAATTCTATTATTTACCAACTTTCTAATATTTTCCCTGTCGCCGGAAGTAAACTAATTGGCCTATACTTGGATGGGTCCAGTGAATCCTCCTTGCCAGGTTTAGTTAATATAGAAATCGACGACTTTCCAGAGATCATGGAAGTAACCAGAGAACAAACATGAGTTCATTATGTGTAAAAAATGAAAGCGGAAGAAATGTAAATATCTCTAACAAAATCTCTTTAGTGATACCATGAGTTTCAGGCGCTTTTCCAGCTTCCATAGAGCTAATAACATCCTTAACTTCATTCAGTGTGAAGGCAACATCATCTTGTGTA
>JACMZG010001914.1:47011012-47064417 GCA_018340805.1 Microvelia longipes
GGTCAAAGGTTCTGCTAGGACACCCATTCGATACGAGTCGGCAGAATTGCAGATCCTTGTTTAGGAAGGTATTTACGAAAAATTGAGACTGGATCCAACCATTACACTGTTTGTTAACTTGGGTGGTAAATTTGACCTGTAAAGTGCGTTCTGCCTGGGACCCCCATCTAATACGAGTCGGCAGAATTGCAGGTCCTTGTTCAGGAAGGTATTTACGAAAAATGGCTGAACCCGTTTCAGCCATTACACTTATTAACAAAACACCCCTGGGCTCTTGGTCTATTAGTTTGAAGGTATTGATTTGTATCATAGCAGCATAATATGAAATTATCCCATTGTAAATTATTGCAAAATTTTCCTATATTTAATAAGAAAACTACAAAAAAAGTCGATAACTGAAGAGTTTATATGGGTTTTCTATTTAATAGAATTTCCAATAGAAAAATCACGCTAAAGAGGTCGTCCATTATGCGGAAAAAGGGGAAACCCTCTATCTCTTATCGAGTTGCTCTCCACCTCTAACCACCTCAATTTTAGGACTCTGGTCACAAATTTAATGGAGAGACAAACTTCTACTAAAAGGATGTTATCAACAAATACTTAGTAAGGTTTTAGCACATCATATTTATTAATGTTCCACGATGAACGCATATGAGATGTTTTTTAATAATCCTAAAAATAATTCTGGAAACAAATATGCAGTAATACAAATTATTATGCACAGCTGGTTATGTTAATTACATTGCTTTTTTGGAGCACACATATACTCTCATTCTAAGACGTAAATGGGACGTAAATATAAACGTATATTAGTCCAAAGGCCCATTGCAATTTTCGTTACCCTGTAGCCCCAAAGGTTTAACCCCCTAGATTGATTTATTTTAGCGCCCTTATAAAGGATCAGGTGGTTCTTTACCCTGATCATTTCAATTTAAGGAATTTTAGCCCCTGGACATCTTCTAAGTACGAAAAATGAGCCTAAAATCAGTTTTTGACCTTTAGCGCTGTTCCTATTGGTATTATCAAAAATGTAAAAAGGGCTTTGATTTTAAGATTATTAAATTTGTGACAAATCAGTGCTGTAACCGTCAAAAACAGTTGAATATGACAATTTAAATACTATCGAAATTACAACAGAAATATCTTATTTACACCAAAAAAAGCACCGAAACTTTAAAATTTTATGTTTTTTCATGTTATTATGTAATGTATAAGTACAATTAAAAATTAGACACATTCTATCAAACTATAGATCATATAAAGCTGTTCTAGAGAAAAAGAGTAGCACAGTTCTCACATATGATGATTTATTGTTTGACATATAATGCTAAAAAATGGGTTATAACTTACATTTCATAAACATATCTGTTTTAGAGCTACTCATCCTCTCCTTCTATATTTTTATTCATCTATAATTAATTAATTATATATATATATATATATATATATAATATATATATATATATATATATATATATAATATATAATCATAAGCATAAAATTATAAAACTTTCTAATCTTGAATGTTATAAATAATGATAATTCAGCAAAAAAGTTACTCCTTAAAACTAACATTAATTATGATTTTTTTAACAGTTAAAACTATGGTTAAACTAAGTAAAACTAAAGGAAATGTTAAAACTAATGTGAATGTATTAAATTTTGAATAAAAAGGAAATAACCATTAAATCCAGGCGGTAGTATAAACTCCTCCATCTATCTTCTAATTATTTTATCATCGTAATAGTTTTTAAACAAAAAATAAATTAAACTATAATTTATAAACTTAGAAATTAAAAAAAAAAATAAGAAACAATATTTTCTAATAGTAGTGAAAACTAATCGCTATATATTTGTCTTATTCTCTTCGCGTAAAATATTTCTTCAGATATTTTATTGCTATGAAAATGGTCACAAAAAAAGCAGAGTAATTAAAGAATATAAAATGTGCAGTGGAAAATAACTTTATTAAATAGGGTAATTTAGTAACTATTTCTTTGATTTTCTCTTTGATTTATGAGCAATTTGCTGATCATTTAATTATGATTAAGTCATGGCTGAAGGATAAACATATATTAAATGCGAGGTGTAGCTAAGAGGATGATTCATTTTATTCTTGAGTCAGAAAAATAATTACTAGTTTAATTTATATATCGAATTTTAATAATACGATTTTTTATTGTTGTAACTATTAGTAATAAAACTACGTGTTCATTTATAGCTCGTAAGAAATACGACTGAAGCAAATCTTTATTTTGACATTCATAGAAATATAATAAAACTAGTAAATAAATAATATTTAAATATACATCATTTCTCTCCCCTTAAGGAAGTTTCGCGGCGAGATCTTAAGTGGTCCGCATGCTTTCGCTCTTCCCGCCCATTTACCATCACACGATATGACAGTTCACCCGTTCTGTATATTAAATATATTAATTTGTATTATTTATATAATTTATATATTATAATATAATAATATTAATATATTATATATAATATATATATATATATTATTATATAAATATATCTTATTTATAAAATATAAATAATAATAAATATATATATATATATATAATATATATATATATATACAATATAATGATGTATATTAAATATACTCAATCCTATGTAGCGCAATAGTAGGAGATACGCTCTATCGTATAATATATTGTCTACGCCTATGCATGGATTCACTTACATGTGCATTTTAAAGTAGTTTATAAGCTTCAGTCTACAACGTAACAGATAGTCTTCTTATTTATGTGTATGCATGGGAGTCACCGTGGTGTTGTTAGTTACGGTGGCCAACACACCAGAATTCAATGGACTTAAACTTTCCGAACCCGAGTTATTTAGTCATGGTTCCAGCACAAAATCCCAGCACGGGCCTCTGGTATTTTTATGAGAGGGATAAAAATTCTACGCACCACGTCCTTCAGAAGGGACGTAAAGCCGATGGTCTCGAGCCAGTGCGTTGTCAGGTACTCGTTAAAGATCCCTTATTCTAATAATTTAGAATAAGGGATCTTATTCTAAATGAAACTGGGTATGACGCAAAATTTTAGACCCTCAATAGTAGATTCATTATAATACCATATGTGGTCTGTCTTGTATTTCAATTGTATGGAGGTTTAGTTTAACAGCGAGGCACGTATTGTTCCTAGTTTTCACTAGACTTATAAGAGTTCATTGAAAATATGTATGATTGCTTGAAAAAAGCATGAGAGGAACTATAGAAATCCACGGCTCTTTCGTCTAGATTAGATGAATTATACCTACACTTGAAATATAAAAGCAATAGAACATTATCTTAGGGAACTGGCAAAAAGGGCCCAACAACGTGGTCTACTTGCCTGGTAGTTACTACGACTCCCCCCATATTACTATGTGTATGCATACATAGTAAGCATGTATATATTACGTATATGCTACGTTTATGTATGTAATAGTATACAAGTATACTACATATTCTTTTACGGTGGAAATTATTTCCAAGGCACTTAGACTTCTTATGTGGGTCCAATGTGTCCGATACTACGTATAAAGTACATAGTAATATACATTATGTATCGTATGTTTATACAAATTACATACTTCTTATTATTTAGCCTAATCTCAATAGTAAATATAATCTAATAAAATTGAATCATATAATAATGGGAAAATTAAATAATAATAAAACCAAAAAGGTTAAACACACGGAAGTGAAGATATCAAATAAAGTTTGAACTGTAATTGTCAGAGATAAACTCTAAGAGTTTAATAGCAAGACCGAGTTAATACTTCTAGACCTATTCAAACAAACACAGCCCAGCACTCAGAACTCAAATTAAATTCGTGACTATTTGACAACCTAATGGCATTAGGGTTCAATTTTTCCTTCGTGCTCAAGAACAAATTTTACTTCGGAAAATTTGAATATCACTCATAAAAATAGCAGAACAAGAATATCATGAAGGTTTTAGGGCTATGGGATGTGTTTATGAATGCGTAATGGTGGATACTTATTGCTTTTTTTAAAATTTAAAAATGAATTTTTAAAAGTGTGACTCTACTAATTACCAAGTGAAATTGGACTACCCAATTTTAAGTTTAGAAAGTAAGCGCGCAGCACCCAGAGCCATCGATCCATTTTGCCACAGAAGAAAAGACTTAAGTTCTTTAAAAATTAAATTAAGAGAATTCATTTGACATTTTGGGTACATTTGCAACTAATTTAACATATTTGGCGAAATATGAGATTTTTAAATTATTGTTAATTTTGAAGAATATATTAACCAAGTCCAAAAATGTTTATCTTTCAGGCAGTACAACTAAAAGTCCTATTATTGACCTGAAACGGACAATTTGGAAGACTAATAAACCGCTCTTGGTTTTGGATTTTTAGGGAGAACTCAATTCTTTTAATACATACCTACCTATGGATTTTTAGGGAGAACTCAATTCTTTTAATACATACCTACCTAATATGAGAGGAACTTTGGCAGTAATTTTGATTCTAACAGATATCAACTGAATCCATGATTTCATTTATGATATTATTTTATTGACAAGATTTACTAAGTATAGTTTGAACAATTGTAAGAATATTTTAGGGTATTAGTTGAAAGATCGACAGCATCATATAACAACTGATGCACCCTCTACTACATAAATAGATCTTACAGCAGATAACCTTTGCTGCATTACAATTCTTGAATTATATTTATAAAAGATCGCAATTGGTCCACAAATATATTTTTCGTATCTTTATAATAATAATCTAAAAAAAATAAGAACGGGGTACCTCGGAACTTTTCCTCATCAAATAGGATTAGCTACGCGCTACGTCAATCCCTCCTACTTCGGACTTGCTTCGCTCGTCCTCAGAATATGCAAGTCGTTAAATTTATACACCAACACGTCTTCAGACTCGCTTAGATCCGTCCATCCTCAGATAGTAATTACATCCGTTTCATTCCCAGCGGTCTCCTAACCAGGCACCGACCACGTCAATGCTGCTTAATGTTTATGATCCAAACAATAATCTTGGATATACTTGTCGTATTGAAACAAAACTTATTTATTATTTAATGTTATACACTTGCACCAAGTTTTATCTGATTTTTTTACATTTTTTTTAAAAAACGTATAAAAGTTTTTCGATAAAAATTAAACTAATGCTGATAATGAAATGCAACTTGGCATATATATTAGTACACGGCTAGCATGGCTACATGCGTGCCAAATCTCAATCTGACCTTAACAATTTTCCGCGTTTTATGATTTATCGAACATTTTGCAAAGACTTTATGCGGGTTAATTACTTCATAAAAATATTTTCCGGATAGCACAACTACACCTATTGACTGATTTTGTACAAAGATTCAACTCTAGCATAAATACAGTGGGAGCTACGATGATAAAAGACACACACTCTTACAGGCAGACAACTTTGTAAAAATCACTTAGATGCCTTAAAAAACACCTACAACAGATAATTTAGATGATATTCCAATGTCGGATTTTTGGAAAACACAATAAATTTCTTTTATACCTACGTTATAATTTCTGTTCTTTAGCTTTTCCTGCTACTATCCTGTCTCCTCCATTTTTTATCTTATAAATCCTTTATAAAGACACATTTTTATATATTTTGTTCTTTAAATTTAGCTATAACTCATATTTTTAGTTATTGTCTTCTCTTTTTTTTTAGTTATAGTGTTATTGAATTGTACCATATTATGGCAAATATGCTTAAAATGGTGTATAATTAAATAAATAAATAAATAAATAAGAAAAAGTAAAAATGGGCAGAATATGTTTAGAACAATTCCATATACACAACATGAATAAAATAAATTACAAAAAGAATACCTACATTTACAATTTAAAATGATACAGCAATAAAAGAGAATAAATTAAAAACTTTTTAACACGCGGTAGAGGAAGTTTATTACACCTAAAATGTAAAATAACAGAAGAAAATGTAGATAGATAAATTTTGAGAGAAAAATTAACTGGAGAATCTGGAGTGAAGACGTATAAAGAATTTCAAGCACGTCACACTACGTACTGACTCCTCACTTGCTGTCAATTGAAACTTGCGTCTACGTGAAAGATTGAATTTTTGCTCCAGGTGGCTTGTTCTGTATATGTATTCAAACATAACTAATTTTTTATTATACCAAGCAACAAAAATAACAATGTTTATTTTACCTCTTACAACTTTACTTGCACATCTCCTATATTGACGAGGAAGCATTGTAACTGCAAAACACATTATTCTACGTTAAATGTCTACGTTTCAGAACACAGGGATCCTCAAATTCGTAAACAAATCATTTCTGTATATTTTTAGAAATGTATTTTTGTAGTTAAAAGTAAAAGACTTACTTTCACTGTATTTTCTTTTTTCATTTAAACCATAGATATAAAGGAAACGTATTGTGTTTCCCATTAGAAATCCTAAACTGGAATTCCAATTGGTTTTAGGACCTCCTGAGTGGTTGTTGCCTTATTTATCCATCCCAGTGTGTTTATTCTAGAAAGTTAAATCCTCGAGGTATGCAAGTAAATAAGATAAGTGTGTCGCGCAATGGCTTGTGTTACATAAACAATAACATGGACTTATAATTAGACAGCTTAACTATAAAAATGCGTTTACAAAAACCAAAATGTATTTTGCTTGTTACATTTCCTAGGTGTTACTCGCATATTAATATTGTGTGGACTAATGTTTTTCAAACCTCGGTAGTATCAAATAATGTATGTTTTGCTTACCAACCATTATGGCAATAGGGGTACCTCTCGTCACTAGTAAATACTTCACTTTATATTCTTTGGAATTTTTATTGAAGGTCAGAGTGAGCTCAAACTCTGTAGGTGCCCTGATGAGTTAGACGTAAAGAAACAGAGTGGGACATGACATTATGTCGAGCCAATAATAATGACAAATGTCGAATGATGGAACAGTTCCCAGATGTAACATTGATTTTGCTTTTTACATTTTCTAGGTGTCTCTCGCTCAATTATCTTGTGTCAACTTGGTAGTATCAAATAATATCGATCTAAATACAATCGGACCTCTATATAACAAACTTATAGGTTCAAGTGAAAAAATTCGTTATATAGAAATTTCGTTGTATAGAAATTGAAACAATAAATAACTCTGTACTATTTTATGATATTTTAATGGATATATAGGATGAATAATAACCTCGCAGTTGCATATTCAGCAGCTTTTTCTTTTATTAGCGGTCCTGTCACAGGCATATTTTTGTCCCTTAACATTGTCACCCACTGTAAAATTGCGTCATCAATGTCCTTGCATACTCGAGAACTTATTTTAAATCGCCACTCGTTTCGTATAACCTAAGTATAGATTCCCGATTTTTTAAAATTGTTGATATAGAACTAGGAGCGATTTTATACTTCAGAGACACGTCTTTTTTTGACTCCATCGTCAGAATCTTTTAAAAATCCGTCAAAGTGCTTGCTTTGCAAGCATTATAAGGGTTTCTCAGATATTTGCATAAATATAATGTATTAATACTATACAATCATACTTATACTCAATATTCTACGCCTCGCTTCATTAGCCTATATGTTAGTATTTGTCGATACCTAATGTTAGAAAAAAAAATAAATAAGTTATAACAAAATATTCCACAGCTCGCTACGCATGCGTTTCTGTGTATCAGAAATCAGTACCTAATTTAGAATCTACACAAAAATATAAGTGCTCGTATTGCTCGTTTCATTTGTATGTTTGTTATTTGCAAATTTCGCAGAGTAAACATAATTTTACCAATTTCACAAGGGCTCATTTCGCTAGCCTATATGTGTCTGTTGGCACTGATTTTAGGAAAAATAATTATAATACAACATAAAATTTGAGTAAACATCAGCTTGTTTAGTACTAGCCAATTTCAAACTATAGAATCAAATTTTTATAAACAATCTAGAGCTCGCTTCCTCGCCTTTTATATTGTTTGTCGATACCTAATTTTTGAGAAAATTAAAACACAGAACAAAATTTAAGGGCTCGCTTCACTCGCCTTTATGTGCTTGGTTGTCAATATCTACCTGAAGAGGAACATTTAAAACAAGGCATAAAATTAAAGCCTCACTTCAATCGCCTTTTTGTATTGGTTTATCAGAACCTCATTTTATAGCATACAGTAAAGACATAACATAATATTCTAGGGCTCGCATCGCTCGCCTTGAGGTGCATGTTTGGTACTAGCCAATTTTAAACTATAGAATCAAACTTATACATAACAATCTAGGGCTCGCTTCGCTCGCTTATAGAAGTTTGTTTGTCAATACCTAAATTTAGAAAAAAAATTAAAACATAAAATAAAATTCAAGGGCTCGCTTCGCTCGCCTTTATGTGCTTGTTTGTCAATATCTACTTTAAGAGAAACATTTAAAACAAGGCATGAAAAGCATGGGCTCGCTTCGCTCGCCTTGTTGTATATGTTTATCAGTACCTTCTTAAGAGTATAAAATAAAAATAACCATACAATACTAGGGCTCGCTTCGCTCGCCTTTATGTGCTTGTTAGTCAATATCTACTTTAAGAGAAACATTTTAAGAAAAGCATAAAAATCATGTGCTCACTTCGCTCGCCTTTTTGTATATGTTTATCAGTACCTTTTTAAGAGTATAAAATAATAAAAATAACCATGCAATACTAGGGCTCGCTTCGCTCGCCTTTATGTGCTTGTTTGTCAATATCTATTATAAGAGAAACATTTTTAACAAGGCATGAAAATCATGGGCTCGCTTCGCTCGCCTTTTTGTATATGTTTATTAGTACCTTCTTAAGAGAAAAAAAAAAAAACATACAATACTAACGCTCGCTTCGCTCGCCTTTATATGCTTATTTGTCAATATCTACTTTAAGAGAAACATTTAAAACAAGGCATAAAAATCATGGGCTAGCTTCGCTCGCCTTTTGTATATGTTTATCAGTACCTTTTTAAGAGTATAAATTAAAAAAACCGTACAATACTAGGGCTCGCTACGCTCGCCTTTATATGCTTGTTAGTCAATATCTACTTTAAGAGAAACATTTTAAATAAGGCATAAAAATCATGGGCTCGCTTCGCTCGCCTTTTTGTATATGTTTATCAGTACCTTCTTAAGAGTATAAAAAATAAAAATAACCATGCAATACTAGGGCTCGCTTCGCTCGCCTTTATGTGCTTGTTTGTCAATATCTATTATAAGAGAAACATTTTAAGCAAGGCATGAAAATCATGGGCTCGCTTCGCTCGCCTTTTTGTATATGTTTATCAGTACCTTCTTAAGAGTATAAAAAATAAAAATAACCATGCAATACTAGGGCTCGCTTCGCTCGCCTTTATGTGCTTGTTTGTCAATATCTATTATAAGAGAAACATTTTAAGCAAAGCATGAAAATCATGGCTCGCTTCGCTCGCCTTTTTGTATATGTTTATCAGTACCTTCTTAAGAGTATAAATAATAAAAATAACTATGCAATACTAGGGCTCGCTTCGCTCGCCTTTATGTGCTTGTTTGTCAATATCTATTATAAGAGAAACATTTTAAGCAAGGCATGAAAATCATGGGCTCGCTTCGCTCGCCTTTTTGTATATGTTTATCAGTACCTTCTTAAGAGTAAAATAATAAAAATAACTATGCAATACTAGGGCTCGCTTCGCTCGCCTTTATGTGCTTGTTTGTCAATATCTATTATAAGAGAAACATTTTAAGCAAGGCATGAAAATCATGGGCTCGCTTCGCTCGCCTTTTTGTATATGTTTATCAGTACCTTCTTAAGAGTATAAATAATAAAAATAACCATGCAATACTAGGGCTCGCTTCGCTCGCCTTTATGTGCTTGTTTGTCAATATCTATTTAAGAGAAACATTTTAAACAAGGCATGAAAATCATGGGCTCGCTTCGCTCGCCTTTTTTTATGTTATCAGTACCTTCTTAAGAGTATAAATAAAAATAACCATGCAATACTAGGGCTCGCTTCGCTCGCCTTTTTGTGCTTGTTGTCAATATCTATTTAAGAAAAACATTTAAAACAAGGCATAAAATCATGGGCTCGCTTCGCTCGCCTTTTTGTATATGTTTATCAGTACCTTTTTAAGAGTAAAATAAAAATAACCATGCAATAATAGGGCTCGCTTCGCTCGCCTTTATGTGCTTGTTTCAATATCTACTTTAAGAAACATTTTAAAAAGGCATGAAAATCATGGGCTCGCTTCGCTCGCCTTTTTGTATATGTTTATCAGTACCTTCTTAAGAGTATAAAATAATAAAAATAACCATGCAATACTAGGGCTCGCTTCGCTCGCCTTTATGTGCTTGTTTGTCAATATCTATTTTAAGAGAAACATTTTAAACAAGGCATAAAAATCATGGGCTCGCTTCGCTCGCCTTTTGTTTATGTTTATCAGTACCTTTTTAAGAGTATAAATTAAAAAAAACCATACAATACTAGGGCTCGCTACGCTCGCCTTTATGTGCTTGTTAGTCAATATCTACTTTAAGAGAAACATTTTAAACAAGGCATAAAAATCATGGGCTCGCTTCGCTCGCCTTTTTGTATATGTTTATCAGTACCTTCTTAAGAGTATAAAATAATAAAAAAACCATGCAATACTAGGCTCGCTTCGCTCGCCTTTATGTGCTTGTTTGTCAATATCTATTATAAGAGAAACATTTTAGCAAGGCATGAAAATCATGGGCTCGCTTCGCTCGCCTTTTTGTATATGTTTTTAGTACCTTCTTAAGAGTATAAAATAATAAAAATAACCATGCAATACTAGGGCTCGCTTCGCTCGCCTTTATGTGCTTGTTTGTCAATATCTATTATAAGAGAAACATTTAAGCAAGGATGAAAATCATGGGCTCGCTTCGCTCGCCTTTTTGTATATGTTTATCATACCTTCTTAAGAGTATAAAATAATAAAAATAACTATGCAATACTAGGGCTCGCTTCGCTCGCCTTTATGTGCTTGTTTGTCAATATCTATTATAAGAGAAACATTTTAAGCAAGGCATGAAAATCATGGGCTCGCTTTGCTCGCCTTTTTGTATATGTTTATCAGTGCCTTTTCAAGAGTATAAAATGAAATTAACCATACAATACTAGGGCTCGCTTTGCTCGCCTTTATGTGCTTGTTTGTCAATATCTACTTTAAGAAAAACATTTTAAGAAAGACATAAAAAACGGGCTCGCTTCGCTCGCCTTTTTGTATATGTTTATTAGAACCTAATTTATAGCATAAAGTAAAACATAACATAATATTCTAGGGCTCCTTCGCTCACCTTTATTTGCTTGGTTATATTACTGCTTGGTGCCTTACGTCGATATTTTTGCGGTGTAATAGCCGCCATTTTGAAAAAGCGATGCATATTTGTGTACTACCCATCGATACCTACAATTTGATACCCCACATGATTTTTCAAAAAAATATTTTTTTTTGGCGCGTGCGCGTATGGGCGATTTTGAAATTGCTAAAATTAACTTTTGAAACTTTTCTCCGAAGAATTTCTATGGCCCGGAAAGTGCTTTTATTGGCTATTGGTCCCATATTTTTAGGGCTTCTCCTTATGCCTTAAAAGGGGGGGGGGACAAGCATTTTTTGGTGGTTTTTGAGATTTTTGGCGGGTGTAATAGCCGCCATTTTGAAAAAGCGATGCATATTTGTGTACTACCCATCGATACCTACAATTTGATACCCCCATGATTTTTAAAAAAAATTTTTTTTTTTTTGGCGCGTGCGCGTATGGCGATTTTGAAATTGCTAAAATTAACTTTTGAAACTTTTTCTCCGAAGAATTTCTATGGCCCGGAAAGTGCTTTTATTGGCTATTGGTCCCATATTTTTAGGGCTTCTCCTTATGCTTAAAAGGGGGGGGACAAGCATTTTTTGGTGGTTTTTGAGATTTTTGGCGGGTGTAATAGCCGCCATTTTGAAAAAGCGATGCATATTTGTGTACTACCCATCGATACCTACATTTGATACCCACATGATTTTTTCAAAAAAATATTTTTTTTTGGCGCGTGCGCGTATGGGCGATTTTGAAATTGCTAAAATAACTTTTGAAACTTTTTTCTCCGAAGAATTTCTATGGCCCGGAAAGTGCTTTTATTGGCTATTGGTCCCATATTTTTAGGGCTTCTCCTTATGCCTTAAAAGGGGGGGGACAAGCTTTTTTTGGTGGTTTTTGAGATTTTTGGCGGGTGTAATAGCCGCCATTTTGAAAAAGCGATGCATATTTGTGTACTACCCATCGATACCTACAATTTGATACCCCACATGATTTTTCAAAAAAAATTTTTTTTTGGCGCGTGCGCGTATGGGCGATTTTGAAATTGCTAAAATTAACTTTTGAAACTTTTTCTCCGAAAATTTCTATGGCCCGGAAAGTGCTTTTATTGGCTATTGGTCCCATATTTTTAGGGCTTCTCCTTATGCCTTAAAAGGGGGGGGACAAGCATTTTTGGTGGTTTTTGAGATTTTTGGCGGGTGTAATAGCCGCCATTTTGAAAAAGCGATGCATATTTGTGTACTACCCATCGATACCTACAATTTGATACCCCACATGATTTTTCAAAAAAATTTTTTTTTTTTTTGGCGCGTGCGCGTATGGGCGATTTTGAAATTGCTAAAAATAACTTTTGAAACTTTTTCTCCGAAGAATTTCTATGGCCCGGAAAGTGCTTTTATTGGCTATTGGTCCCATATTTTTAGGGCTTCTCCTTATGCCTTAAAAGGGGGGGGACAAGCATTTTTTGGTGGTTTTCGAGATTTTTGGCGGGTGTAATAGCCGCCATTTTGAAAAAGCGATGCATATTTGTGTACTACCCATCGATACCTACAATTTGATACCCACATGATTTTTCAAAAAAATATTTTTTTTGGCGCGTGCGCGTATGGGCGATTTTGAAATTGCAAAATTAACTTTTGAAACTTTTTCTCCGAAGAATTTCTATGGCCCGAAAAGTGCTTTTATTGGCTATTGGTCCCATATTTTTAGGGCTTCTCCTTATGCCTTAAAAGGGGGGGGACAAGCATTTTTTGGTGGTTTTTGAGATTTTTGGCGGGTGTAATAGCCGCCATTTTGAAAAAGCGATGCATATTTGTGTACTACCCATCGATACCTACAATTTGATACCCCACATGATTTTTAAAAAAAATTTTTTTTTTTTTGGCGCGTGCGCGTATGGGCGATTTTGAAATTGCTAAAAATTAACTTTTGAAACTTTTTCTCCGAAGAATTCTATGGCCCGGAAAGTGCTTTTATTGGCTATTGGTCCCATATTTTTAGGGCTTCTCCTTATGCCTTAAAAGGGGGGGGGACAAGCATTTTTTGGTGGTTTTTGAGATTTTTGGCGGGTGTAATAGCCGCCATTTTTGAAAAAGCGATGCATATTTGTGTACTACCCATCGATACCTACAATTTGATACCCCACATGATTTTTCAAAAAAATATTTTTTTTTGGCGCGTGCGCGTATGGGCGATTTTGAAATTGCTAAAAATAACTTTTGAAACTTTTTCTCCGAAGAATTTCTATGGCCCGAAAAGTGCTTTTATTGGCTATTGGTCCCATATTTTTAGGGCTTCTCCTTATGCCTTAAAAGGGGGGGGACAAGCATTTTTTGGTGGTTTTTGAGATTTTTGGCGGTGTAATAGCCGCCATTTTGAAAAAGCGTTGCTTATTTGTGTACTACCCATCGATACCTACAATTTGATACCCCACATGATTTTTCAAAAAAATATTTTTTTTTGGCGAATGTGCGCATTCGCTCATAAATCGACAGATGCGCATGTGATATAGTTGGCTATATTTTTCCTGTTGTTGGATAAAATAGTTACACATGTATACCAAATTTCAACTTCCTATCTATTGTAGTTCCTGAGATGAGAAATCGGACAGACAGACGCTCGACAGAAAGTATAAGGGTTTCGAAGATTATCTTCGAAACCCTAATAAATTGATTTTTTCAGAAAGGGACAGCGATTTCCGTTTTGAGCGTTTTTTTACCCTGACCTATAAAAGTACGATATATTATATAAATACAAAGTGGAATATTACAGATGTCACAAATCAGTCTACCGCTGTAGTTATCTATCTGCATGCGTGTGTGTGTTTATGTTATTAGAGTAACTCCTAGTGTATTTAATGCTAGATAGTTGGAACTTTGTTCAAAAATTAGTCTACCACTGTTGTTGTGCTATTCGGGAAATATTTTTATGGCGTTTTTAACCCGCAATAATGACTCAGCAAAAATTACGAAAAATCATAAAACTCGGAAAAATTATGTAATCAAATTGAGATTTAGCACGCATAAGACTAGTTTATAGATAGTTTATAAGACTAACATAAGTGCCAAGTTTCATTTTATTATCTAGGGAACATTGATGTCACTGTGGAGAGTTAGGTTACATCTCTAATAATTACAATCACTATAATTATTACAAATTTATAATAATACAAAACAATAACAATACCCTTGATCATTAATAATGGAGATAGTAAGATACCTAGAATACCGTTATCCCACCAAGTCATCGTGTAACAAACACAGAAAACATGGACTTAACATGAAGATAGATGTATGCATAAGTAATTTCATTAAAATTTTTAATAATTTCCTAAGTAAGTGTTTATTTATGGTACGAAGAACCAAGTTAAAAAATCACTGGAATTTTGCGATATGGATGTTAGATTTCTCATAATATGATGTAAAGCTGGTTTTGATATAGATATGGATAATATTATGATATGCTCAAATTTTAGATTCTAACGTTGTGGAAATATTACCAAATCGGGTATTACAATAATTACTTTTTCCTGAAAAATTACAAACAAATATTGGTACATGATATAATTGTGAGAGAGACACCTAGGAAATGTAAGAAGCAAAATGCAATGCTACATCTGGGAACAATCATTCGGCATTCGACAGTATCGATGGCTTAACATAATGTCATGTCCCACTCTGTTTCGTGACGTCTAACTAATCAGGGACAGAGCCTAAACTCATATTGACCTTTAATTAAAATTCCGAAGAATATAATGTGAAGTATTTACCAGAGACGAGTGATGAAACAGTTCCCAGATACAACATACAAACATACAATTCCTATGTGTGTCTAGCACAATTATATTGTGTTAAATATTCATGTTTTGTAAAACTCGGTAGTATCAAATGACATAAATATAGGTACATTTAAATTTTCGGGGGTCGATTACCATGGGTTAGCCATTTTCTATTTTCCATTTCCAATGGAAATTATACTAAATTATTTTGGTAAATTCTATTTACCGAAATAATTAAACCTGCAGCTAATTTAATATTCACCAAGAATAATAGCCGTATTTTTATCTGTATATTTAGAATTATTAGTCAAAAACAATTATTTGTTTAGGAATAGAAGGAAGAAGTTTATATAACGTCAAAGGATGCTTCATACTGAAAGAGAACATTATAAGAAAAGTAGGGACCTAGAAAGCTCTATTTCACTGAACGACTAAGGACACTTAGACACTTAATTAACTTAACTCTAGTCAAGGGGCTTAGGAGAAAATTTCACTTTCCCTTTAAACTTGAAAATGTCTACTTACAGTGAAAGCGAGGTAACAGTTTCCCTGAATTCACTAGAAAATCAATAGCCTAACAAAAGTAGTTTTTGGACAGGCCTATCTACGAATTCTTCACAATAACCTAACTAGAAAGTCAATTGATTGTTGCATGTATTAGATTTGTATCACCATCGAAATTTAACATAATATATAATTAATATATCATAGCTATCATTAGCTTGATAGCTACGTGCTGAATTATATTTTACTTTTATTGACTTTAGTTTTAACAAAATATGAATTACAAGGCTCAAACCATAATCTCCATAGTTATGCATAAATAAATATATCATAGGGGTAGACGTCGAAAAAATGTTAAAAGACGAAGTAAATAGCAGAGTTAATAAATAAAATTCCATCAAATTTCAAAATTTTCTTTCATGGCTACAGAAATATTTACGTTAAAAGGACTTGGTCGTGATCATGAAAATTTAACGAAGCATACCAAGAACACCAATATAATAGGAGGGGGTGAATATGGGAGCGGATAGTAGATGGGACTAGGGTAGCATGGAATAGGAGAGCTGTCATATAAAATTAAAATCGGAGGAGTGGAAAAAACATGCAAATTAACTTAGATGTAGAATAAAGCCATAGAAATCAGCAGTTCTAAGGAAGGACAATCATTAATCCATAGAAATTTATTTATTAATCCATCTCTTTTTTTCTTTCTATCTATTAATCTCTTTCTTTCTTATTTTTTTCCAAGTGTTAATATCGCCTATTAATTTCTTAAAAGAGCCAAATGTTCAATAATTATGTTTGTCATAAAAATGCTAATATTTTTTTTTTATCATTAGCATTAATCCATACACAGTAAATCATATATTATTTTATTACTGACATAAAATAACTGTATGGCTGCTAAAGACCAACTTAAAAACTATCCAGTATTTACCGACTTCTAAATTTACTGAGTTCGAAATCAAATACTTCGGGAAACATTCAGCATGGGAAGTATTTATAGATAAATAAATGTTAATTTTAATAAGAAAACGTTAAGTCATTTGAAACGTTTCAATTCTGCCACAAAAATAGTAAACTTTGTTCACTACATTTTTAGCAACAATACATTTATTTATTATTCAAATACATCTATCATATTTACATAAATATATATTCAGCCGATAAATGATAATGGACACTTCACTATCCACTTAAATTTGTCCTCTTTAAATATTTTTTCTTATTGATTATTTAAAAGGCGTAGAGCTTAGTAATTTGGCAATAAATAAAGGAAGTGCTGCGCCAGAATACAGAATCAACGTTATTTGTGTTTCGTTCCAACTGGATAAAACTCCTGGAATATCCGAAACCGGCATTTCAACTGAATTGTTAATTTCAGGTGATATAAAGACTGAGTGGTTTTTACAAATTTGTTTGTTTGTATGTACTGTATATGTGTTTGTATGTGTGCGTCTGTGAAAAGTGTAGCTCCTTGTGTTTAGGCTAGAAAGTTAAAACTTGGATCAAAAACCTATCTTTTAGTTTATTGCTATCCAGAAAATATTTTAGATTGTGTAAAGATGGTTGTTGCAAAACTAGTGTTAAACAGCATTGAACCAAATGGACGTGGATGACTGTTGGGAATAACAGGGATATTTTTATGATTGAAGCCATGAGTGTAATGAATCTGAACATGGAACATGTAGTCTAATAAAAATCAGTCAAAATTTATATTCTTAGGGCGGGCGAAGCGAGTCAAAAGTGGTGAGGATAAGCATTGCGACTTCTGTGCGATTTAAAAAATTTCCGTGGTACCCGAACGAGATTGTTTTATATTTTATTTATCAAAAGAAGATAATATATTAAAATTAATTACGAACTTAAAGGTCAACAAATTATATAAAAAAAGTTAAATAAAAAAGTTAAATACTAAAAAGAAGAACTTAAAGCAGAAATCAATGGAATAAAAGGGAAGGAGTGGAGAGGGGGGTGAATGGAATTCTTCTCCTAATAACTAATTTTGAAGGGAAATTCTCAGGCCTAATATTGTAACTTTTTATCTGGTAGAAATATTATGTTCTTGATTCAAATAAAAAATCAATATTTATTTTTAATGTAATTTTTTTTCAAAAATTTTATAATGAATAAAGATAATGATTGTTATAAACGAGCTGTATGGAGCTAATTCAGCAAGAATTAATCTAATTCATACAAGAACCTACCGGTTGGTTAGACTAAGGTGGTAAGACATGTGCTGTTAAAAGGCGAGGCAAGCAGCAAGTAAGTGAGAAGATTCCATTTGATGCCAACTATGTAGATCTTTTGACGAATCAAGTTGGATATATAATAAATATATAAATAATTTATTTCTCACTTCTGTTAAAATACTACAATTTTTACAATAATTAGTTTTGTTTTTAGACTTCATTATATAATAAGTTATTCAAGTAAATTTAGAGTAACAATACGTAAAGCCTCCTATGTTCACTGTGAGATTAAAAAAATCAAGGGTAAGATCCGCAAGCTGCACGAATGTTCTTTGAAATAAGAATTTTCTTGCTTATCAATCCAATTTTTGCTTTTGTTTTTAGTGAATTTCTAATTAGCAGAGCAGTAGCGTTAATTGTTGTTTATTTTTTTTTTTAAATGCACACATGTATCCTATAGAAGACACTGCATGACACAGCGTTTTTTGCACTGATTTGAAGCTCAGTTCATGCTAATTTCCAAAAGGATTTCAAAAAAAATCCGACGAATTAATCAGTAATTTGTGACGCTACTACTCAGGTTATTAAATATGCACCGGAAACTTAGGCAAAATTGGATTGAAAAGCAAGGAAGCGCGCATTATAAAGAAAGTTCGCCCGGCATTCGGAAATGCATGCCAGAATTATTAGCGATAAAATATTAGCCCCGGTTCCAAGATTCGAACCTCAGAACCCTAGCATTAAGAAGTCTTATCAAGTTCGCACTGGTTTTATTGAATTCAGCACACCCAAAAAAACAAGGAGCGGGTGTAAAACGAGTACGTTATAAAGTTCGGTGAGTGAACCTTTTAACTTCAAGTTCTATGATAACCATAGAGTCAAGTCTAGGAGGGGACAGTATTTTTTTGTTAGATGATTTATTTACATTTCAGTTAGGTTTAGTAAAATATTGTTACGAGCACGTTAAGTAACTTAATAATTCTGGCGCGGAAGTCTTCAAGCCTGCCATTAAAATGTGTGCTTACTTGCTACAAGTTATATCTTGCTTAACTTTTCTATTCATGATTCATAACCTGAAGGAGTACCATTACTACGTGTTACTTAATTGTTCCCAAGTTATTAAAAAAAAGGCGCTTAAACATTTTAAAACTTAAAATAATCAGTGATATTAGTGCGAATAAATCTGTGCATTTCCGATTTTAGAATGATTTTGATAGTTTTGTATAACCTTTAGGAAAAATATACGCATTTTGTATGAAAATTAGGAAAATATTGAGTAACAAGAAGTAACACTACTTCTTCAGGTTATGAATAATAAACAGAATATTTAACCACGATATAAATTTTAGAGCAAGGAAGCCCGCATTAGAAAGGAAATTCGTCAGGCTTGCTAACCTCCGCCCCAGATTTTTTATTTTTCTAATGAAACATATTTTATTTGTTTAAATGAAATAAATATTTTATTACTATAAATACCAAATAAACCATATTTTAATGTTAATATACTTAGTGACTATAAAAAGAGAACAAAAAATTCATTAAACATGACATAAAAAATTAAAGTATTCAGACTCATTTTATTACTCTTAACATTTTCTAATGATTACAAATAATCTTTAGCCTTTCAAATGGAGAGGTACTTGTTATGGGTAATTTTAATGTTGATTCTCTTAAAGATTCAAATAATAAAACTTTATTATTACATCTATTAAATTCTTTAAAAGCGGTTTCTCTCACAAATGAATCTATTCGATTTAATTTTAATGGAGGCTCTGGGTTGGATAATGTGATAGTATCTGAAGGTTTATGAAAGTCATGTACTGCAAGGGTTGATCATAATGGTCTTTTGGATCATAGTGCTTAATGTTTCAAATTTTGTATCTCTGAGCCATTCAAATCTAATAAAAAATTATATCATTTGATACAATCGAGATTTGCAAAACATGAATAGTTGACACAATATAATTGTGCGAGAGACGCCTAGGAAATGTAACAAGCAAAATGCAATGCATCATTTTGGAACTGTTCCATCATTCGACTTTCTTTATCATTGATGGTTCGACAAATTGTAAAGTCCTACTCTGTTTCGTTACGTCTAACTCATCAGGGCGCCACAGAGCCTGAACTCACTCTGACTTTCAATTTAATTCCAATGACTGTAATGCGATGTATTTTTCATTTTGCTCATTACATTTCCTAGATGTCTATCGCACAATTATATTGTGTTAATGAAAAAGTATCTCCCAAATATGTTGAAATCCGGCGCTATACGGAAACCAATTTAAATTATTTTCATAATTTATTACAGAGAGCTGACTTGAATCAAGTATATCTTCAAGGCACAGCTAATATGAAGTATGAATCTTTTTCCAAAATCTTTTCCTGGTGCTACCATGTAGCAATTTCTATTGGTTAAAGTGAATGTTAATACTCCTAAACATCTCTCTTGGGTCATTTCAGATCTACTTGATTCTAGTCAACGCCTAAAAGATGCTTTTTTAGTAAGTATATTAACTAATGATCCAAGAGCCGAACCTGAAAAAATGTGACTCATTTGGGACTACTTCAAGCCAAATTATTCTGAAAATATACCTTAAATTATGAAGGAAAAGCATAGTCAGCCTATCCAGAGTTAAGGCTTTCATATGATTGCACAAGCTTATAATTTTATAAAACCGCACTAATTTCAGTTTTCTTGCAATAAGTGGCTCTCTGTGAGTCGTGTGCAAAACATGAAGAGATAATTTTTAAAGCTGATAAAATTTTCTATAAAACGAGTGTTTAACCATCAAAATCGGATGACTTAAACCAAGGTTATGGATCTTCCAAAAACATAAAAAACTGTTATTTTATGCAAAGTCAGCGAATTTCTTTTAAAATATATTGATTTTTCATGAATATTTTGGCCATTTAACAAATTTCATAACTTTAGTTGTATTTATCCGATTTTGACGAAAAAACACTCGTATCTTAGGAAACTTAATCAGCTATAAAAATGGTCATGTTTTGTACACGACTTATAGAGAGCCACTTATTGCAAGAAAACTAGAATTAGTGCTATTTTATAAAATTTTAAGCATGTGCAATCATATGAAAGGGTCCACTCATAACAACAAATCTGAAAACAAAGTAGAAAAAGCTTGGGAACTGATAGTATTAAGATGTCGGTAGTTAAAAAAGCTTACACTATTGTTCTGATGTTTTTCTACATGTTTTATCATGTTGTTTTACTGCAGGGACTTTTTAATTATTAAAGCAATCACCTGTAGTTCCTATGTTTAAGTCTGGAGACAAAACCAATGTTAATGATTATAGACCTCTATCTTAGTTTAGCCCTTTTTCAAAACTAATAACAAAATACTGTACATAATAGATATATTAGCCCCTGAACAACATGGCTTGAGATCAGGCTTTTCAGTTAATTTAGCTTCATCGAATGCTGTTCATGAGGTCCTAGATAATAAGTTATGTATAGATGATAAGTTGTATGTTGTTGCTTTATTTTTTCCTAAGTATTTGATTTACTTAATATTCCTACTCTATTATGAAAATTATATGAGATCGGTATAAGGGGTTCTTTATATGACTTACTTAGATAATTCTTAACTGGACGTTCTTTTAACGTTTTTATTAATAGCACCAAGTCTAAAGAATCTTTTACTTCTTCTGGTTTGCCTCAGGGTAGTATCCTAGGTCCGCTTCTCTTTGCTATTTACATCAATCAGCCAGCATGGCTTAAAAGTATAGTGAAGGATTGCTTCGTTATTATTTATGCTGACGATTCATCTTAGTTTACAGTGGTGGTGTTAGTAATTTAGAAATATGTGTTAATTATTTGTTGTCAGGGTTTTGTTGAGAGGTGTTTTAATAATAAGTTAATTTTAAATAAATAATATTTTTAAAAGCGTTTCTGTGATATTTACGACAAAAACATTACGACAAAAAGATATTTTGTCGTAATATTAATAGATCTCAAACATTTTTAATTAATTCCTTAGTCCTGTATATTGTGTGCCTTATATTAAAGTCTTAGGTTTAATTTTTGATAATAATTTTAAATATAGTTACCATGTTGAGTTCGTTTTTGCAAAGCTAAATTCTGTGTAAAATTTAGTTAGGAAACTTAAAAAGTTCATTGCAACGAAAGTTTTATTGATGTTACACTACGGATGGGCATTCCCCTATCTATCAAATCATATTTTATCATTGGACCCGAGCACTGCGGCAAAAAGGGTTTTGATTTTACAAAATAGATTAATTCGTTTAATTTTTAAAATTGGCCCAAGGAAAACTTATAAAAAGGCTTTTACAACAAATCAAATTATAACATTTCCTTCCTTGATCGTTTAAGAGTCGTGTAAGCTAGTGAGAAAATACCCAAACACATTTCAAACTCACTTTAGCGTACACAAAGCTAGATGTGTACCCAGTAAAATGTAGAACATCATTATTTAAAGCGTCGCCATTCAATCTAGCTATAAGTTGATACAAAAAACCACCTCACTCAGTTAAGTCCATTGAAAAGATCAACTCCTTTATTAAAGAAACTAAAAAATGTTTGATATAGAAAGTATATTATTCACTCCAGGATTATATTTCATAAAGTGTATTGTGCTTAATTATTTCTGTATGTTATGTTTTTTATTTAATTATTTGTGTATTTTTTGACTTGTTATATATTTATTTATTAAGGCATTTAACCAATAAAGAATAATAATAATAATACTGAGCTGAGTCAGCGGTGCTCAACCTATGTGATCCCTTAGGACTGACAGTTTTATCTCGATTCCATATGGGCCATATTCTAAATTTCCCATGTATAGGTCGGTCCCACGACCAACGGCTAGGCTTTCGGCAAACTTTTATACAGATTTATCTCATCTAGTTAAAGTTTTTCAATAAATAATTTAAACAAAAAATCTTTGAAGGGGTGTCTCGTGTGGCAGGAGTTGGACCCAGGATTGTGTCAAGCTGCTTCAGAGATCTCTAATGACTAAAAATAGGTTTAAAAAATGGATATATGAATGAATACATACATATGTACATGTTTGTGAACCTATATACATGTATGTATGTATTTCTAGCAGATTTAAGTAAGCACGCTATCTCTCGGACGGATTTATATTTTTTATCAATCGTCAGTGCAATAATTACCCTTGGCTAGAACATAAACCCCATTGAAAACCAGTTCGATCTCAGGTTTACGGTTTATGCTTCACAGTCGGAACAGCATCATTTTTAGATGTCTTACAATTTGCATGCATTTTTCAAAAGAAATGCGCAATATCAGAGCCATATTTCGGATGTTAGAGCCTTATACTAGCCTCATGTCAGATCCTTATACTATCAGATCCTAGCCTCATATCAGATCCTTATACTAGCTCATATCAAGCCTCATATCAGATCCTTATACTAGCCTCATATCAGATCCTTATACTAGCTCAGATCCTTATACTAGCCTCATACCAGATCCTTATACTAGCCTCATATCAGATCCTTATACTAGCCTCATATCAGATTCTTATACTAGCCTCATATCAGATCCTCATATCAGACCCTTATACTAGCCTCATATCAGATATCAGATTCTTGCTAGCTTCATATCAGATATCAGAACCTTACTAGCTTCAGTTCGAATATTAGAGCCTTAATATCCTTATATCGGATATCAGAGCCTTACTAGCTTCATATCGAGTATGAGAGCTTCACTAGCCTCTATCAGATATCAAAGCCTCACTAGCCTGATATGGGATATTATAGCTTTACTATTCTCATATCGGACATCAGAGCCCTACTAGCCTCAAACCAGATATCCGAGCCTTAAAAGATGAAAGGATATTTTTCGTGCACTGCCATGTACTATTGATTTTGTCTATCTTCCTTACATAAATCGTTTAATTGACAACAGGTTTTAGTTTAAAAATATTATATTTTATAAAGTACATTACAAATTACATTGTTTACAATAGACATTTAAAATGTTATACAAAATATGATAATTTATTAAACATGCACTCAATTGGTCAAATAACAACTTTTAATTACAGGCAATTCAAATTTTGTTTTACCAAATAAGTGACAATGTTATTTAGTGATTTTTTGTATTCTTCACCCATAACTGATAGGAATGTATATTTACAACTGTCATTCAACCATTCAGCAAACTCTGGATCGGACACAAGCTCGTCTTTACTTTCGTCCTGAATATACATCGCCTCCGTTATTGATATGTCCATCATATCCGAAGAAATGTTGTTAATTTTACAGAAAAGAGCCATGCCGCAGTTTGGCAAAAATGATACACTGACATGGGTTTTAAATGAAACAAATAATTTCAAATTCATAACATCTTGATCGTATTGATAATCTTGTCCACTAACCGTAAAATATTTACCTGATAAAGAAAACGTCTTCTCATGTACCACGGACAGTTCCATTAAACCATTGCCGTCATCATTCTTCTTCAAAACATTCATAGTAAATTTTGATGAAGATACAGGATCACACATACCATCACAAAAATTTGTAGTAAGGGTTTTAGCCTTTACGGTATCGTGTCCCGGAGCACCGGTCATAGAGAGGGGAGAATAAAATTCAACATTGTTCATCGTTACATTGCAGAAGTTCAAGAGTGGGTTCAGTGGAGGAAAGCCTTTGTGAATTGCTACTGACACAGCATATTCCAAGCTACTACACGCATTCGAATTATGTACATAATACACAACTATAAAAAGTAGTTCTATGTATGAACTTAGTTTTGTCATATTTAGTACTTTAGATTCTTAATAATTAATATCAAGATGTGTTAATTACATTAATAAAGTAACTTACAGTTATTAAAATTAAACTACGTTTAATTTGACGCGACTACTTCAACTTAAAATGACAACTACAACTTGTAAAAATGAAACTGGATATTTATAGTTATTTTTTATATCTATCTAAAAATTTAATGGTTTATGCTTTATATGTATAGCATATACATATGTTGGTTTATTTCAAATACTTCAACCTGATTACTCACCTCCCTACGGAGCTATTGCGTTTTAAAATTGCTTTCTACACCTATTAAATTGACTACTGGGAATTTTAATACCTATTTTTTGTGATAGTCTGGCATGTATGGTAATCTGACTACCAAAATATGTTTTACTAAAGTTAACTTTAATAAAGTTAAATTTGAGCAAATCATTGTATGAATCATTTCTGAAACTGTGTCATATCCTGGACAATTTGGTACCAATGAAAAAAACATCGGGTACGGCGTACCTCGGAACTTTTCCTCGTCACATTGTATTCGCTTCGCTCATCCTTTCTCGCTTGGCTCGTCCTAAAATAGTAATTAAATTCGTTTCATTCCCAGCGGTCTCTCATCTAACCACGCTCGATGCTACTTAACTTTAATAGTCTTACAGTTATCAAGGATATACTGGTTGAAACTTAGGGTACTGAAACGAAATTTAGTGTACCTATTTTTTTATTACGTAAAAGTTTACTCATGTACTAAATTCCAACATAATTAGATTATTTCCCGATTTTTTACATTTTTTTAAAAGTTGTACAAATCATTCAATAAAAATTGAACTAATGTTGATAATAAAATAAAACTTAGCACATATATATATATATCTTATATATAGCTACATGCGTGCCAAATTTCACATCGGATCACATTATGTTTAGTCAAAACTTTAGATAAGTCATTATTACGGGTTAATAAAAAAAAAAAAAACAAATGCCCGTTTTAGGGCCTTTCGGCCCATCAGGGTATTAACCCTGTGGGAACCACCTCAGGTTGGTTGCATCTACTACACTCTAAGAATTAATTAAAGTTGGCGAAATCATTTTAATACAAATACTATTCATAAAATCTTAGAGCATAGCCCGGGCTGCGAACCCCGGAACTCCGGTGCCGAAATCGAACGCCTTTACGATCACGGACACGGAGGCAGACTGCGGGTTAATAACGTCATAAAAATATTTTACGAATAGCACAAACAAGGAAGATTGATTTTTGTAAAACTTTTAACTCTCTAGCATAAATACACAGAGCGCACGATAATAACACACACACACACACACGTACAGACAGACAACTTTGTGAAAACCACTCAGAAGGTCTTTAAAGTACCTGAAACGGATAATTTTACTGACATCCCGATTTCGTATTTTTTTTTGCTAACACTATACATTTTCTATATACTTACGATATAAATGAGGAAAATTATAAATATATAAGTGGGAAATGTTACTTGTGTTTTCCAAACGATAGCCCGTGGACCAATTACTGAAATTTATAAATATTAATATCAATTAATTCTTTGGGATATGACAGAGTTTGTGAAATTAGTAATATAAAGTCATACTCCAATTTAACGTTTTAATGTTTCCCGTGGAAATCATATTTTGGTAATTAGGTTAACATACATGCCAGACTATTACCAAACCGATAATTGGGTATTTAAAGAGGTAGGTACTAATTTTATCGCGATATCTTCACACGAGGCTGAGTTAATTTATATATATATATATATATATATATATATATATATATATATATATATAATATATATATATATATATATATATATATATATATACACATATATATAAATATATATATATATATATATATATATATATATATATATATATATATATATATATATACATATACATATATATATATATATATATATATATATATATATATATATATATATATATATAAATTTATTTTTTTTTTAAATTTTGCATGGGTCTCCTGGCCCATAGATGAAGACTGTGATTATTTCGTAAGTGAAATGTTTTATTTTATTTATATAGAAATATTTAGATTTTTAAATTCTCTTATTTCTTGCTTTATTTATTTTATTTTATTTTTTTTGTTATTGGTCATTCTTATTTAATTTATCTATTTTCATTACACTATCTAAATAGATTGATGTTTTCTTGTTGCAAAGAGTATAGGTCCCTGATGAAGAATTTGTAGTTAAATTCGAAACGTTGGCAGAAATAAATATATAGTTTTCATGTAAAAGCTGTGTTTTTATTCATAACCTTATCCCAAGATTGGTGGAGACGCGTATATATATATAATATATATATATATATATATATATATAATATATATATATATATATATATATAATATATATGTGTATAAATAACCCTTAAGTCTAGCGATAAATGCTTATAAAAATTACTAAATGTATAATGCAACGATCAAAACGAACAGAACACTTTTTCGCATTTATAAACTTTCGGAAATTTGGCTGTCATTATTTACTACTCCAAATGACCAAGTTGTCGGTAAAACCGTGATAAAAATTGAAAATTCTTATAATACGGTTGGCAAACAAAATATTGTGTTGGGTTCCGTTTTATTTTTTGGCGCTCTATGTTGAATAAAACTGGTCTTTAGTAGATACACAAATTCACAGTACTGAAAACCAAAGTTCCTAGGTTCAAAGCTTGGTACCAACAATTTTTCCGTTATATTTACACTACATATAAATTTGGACCTACAAAGTACCAGGAAGCGGATATTTTTGATCAAATCCTTGCTTCGGAATTTTCGGTGCAAACACCTAAATTTTCTTATGTACTTAAGGTATAAATAAGAAGTAAAAATTATCCCCCCCCGTTGTTTCCCCCCCCGGAAACCCTTTGTTTCCGTGATCACCTTTGTATATATAGATTAAATAGAGAATATTTTCTGGATTATTCTTATTTAGAACTCATATGTATTCTAAGGTAAAGGTTTTCTAAAGGTAACGTTTGGTTAAAACTATTTTAAATAAATTCAAAATAGAAACTTACATAACAGCATAACTTTTCCTATTATAGAGTCAGAAAACTATGAAAGTAAATAAGGAGACGACAATTTATTTTATTCTTGTCAGTAGGTTTGCTAGAAGGCTGTTGCGGAAGAATGGACTTAACACAACATTTGCTTTTATGAAACATATCACGCTAGTATGCTCTTGATTTGTATTTTGTTTGTTGACCGATTGATGGATGAATATAAAAATAAACCAGACTTGAAAATAACAATATATTTTCAAACCAGTGCCTTCTGAATTAAAACTCTGAACAGAGATTGAAAATAAAGACCAGCCCACCCTAAATTTTTCTTCCCTAATAATTCACCCACGTATGAAAGTATAGATTAACTTTAGATTTACTTTCTAACGTCTCTAATGAAAATGGAAAGTAAGAAAGAAAGGATATTTTATCAAAACGTCGGACCGGTAATGCTGACGTACATAGAGGTTTAAAAAATCCGAAAAATTGTTTTTATTAATTTAAAAAACTGTCTAAAATTTAAATGTAGGAAATTATAAACCTAAGGAGTGGTTAAATATTTTAAAGCCTGACCAAGAAAATTAAAAATCTGGGATGATTTACATGATTGGTGTCCATATTATTTTAGTTGTGATATATGTGAGACAAAAATATCACATTGTCTCATTTGTGCCTACTCATCACTACTAAAAATCTGGGGTATGAAAAACCTAGCTTTATGAAAATGGTTATTTTGAGAATTGCCAACCTAAACATAGTATGTTTTATTATCAACTATAATGTGTTACCATAACGTCCGATTCCTATTTATTTTTTAAATGAAATGGTTACTCGACTTTGGCATGACTTGAAATTTTCAGCTTTTCTTTGATCTCCGGTTTTACTTATTTTGTGACAATTAAATATTGTTAGTAGACATTAGTTAAGGACATGACGTCTATCATGAGACTGAAATATCTTGGAGCGTCAATGAACATGAGAAAAATATGTCTAGTTTTGTATAAGTTTAATGTAGTGAACAGCATGAATAAAAAGACATGATATATTGACTCGAAGAATAGGAATATTATTTTTAGGAGGTTTTGTCTGTAGGACATGAAGTATTACGAATCATTTATAACATAGCTTGTATGGCTTAGGTCAACAAAAGAATATATTATTTATTCATCATCTCTAACATATGTAAGCTACAATAAAAAAATGTCATTAAATTAATTAAAATAAATTAAATAAAAGTTTTAAAAATTAACTAGTAGTAAAAAAAATCAGCATCTTTTAAATGTTAACAGAATGTATAAGTTAGAGTATTACGTAAGAATAACTTACACGTTAAACTAGAGTATAAGCTAGAGTGTAAGCTAAAGTATAAGCTAGAGAGTAAGCTAAAGTATAAGCTAGAGAGTAAGCTAAAGTATAATCTAGAGTGTAAGCTAGAGTGTAAGCTAAAGCATAAGCTTGAGTGTAAGCTAAAGTATAAGCTAGAGAGTATGCTAAAGTATAAGCTAGAGTGTAAGCTAAAGTATAAGCTAGAGTGTAAGCTAAAGCATAAGCTTGAGTAAAACAAAAGCCAGCGTTTGCCTCATCATTGGTTTTAATAATTATTATGGATGAAGGAAAATAATAATACTAATTCTAACAATATATACCTAAGAACACATGGACTTGTTAACTTTGGTTACATATTAACAAGAGCTTGACCAACTGAAATTGCTATTTATACTATAACGCAGGAAAAAATAATTTTAATGTGTTGTTTACAAATAATAAATTATATCCGTCATTCTACTGGCGTGAGAAACATATTTTGACACAAATAATTTCGTATATAAAGCATCGCCAATTCTATGATAATTACAACTGCAATAATAACCCTACATACAATTCTATGTATGTAGGGTTATGTATGTAGTCCAATGTCACCCTTTACAGGTTGACATTAGACTTTCCATAATTTATTTTTATTTTTTGGACTCTCTTGCATATATTCTTCTTTTGTAAATTAAAGCTGACCAAAGTATTACACAGGCAAACATTTAAAAAGAAAATATAAAACTGTTTTTTTTAGTTTTCTCTTAACACAAATTTATATTTTATTGGTTGAAGAGTCCTTAATATAATATAAGAAACAAATTTTATATCCTCTAGTTTGGTAACGGGTAAAATTTTCAATTTCCTCACTACATTAGCGACAACAGTTTTGATTTCCATCATGGCGAATTTCTGTCCGATACAGTTCCTTGGACCAGCACTGAACGGGATGTACGAATAAGGATGTCTGCCCTTTATATTTTCTTCGGTAAATCTTTCAGGATCAAAAACTTCAGGATTCGGCCAATATTTCGGATTTCTCTGGACCAACAAAATTGGTATTGTTATATTAGTCCAAGCTGGTATTAACAATCCATCATTCAAAACTACATCTTTCTCAAGAAGTCTTGAAACAGCTGGGACCGTTGGATATAGTCTTAAAGTTTCTTTAATAACTTTTTCCAAGTAGCTCATTCTCTTCAAATCGTTCGGTGTTACGTCTCTCTCGATATCTTCACCGAAAATTTCTTTAATTTCTTTATACACTTTTTCTTGGATTTCCGGATACTTGGCCAATGTAAACATAGTAAAATTAAAAGTAGCTGAAGTCGTATCATGTCCTTCAAACATGAACGTGTCAACCTCTTCTCTTATACCCTTATCAGTCAACGATCCCGCGTTTTTATTTTCATAATCTATCATCAAATCTAAAAATGCTTTCTTAACACGACCTGTTGCACTAACTACATTTTCCTCATTAGCAATATTTATTTTTGATTTTCTTTCTTCGATCACTTTACTACTGACGCCTTGTAAATATTTCACAGCGTTGTAAAATATTTTACCAGTTTTCGACAAATTGAATAGAAATTCAGTCATCAAATGAGCGCTCGTTACTCTTTTCATTAACAATTTAGAGACTAATTTAGTTGTTATGACGTACTTATTTTCTTCGTCAGTTTGTATGCCTAGATCGACACCCATAGCCGTCTTCGTAATAACGTCCAGAGCGAAGTTACAACTTAAATTATCCAATTCGATTTCTTTATTTATTGATTTTATTAATTTTTCACAAAGCAATTTTGAACTTTTATTAAACGTGATTAAATAATCTTCTAAAATTTTGAAATGAAAAGCTGGTGTTATGATTTTCCTTCTGGAATGCCACTTTTCACCATTGCTTGTTAATAAGCCTTCGTCTAACCACGCTTTAATACTAAAATACTCTAAACCCTTATTATTATAATCAGAATTACTTAAAATAACCTGTAAATCTTCAGGCTTTATCATAAAAACAGCACAATAACCTAAAATCCAAGTTCTGAAAAGTCTGTCGTATTTTTCAAAATAACTAGTTATCCACGGTATCAAGTCTTCATAGCTTGTTGAAAATAATTCTATGGAATTACCAATGAGAAAGTATCCTTTAGGTCCTGGTAACTTCTGGGAAAGTCTGTACCTTCTGAACGAGGGAACTTCGCCAAGGATATAAATTAATGATAAACACAAAACAATAAAACAGAGTAATGAGTAGTAAACAAATTTTAAAATAAACAAGAAATACATAACTTTAAAAAGCGGTAAAACTATAAAGATTTTTTTTAATTTTATTTTAATTAATTAACATTAAAACACAACATAAAAACAAAACTTTCTTAAACGATTTCTTTAAAAAACTTTAAAATTGAAAATTTAATCAAATAATTTATTAGTATTGTAAACAAAATTAAAATAAATTATTTCTAGATTTCCTCAGCAATCAAAATATAGTGTAAAGTTAAGTAGAACTAAGTAATGTCTGTAAAGTTAAAATATTAAAGAAATAAAGTGCTTAAACTGTCTGCGTCTGTAATATTTATTGGCTTGAGCACAGTTATTGTAAGACTAAATTGCAGTTGTAAAATTTTTAACTAAAGGATTTTATAATACTAAATAATAAATTAAATAATATATAGTACAGTGGTTATGAACAGTTTTGTTTTGTTCATAATGATATTTAAAATAAAAATATGTTTTTTTATTTATTTATTGTATTCATGTACATAATGTATTCAAGAAATCACATTATATGTTAAATTTTAATTTAAATTTAAAACGTACATGTGTGAATAAATTATTTATAAAGTTAAAATATAATACAAGCATTGTAAATGAGTGAATTTTATTGTAAATAATTTAAATATTTTTGACACTTTATTGTAGTCTGAAAGAGTTATTGTAATTCAGTGTATTTGTAAAACAGTGTTTTCTGATCAAACAATTTTCTACTAAAATATTTGCTCCTCGTGCCGATGAACTAGAAAAAACAATTGGTGTATTAAAATTTTCATTGAGGAATGAAACTTTCCTTGATGTGTAATAATAAGCTCGCATGCGACAACGGGAAAAATTCAGTTAGAAAAAGAGCAAAATTGCAAAATTGATAAACTATCTTATTAATTTTGATATTTCCTTTGTAATAACTATAAATTTCAGGTGTTACCCCGATTTTTAGGGATAGGACTAATGTTACACAGATAATAAATTAAATAAAATCAGCCTAAAACAAGAGGTTAAAGTATGGAACTTGGCTTCCATACTTATAGGCTTATATTATAGGAGCAGATAATATTGCTGTTTCTGCTAGTGTGTTTCAAATTAAGTCGCCTCTGTGGTCGACATCGTTAAAGTATCAGTATTTATACTGACATGAGAATCTGGTGTTCACATCCCAGTTTACACTCTCAGTTTATGTAAAATTATTGTTCTTATAAATTCTCGACAACTTTTCATTGACTGTTGCTACTACCACCACAGTTTGTTCCCGCCAGGGTTACCCTAATGGCTCTAAACGGGCTATCAGGCCCTTTAGGAAAAACTTAAACTTTTAAAAAAAAATTAAAATAACAGCGCTCATCCATTCATATATATATATATATATATGTATATATATATATATATATATATATATATATATATATATATTATATATATATATATATATATATATACTTTGCAAGCCACTTAGCTGATTCAAAGAACATCAAGACATTATTTGAAACATTTATTACCAAAAAAATATTATTTCGTAATTTGTTTATAATTTTTATCTATTCCTATAAGAAAATTCTTTTTAATCTATTTGAGTTTCTTGAAAAAAAAAATTTTCCTCACTGAAGTCCAGAATATCAACACAAGACATAAAGGTAATCTTTATCCTCATTCCTAGTGGAATACTCAAGTGCAACAGTACCCTTACAACCCCGTATCAAATCCTTATAGAACTTTCCTTGCACATCCAAAGCTATGGAAACCTTACTTACAAATGCTTCTTCTCTCATCTGAAACTAGTTTCCAGGAAACTTTTCATAGTTTCCTTACTCTTATAAAGATTACTATTTCTTATTCTCCGACTCATATTAAATTTAATCACGGCCCTCAAATTTTCGTTAGTAATTATTAATTTAATAATGTGGTAGCTGACTTTATTAATGAAGTACTGAAAGTACTACAATACCGAATATCCCAGTTATAACCTAAAGGTACGGGTACGGTACACTAGAGAAACAGAGACTCTCTTTTAACCACACAGACAATACTCATTGTATATTTCCCAAGTCAACAATGGCCATGTGCAGGACTTTAGCCTGCCAAAACTTGAAAGGGAGGGGGGCTTTCTAGGGACCAATCCTAGTGGGGGCTTCCGCTGAACAGTATTTCGTTAGAGGGGGCGAAAAGTATTCCAAGGGGTGATGCCCCCATCATGAACTACAGGTCTGCCTGTATGGAACATAAGAAACAAGGGCCTTTAGCCCCAACTCGGCCACTACGCGGGATGTATTATGTTAGTTCCTCATTTTTCTCTGGCCCTTAATTTTATTACTTTCTCTTTATTCTCGTATTATAACGAGGTATATTATATGGTATATTATAACTATTATAATATACTAGGTGAAACATTTCAAATGCACCAAAATTGAATCCTTAAAATTATGGAAAACCATAGTCCTAGAATTTCGAAAATGGTATCAACCCATTGTATATTGAATCTTGAGAGTTCAAAGTAACCAATGTTATTTTGAACAAAAAAGTTAAGAGTAAATAAACAGACTTGAGTTTAAAAAATATTTTATTGTAAAACTACAATAGGTACATAAAAAGTAAAAACTGACCAGTTTCAACTATACATTAATCATCGTCAGAGTACATTTATAAACTGAACACTTTGAGTTTATAAATTTACTCTGATGATGATTGATTTATAGTTGATTAACCATATTTAATATATACCACAGAATCTCTGTCAAAACAACTAATGATTCAATATTATTTTGCTAACGATTACCCGAATATATAACTTTATTACCACTTTTGGTAAATTTGAAAAGTTCTATTTGAGCATACCATAATAATGTCTATTTCATAAACACAGCGATACTTGATGCGAGTATTATACTAATGTAGTAAGGTATTGTTTGACATAATCAAAAAGTTTTTTAAAAACCTCAAAAAAATATTTTTAACAAAAATTTTACTTTTGCCAATAAAGAACTTGTTTAAAAAAAATTTATATATGCCAATCAAAAGACTAATGAAGAGAAAACCATATTTGAGTGATACTGGTATCAAAATTCTTTGAATTGAATAAAGTTATTAAAATAGACATTATTAAAGTATGCTCTTTTGTAACTTTTTAAGTTACCCAAATTGGAAACAAAGTAAACATATTCAAATAATGGTTTCCAACAAATTAACGGTAAATTTAAACTCGAATGTGTCAATTTACAGGAGTGACCATTCTAGTAAGTCTACGACCACGCTTTTTCCTTATGTTTAAGGATAATGTCAGTGGATTTGAAATTTTATTCCAGGTATGGGCTAAAAATACCTCTTTTGTCCCGAATGTGAAAACTTTAATTTAATCCATTTCAGAGAAAACATTTTATTAGAGAATATGTAATACTTTCATTAACACGTGTCTTCCATTTCCAACGATAACATTTGTATTAACGACCTTTAGTTTATTAACAAATGTAATTAACTATTTTGCAAAGTGACCAAGCTAAATTCTAATGCGATTCTATCGGATGCTTTTCTACTTATTCATCTAATGAGTTATTAATTAGGTAGATTAACATAGAACTGATTAATCAGAGAATTTATTTAACCTCTCCTGTGAAATAATATTCTGCAGGACATAATAACTCTTTGATTACTTCTCCTGTTTGAAACCCGACAGAAGTTTTATTGTAAAGGAACAAAGTTTTAATCCTAGAATTCATTCGTTTTTTTATCATCAGGTCCTGAAACATAATTATTTAATAAAAAAAAGTATCTAGAAACATTATGAAAGTTACAGAGTTTTTTAATCTTCAAAATAATATTCGGTAGATTACAACCTAGAAATTATATTTTATAAAAAATGCGTTCGTAGTTCTGCGGCAGTTTGGATTCAGGGATCATCTCTAGAACTCACTAAACTAAACTACCACTATGAGCATTCATAATACTACGATCACATAATACAAGATAGATATTTTAATAAACATTAAAACATTTTTAAGAATATATCTTGAAGACACTATGACTTAAAATATACCACTTTAGAAAACTGAACTGGGTTATTCCATTATGTCCTACGTCCACATTCCCTACAGAGGAGGCAAACGTCGAAATATCATATATACCTCGACGCGGTCATATCTAGAAGTCAGCATATTTAGAACTTAACATATCTTAACCTTTCTACTATAACCGCGAAATGCATTAATTTTCTACCTCGACGATGTCATCATCACTGGCCTGAACTTTCATGGCAATAAGTTTGAGATCTGACTTAGTTTAATACGATTTTAAATGACCACAGATTTTATTCTTAACAAAGAAAGAAATGATGTAAAGCGCCTCTCCATATAATTATTAATTTATCTTAAGCGCTTTCATCCAAACATGCCGCCATCATCAGGGCCTATACATATAAGTATACACAATAAAAATTACAACAGTTAAAAGTATTAAAAAAATCGGGTACGGGGTACCTCGGAACTTTTCCTCATCTCATCGCTACGCTCATCCTCACTACTTCGAACTCGCTTTGCTCGTCCTCAGAATATAAAATTCGCCATATTTATACTGCAACACATCTTCAAACTCGCATCGCTCGTCCTCAGATAGTAGATACATCCGTTTCATTCTCATCAGCTGTCACTCATCATACAGCACTGACCACGTTCAATGCTGCTTAACTTTTACGAGCTAACTAAAACCATGTCGTATTAAAATAAAACTTAGTGGACTTATTTATAACGCAAAGGTATATACTTGTAATAAATTTCAACGCAATTGGATTATTTTTGTACACAAGTCATTTGATAAAAATTGAACTAATGCTGATAATGATAATGATATGATAGTCTAATGCGGACCAGATCTCAATCTGATGGCATAATTTTTCCGCGTTTTATAATTAAAAAAAATGCATTATCGCAAAATAGTTTTCTAATTGCATAACTACAACAATAGACTGATTTTTGTACAAAGTTGCAATTCTCTACCTAAAATACAATAGAAGCTACGATGATAACAGACACACACTCACATACAGACAACTTTGTGAAGCCACTCTGAAGGTCTTAAAAACACCTGAGAGGGATAATTCCGGTGAAATCCCGGATTTGGATTTTGGACAATACTTTTCTTATATACCTTCGGTATAAATGAGGAAAAGTTACCACTAACTTGTTTTTTAATACTTTAACTGTTATATTTTTGTATTGTTTATACATATTTGTACAGACACTGATAATGGCCTCATGTTAGGTTGGAAACGCTTTGAATAATAATTTTTTTTATGGAGAGCTTTCTTCGTTTCTTTTAACTTACTTTGAAATAATAGAAGTTGGGTTTGGTTAATTGCTTGCTTTTGTATGACGATTTTTTACGGAATGATTCATTTTAAAACTTAAAAGCAATGGAAGGCTTATTCTTTGTGTAAATTAAATTAATTCTTTACTTTAGTGAACGGATAGAGAAAGAATAAATGTGGGGAATAAAAATGGACAAACGATTCATTGAAATTAACGTTAAAGGTAACGAGTTAAAGTTACTTGTTTTAACTGAGAGTAGAGTATTTACAATTACGTTGTCCTAAGAGTAATATAGAAGTTTCTCACGTGATCCCAATATTGTAGAAGTGGATTGATATTTTAAACTATATGAATTTAATATGACGTTAGAAATTAGAGGAGGACATAATAGTAATAGTTTTCGGGACATAAACTATTATGTCCCGAAAACTATTACTATTATAACTAAATAAATTATTACTAAATAATTTTTGGGACATAATAATAATAATTTACGGAGCATACTAGTAAGAATTTTCGGAGCATAATAGTAATAATTTTCGGAGCATGATAGTTATACTTTTTGGGACATAATAGTAGTAGTTTTTGAAGCATATTAGTAATAATTTTCGGAACATAATAGTTATACTTTTTGGGACATAACAGTAATATTTTTCGGAGCTTAATAGTAAATTTTAGCTTAATAGTAATTTTTTGGAACATAATAGTGATAATTTTCGGAGCATAATAGTAATAATTTTTCGGGACATAATAAAATTATAATAGTTTTTTGGGACATAACAGTAATAATTTTCGGAGCTTAATAGTAATAATTTTTGGAACATAATAGTGATAGTTTTCGGAGCATAATAGTAATAATTTTCGGGACATAACAGTAATAATTTTTGGGACATAATAGTTATACTTTTTGAGACATAATAGTGAGAATTTTTGGAAAGATGACAGTAAAACTAAGTTTGCTCTTTATAAATATTGTTCTTTTCCTTTTAATTAAGCATAAATTAAGAAAACTGAAAATATTATACTTCCATCAAATTGAATCATTAATACTCATTAGTTCCAAAAGTTTGTTTATAAAAGTCATACTAACCGGTACGGACACTCTAATCTAGAGAGCGAATCCTATACTAGCTATCAATCTGATAACCTTTCAGTAAAAATACACTTTGAGCGCAGCCTATCCAGTTACCCCTTATGAGCTGGAATCCTCTAAAGTGGTATCATTATAGCTCTTATACTTTAGGCATTATAAATAATATAGCTAAAAGATATGTCATCGTTTTATATAACCAAATATATGTCAATCAATAAATTGAAAACCCTAACAGAATTTAAATTATCTTGAACAAACTCATTGAAAGCATAAAATTAGCTTTTACAAATATATAATATTTTCAGGGTCTTTAATGACTTTATTTAACGTTTCCACTTCTATATACGTAGGCTCTGAAGTTTCTTAACTCAAAAATTTTAAGCGAATAGTCAAATAAAAATGAGCTTTTGAGGTTGTTTAACTATTATGAACAAGAAACCTTCGGCCTCTTGGCCGCTCCGTATTGCAAGCGCTGGGAGCCACTTTGTGCCCCCGTCCCGTGTCTCATTGTCCACGATATATATATATATATTATATATATATAATATATATATATATATATATATATATATATATATATTATATATATATATATAACATATATATACATACATATATATACAAACACACACACACACACACACATATATATATATATATATATATATATATATATATATATATATATATATATATATATATATATATATATATATATATATATATATACATATAAAACATATATATACATACATATATATACAAGCACACACACACACACACACATATATATAATATATATATATATATATATATACATATAAACATATTTACATACATATATATACAAACACACACACACACACACCATATATATATATTATATATATATATATATATATATATATATAAAGTAATATTGCTATATCACTTTATATGTGTGTGATTTTTGCTATAGCACACACAGCAATATAATAGTTGCTGTTTTGTTTAATAAGAGATGTATTCCTCTAGTAAAGTACCTGTATCTTTATGTCAGTCTGTCTCTACAAACTATAGTTACCAGCATTTTTCGAAGGCCTTTAGTCAAATTGTACTGACATTTTGAGGGAATGTTATTGGTATGTAGGGCGAAGTCTCTAACATTCCTCAACATGAATCTCGTAAAGTAAAATTTTCATTAAAAATATAAATGAAATAAGCATGGAAGCATCGTGTCATGCCGCTTTGAGTATTTATATAAGCATGTTTTAGCCTTTTTTAAATGTATTTGATGACGTCATTTTGTTTAACGCAAACTGTAAAATTATGCAACTAAAACAGTGTTTAATACCCTTGGATTTAGAGCTAAGGTTTTGTTAATCTGGGGAATTTTCTTTAATTCCAGTTAGAAAATAACCCTCTTAACCCTCTTAAACCCTATAGACCGGGTTGGAAATTTCAAATTCAAACTACAATATGCATTTAGAATTATTTTAGGAAACTTTCGCCACTGTTGAACAGCTATTGATAAAAAAAACATACTTAGAATATACGCTGGCGTGTAAGAATATACTCACATCGAAAACACTCTTGATAAAACTCGTTTTTAAAAAATAATTTTATCTCAAAAATGTTTATTAAAATTTCTAATTATGATGTAAAAACATTAACAGTAGTTCAAAATATCTTCTAAGAAGACACTAAAAATGATACAAAAACTTCTCTATTGTGATTGAAAATTCTCATTGTGACTAAATTACTATTATTACTAAAAGATCTATTAAAATTAATTTTTGCTAATATTTCCGACCAGTACTATACATTTTTATCATGTATATCACTACCACTACATGAAAATCACTTAATGTATTTTACAATTTTCGGACTCGCTTTCCTTGTCCTTAGACAGTAAAAGAATACATTTATTGCCGGCGTTCACCCATCCATAAACTGACCTCGCTCAATGCTACTTTGCACTTTTGAGTCGAAAAACGAGTAGATATACTATACGGTCCAACTATTTATTTTTTTGTAAAACACGGAAGTATCAAATGATATATGATTCTTTGTATGGTTGTTCTTTACAAAAGATACACTCGTGAAAAAATTTAAATACAATTACATGATTTTTTGATTCTTAACGATTTTTATAAAATGTTAAGAACAAACGTTATTCGATTAACATTAATCTATTTCAGGCAATAAAAGAAATTTGGCATAAATTTCGGCCGTATTTAGGACTTTGCGGACTATATGCGTGGAAAATTCTCCTGGGTTTATGAATTTATGAAATGTTCGCTAACACATTATTATCTTTAATGACGTCATAGTAAAATTATTTTTTCCGTTAGCACAACTAGACCTAAACATAGATTTTTGTACCCTGGTTTAACTCTTTAGCACCAACACCCTGGGAGCTACTGTGGTATTCGACACAAACACTCACACACATTCATACGAAAAGATTCCTCAGTAGAAACCACTCAGAAGGTCCTATAAATATCAGAAAAGGATAAATCAGGGGATATTTATTTTCGTCTTTTTATTGCAAACACTATACTTTTCCTTTACATACGGTTTAAATAAGAAAAAGTAACTAGGCTAAAATTACTTACTGCCTGTTTACTTTAGCTTCTTCAGCTTTTCCTCAGTAATTAAATTAAACTTGCCTTTATTTCCTAAAACAGCATTAGATGCGAAATATTTTGATTCCAGAGAAAACTATTAGATCCTGAATATTTTTCTCTAAAAACAAAAGTCTTAACCAGGATTAATGAAACAATAATTTTCTCTTCTTGTTGTGTATGTAACGTTTTTAGGCCCTAACTAGTAATAGAAACCTTTTACTTGCGCAAAAGAATATCGATGATAACAATTCAAAGTCAAAATGATGCAATATGAGAAAGAAATAAGTTTTATAAAGAGATAAAAGTTTTTAAGTCCCAACGACTTAGAACTTTTACAACAAAACCATCTCCTTTTCTTTCAAGGTTTCTTTTATAAATTTTTCATTTCTTTTAAGAGTCTTTTTAACAAGTTTAAAACTCTTTTCTAAACACCGTGAAGACAAAGAAGTAATACTTCCACGAAATCAAACAGTAAAATCGGTCTATTGAATTTCTATGGAATTTTAACAATACTACTTTAGACTCTCGAGGAAAATAAATAAAAAACAAAAAAAAATTGTTACCAGCGAAGTAAAATGAATAATGGTCTTAAAGGAAATGGACAAATTAAAATTGTAAAAACTTTATTTTGCTTTTCGTTGCCAACTCCCAAAGGAAAAATTAGGGATTTTTATTTAAACAAAAAGTTTATAAGAAGATTTACTAGCTCGAAATTTTTCACAGAAGACATATTTCAAATACACCTACATATTTTTTACTTCATTTATTTTCCATAATTGTCTAACACTGTAAAGAATTTAATAAATACTAAAAATTATATTTAAAACAATGTTATAATTTGTTTAAAAATAAGATAGTTGGATGCGGGACTACCTTGAATATGAACAACATACACCCACACACAATATATTATATATATATTATATAATATATATAATAATATATATATATATATTATATATATATATATATATATATATATATATATATATATATATATATATAATATATATATATATATATATATATATATATATATATATATATATATATATTATATTATATATCCTGTTTATTAAGTTTGTATCTTTTTATTGCTCTTATTGTATTTTTTATTTATTCTTATTTATCACCTTCTAAATCATTTTATTTTATTTATTTTTGACTATGTTTCTAAGAGTATATGTATTTATATTACAGCGGTATGTTTTATATATAGGACACAATATAATTGTGCGAGAGATACCTAGGAAATGTAGCTATCAAAAAGCAATGCTACATCTGGGAACTGTTCCATCATTCGACATTTGTTATCATTGATGGCTTAACATAATGTCATGTCCCACTCTGTTTCGTTACGTCATTATGTGGGACATGACATTATGTTAAGCCCATTTATACATTTCCTAGGTGTCTCTCGCACAATTCTATTGTGTCAACTATTCATGTTTTGCAAACTCGGTAGTATCAAAATGATATATTATATATATATATATATATATATATATATATATATGAGTACGTGTGTGTGAGTGTTTGGGCGTATGTGTGTGTGTATGTATGTATGTATATATATGTGCGAGATTTTGTGGATAGACGTTTTTATGGGAAAAGATAACTTACAAACACGTGATATATTTAATATTATATTTGATGGTCTTATTGGAGCCAAGCTACACGCTTACTATTTTTTTTTATAAACGAACCCATACATTGGTTTTGCTGTCATTCATTTTTGAATTAAGTTTCAACTTTTAGCATGATCACATTAAGTGCTCAAAATTACACTCAGGAGGTATTGAATCCTAGTTTTAGATTCTTAGTGCAATTTCATTACTTTCCCTATATGTATCAACGCTATACCTTGTTGAGGAATACTAAAATTGATATTTGAATTATTACAATTCATGTTAGAATTTAGTTGTAATGAATTACAAGGCAAATGTATTCAATAAGTTAACAGACTAATAATCCAAACTTCTAACCATTATATAAGAACAAAGATTAACTTGCAAAACCAAGATAAACTGGTGAGATAAACTTTAATATAAACGAGATATTAATTCAGTAGCCAAACGAAAGTTTAGTATTTTGTTGTTAGAAAATTAATAATTTTAGACATTGAAGCGAGTGAATTTGGAAGTATAAGTTAATTTTACAAATATAATAAAACATAAGCAGACTAAACCCCTTCGAACCTTCTGCTGACGACATTAGAATACATCGTGAATTAGACATTAGAATAAACAATAGACAAAACGAACGTTTGAAACTTGACAGAATTAAGAAGTACGGAATTTTCGGAAGATGCAACCGTTAAGTAGTAGTCATAACTTATTTATGAAAACTTTGAACTTGAAATGTCACTTAAACTCCAAAGGACCAATAAAAATTAAAAAGAAATATCGATTGCTTCTAAAAAAATATTAGTAAAGTAAAAATGTTTAATTGCTCCTTGCTTTGTTCTGTATATAGTTTTCCAGGGATTGCTGTTTTTCTTCTAGTTCTTGTAAGTAAGGGAAATTTAACTGCTACCAGGCAGATACATTTCCCATGCAGTGTTAGCAGCAAATACACATCCTAATTATAAATCATTTTGATCCTAATTACTATTTTTATTAATTGAGCTCTTTAAAAGCGTAAATAATTAGTCAAGCTAATACCTTTACTTATTAGTGCGTGAAAAGATCCAATTCTCCATTTCTTCAGTCATAGCTTTGAGTGCCAATTTACGCACTCAAAGCTATGACTGAAGAAATGGAGAACGACCAAGACAACCTTCAGTGGTGTTCTATCTCCTACTTAGGCTCTCTTTCTCAGCGTATGGCTTCCTTGCTTAAAAAGAGTAATTACAAAGTAAGCTTTTCATCTTCTAAAACATTAAGGACTCTTTTAAGCAGTGTAAAAGACCCGATACCACCTTTATATAGAAGCGGCATTTATATGGTACAATGTGGCATATGCCAAGCTGAATACTTAGGCCAAACTGGTAGAAATATAATTACGAGGGCAAAAGAGCATGAATCAAGGGCCAACAGCAAATTTTACCAACATTTATTATCTGAAAACCACTTTGATGGGACCCATAAAGTTAGTTGTCTTCATTTTGTAAATAAAGGCCGCAAGATGGATTTTTTAGAAAAATTAGAAATTGAAAGAAGTCAGAACAGAGTTGGCGATCTGAACATAAATGAGAGAGGGGAATCTACGCCCTTACTGAGAGCTATGCTACAAGTGCCATCGCCTCCTGCTGTCAGTCTGACTCTAATACCTATAGTAAGAAAACATAGACTCACTTCTCTACTTCTTTAACATCTCTGTTGAGAACGCAGACAGACTGACTTTAACTATTTTTATTGATTTAACAATTTGACAAATTTTTCAGTCTTCTCAACGACTGACCCTGTCATCTATTTTTCTTTTCCTGACGTGACGTCTTACAACTTGCTTACTTGCAATAAATAAATAAATAAATAACAAGTTCCAACATTCTCCCCCGGGAATACCTGGGGTTTTACTCCAGGTTTTCTTACGATGTTAGGTGGTGATCCGCTGTTCGATGCTCCCACGATGAAGTGATACGAGTTCAGAGTTGATGCTTCCAACTTCAAATTATTTTTCATAATTCTTTTGAACATTAAACTTAAGTTTTCATTTTTCATTTATCTCAGAAACAAAAACAAACAAATAAATAATTAATAATAACTCAAAACAACAACAAAATAAAATATTTCCCTATTCTAGAGCTTCAAGAGTCTAGCTCTAGTGGGTATATACGTTGTAGTGGACGTAAGAGGTGCCCTGTGGCAGTTTTTATGCGTACTAGCCGAACTTGGCCATCGTTGCCAGGTAGCATCTCTTCCACAATTCCTAACGGCCAGTCTAATCTCTTAGAATTTTCGATTTCCACTAAAACAAGTTCTCCTAACTTCAAGTTCCGTTTTTCTTTTTTCTTGTTGTATAATTTCAGCTGACCTAGGTATTCGGCTCGGAACCTCCTCTTTAGAGTGTCTGTCACAGTCTGTCGATGTTTTATACGTCTGTCGAGACTCCTAGCGTCAATTAAATCAATATCCGCGGTTCCGTCCGGTTGTAAGTCTTGTAAGAATTTCTTTGGCGTGATAGGCTCTAAATCCGGGGTTTTGTCGGGTACGTAAGTCAATGGGCGAGAATTAATCATATTTTCGCAATCCGTCAATACGGTGTACAGTTCTTCGTACGTCAGTGAAGCCTTACCTAGATTTTTCCTTAATAAAATTTTGGTCAATCCAACTAACCTCTCCCACCACCCGCCCCACCAGGGTGCGGCAGGAGCCGAAAAAATCCAATTAATTTGTTGTTCCAGGCCAAAATTTTTAATTTCCGTCCAGTTAAGTTTATTAAACGCGTTGTACGTGCCCACAAAATTTGTTCCATTATCAGAGTAGATAGTATTGGCCTTCCCCTTCTATTAATGAATCTCCTTAAAGCCTGCATAAAAGCAGAAGTGGAAAGTGAACAAACTAATTCTAAATGTACTGCTCTGTATACAGCACAGGTGAATAAACACACATAAGCTTTTTCACCGTTTCTTAAATACAACGGTCCTGCAAAATCTACGCCTGAAACTTCAAATGAGTAAGCATCTCTAACTCTATTTTTAGGGAGTGCTATAGGAGCCGTCTCTAGTGCTTTTGCACTAAATCTTCTACAAATAATACAACCTCTAATGGCTGCTCTAATAGTTCTCCTTCCCCCTAAAATCCAAAACTTTCTCTAAAATAGAAAGCAATGTAGCGCCTTCTACGTGTGAATTTTTCCTATGAATTTCGAAAATTAATTTTTTGACAAATTCATTTTTCGCAGGAAGCACAATAGGAAATTTAAAATCCAATTCGTCATCTCTATTTTCTAATTTGGTTTTAATTCTAATTATGCCTGATTCATCTTCAACAGGACACAATAACTTTAATTTATCGTCTTTAACGCCTAAAAATGATTCTTTTTGTATCAAAAGAATGAGTCTATTTTGCGCCGTTTCTATTTCTAAATTTGTCAACCCTCCGGTTACCGCGTTACTTCTATTAAACCTATTGTTTATAAACCGTAACCACCAGGCTACAATCCTAACAACCTCACTAAATTTAGAAAAATTAATAAAATTATCCAAAAAATTATCTTTTGTTTCATTTAAACTAGATACAGTCATTTTTAATTTTTCTTTGCTGACCTCGTCTTCATTAATACTTTTAATTTCGGCAGGCCAGTGTTCCTCGGATTCTAAAAGCCAATGTGGATTCCCACCATTTAGTTTTTTAATAAATTTCTAATAGAACATCCTCTACTAGGTAAGTCAGCTGCATTAAAAATACCCGGAATGTGTCCAAACTTTTTCGTTAGTTAATTTTCTTATTTCATTTACTCTATTCCTAACGAAAACTCCCCAGTTTTCTTCTCTTTGAATCCAAGCTAACACTGTGGACGAGTCTGTCCAAAAATTTTTTCTAAATTAGGGAGGTTCAATTCGGGTTCAACAGATGAAAAAAGTCTAGCACCTATGCTAGCTGCTAGTAACTCTAACCGTGGAATAGTCATCCCTGAAATTGGAGCAACTCTATTTTTAGCCTGAACAAACCTAATAAATGTTCCAGCCTCACTAGAGATTCTTAAAAAATGACAGCAGCGTACGCCTGCGCACTAGCGTCGGTAAAAGTATGTAAGGAATAAGATACTTTTCCATCGATCGGTCCTAATATCCACCTCGGAATACTAATGTCTTTTAACAAAGAAAGTTCGTCATACCAACTTATGAATTTCTGGCATAACTCGTCACTAACAGTTACATCCCAGCCAATTTTGGTGGTCCACATTTCTTGTAAAAGTAATTTAGGAGCTAACGAAATCGGTGCACAAATCCCTATTGGATCAAATAATTTTTGTGCCATCGATAAAATTAACCGTTTCGTTACTTCTTCTGGTTCTATCTTAGGCCATGTATTTTGCGACTGCGTGATCAACAGCATGTCCTCTTCTTATTCCATTTAATCCTAAGACACTAGACATCTCATCTTGATGTCATCGTAAGAATACTCCCAGCCTCTGAGATCCATCCCTGCTTCTGACATAATATCAGTAGCATCTTTAATAAATATTTCTAGTTCGCTTTTATCACGTACGCTTGCAATGCAGTTGTCCATATAGAAACTAGTTATAAGTTTTGTTACGTTTTCTAGGTTATAACTAGCGTCTCCCTTAATCACTTTATCTCTCGTATCTCTAAATGTTTAATAATTACTGCGCCTAAGTGAAAAGGACTACAAACTGCGCCAAAAACTACTCTAGCGTGTCTAAAAATTATTATTTCACCTTGTTTATTTACCCAAAAAAATCTAAAAAAATCTCTATCATTTTTGAATAAACTTATTTGCAAAAACGCTCTATGGATATCCGACACTACTCCTATTTTATTCATTCTAAACCTAATTAAAAGTGGAGGTATCATTTCAATAAGATTTTTTCCTTTCTCTAAGCAGTCATTTAGAGAAGGACTACCTTTGCTCTTTGCAGAGGCATCAAATACCGGCCTTACCGGACTTGTCTTACTACTTAATTTAACAACATGTCTGTGAGGTAAATAATGTTGAGGAGTTTCAGGACTTATAGGTGGTGCATACTCTATGACACCTTCATTGAGCCACTCCTCTAACACTTGGTTATATAACTCAAAATACCCTTCTCTGTGAAGCCTTGCAACCAAATGTTTAGTCCTTTGCAACGCTACATTTTGATTACTAGGGAGGGGAGGGTGGTCCTCAATCCACGGCAAGTGAACGACATACCTACCGTTCTCAAATTCAACGGTTTCATCAAAATGTTTTTGGACCTGCCTATCCATTTCTTCTTTTGTTTTCTTTTCACCTGGGTCTTTAATTCCCAGCACATCCAAGGACCAAAGATGAAATAGGTGCTGAAAAATTTGTGCATCTTAAACTATCTACAGTTAAATTTGTATTCAGGTTATCGTAAGTTTTCCCAGTCAGAGTCCATCCTAATAGGTTTCTTGAGCAACCAAACCACAATTTAACTCGTATTTTTTACCCGTTACAAGTTTTCCTAAAATATCAGCGCCTATTAAAACTTGTATGGGCCATCTATGGTATCAGTAATATTTACTCCTAGTATTTAATTCTTTAAACCAAGGTCCGTTGTGCACCACTGGAGCAGCACTAGTAATAATTTCTTGGTCTAAGACCGAAAAGTTACATGAGTAGGAATCATCCATTTTCGCCAATCTAACTTTATAGATTTGGTGTAATTGTTTTTCGGTGTAAATCCCACCAAATAAACAATGAACTAATTCTTCCGTACCTAAAGAGTATATCCCATTTTCTGAGCTAATGATTTCTGAACATATGATCGTTGGGATCCGGAATCGATCATAGCTCGTATCCTAATTTCTCCCTTACTACCTCTAATCTTTACTCCTAGAGTTTGTAAAAATTTGTACCTACTGTACTATTCGATAACGAACATTCTGTGAGGAATCACTGTTGTCACATTTCTTTAATTCTGATTCTTTACCAGGACACATAAAATCAAAATGCCTACGTTTGCACTTAGAACATTGCAATTTTTTTTTACAATCTTTGCTCAAATGGTTTTTTCGAAAACAAATAAAACAACTACCGTTTTTTAAAATCGCATTTCTTTTTTGTTGAAATGACAGTTTGTAAACAGAGGGACATTTTTCTGGTATATGATCTACGTCTATTTTTTGACAGAACACACATTTTGTTTATTATTTTTCCCGGTCTTATTTGTGTTGTCAACCCTGACGCAGATGGAATCGAAACAGATTTTCCCAAATTCGTTTTTCCAAACGACCCTATAGCGAGCGCGATTCTTTCCTCGCTCTCTACTTCTTGTTTTAAGAAGTCCAAAAGATTCTCTAATCTCCTTTTAATAGAATTATCCTCACCTGCAACTACTGGTTTTCGTTGCCAAACTCTGAGTAATTCTTCTGGCAAAGAACTTTCTACCAGAGGAAAAAGCATTGCAGAGCAAGTCTCTGACGTAACTCCTAAAGATTCAAGAGCCCTTATCTGAGAACTCAAACTTCATACAGGGTACTAAGAGAAACACGTTCCTCAATATTAGAGAGAGTTAGTTTAAGAAGTTCTCTTACATAAACTTCAACCAGTAAATCTTTTTTCCAAACCTAGCTTTTAAACTATCGCGAGCTTTCTCATAATTTTCGCCGGTTGGAGGAAAACTAGCTACTATTTGATACGCCTTAGAATCTTCAACCATACATTGAAGGAGAAGTTCAAATTTATCTACTTTCCGTAAATTATTATCTTCGTCAAACTGTTGGAATTGACTCCAAAACGGAAGCCAAGAAAGTAAATCCCCATTAAACTGTCTAAATTTAATTTTAGGAAGTTTCATTTGTCTGTCATATCCTTTAATTTTTGTTTTTTCCGAAATTTCAGATTTGTCACTGTCAAACATTTTGTCGATTTGAATTTTGATAAAATTAAATTTTGATTGGTATTCGCTAGATGAATCTATCTCCTCCTCTAATAATTTCTCGTCAGTCGTCAAATCATTTACTAAGAGTTCAAAAATTTTTCTGTCAATGTCCGTAATAGAGTTAAGTCTAAGCTCTAGTTGAGAGAGGTCCGAAAATACCTTATTTGGATCAACCTCCTCCAATTTGAGAGTCTCTTCCAACGCCTTTAACTTCTTTGTGAAAGAGCTCCTATTCACCATCCTAGACTTCCTTAATACCATATAGGCTTCGCTCGTTGCCGCCATTGTCCCAGGTCCTCTCAGATTCACGGCACCACAATGTTGAGAACGCAGACAGACTGACTTTAACTATTTTTATTGATTTAACAATTTGACAAATTTTATTCTTCCTCGGCGTCTTCTCAACGACTGACCCTGTCATCTATTTTTCTTTTCCTGACGTGACGTCTTACAACTTGCTTACTTGCAATAAATAAATAAATAAATAACAAGTTCCAACAATCTCAACGGTAATTTTTCATTTATCATTTTATTTTATTCATTATTTGATTTCGTTATTACTTATTTATTTTTTATTTATGTTTTTCGTTATTATTTTTTATTTATGTTTGATTTCGTTATTATTTATTTTCTATTATATACGTACATATTTTATCTCCTACGTATTTTATTCATTATGCTTTATTTATGTTTATATTTATTTATTTATTTATTTAGTTTTATTTATTGTATTTTTATATATTTTTTTCGCTCTATTTATTCTATTGTAACTTGTTTGTTAGGTTTTGCACTGATGATGGCCTCTAGTTAGGTTGAAAGCGCTTTGCCCATTCACGCTCATTCTACTAGTATAAACAGTGAACTGTTAATGTGATTAAAATTTGTGAAATACTTATTAGACAGTATTTCATATATAGGTTTCTCTTGATAAATTTAAAAGCTCCTCTATCTGTGATTTTTACAAACTTAATACACATTTTAACTTTATTAAGAAGTTATTCAAACAAAATAAAATAATTTTGAAATCTTCCTGGCAAAAATAAGTAACAGGTGTCTGCTTAGTCACGCTACAATATAGTGAGGTCATAATTTGTTAAGTTTTTATTCTTGTCTAAACAAAGATTTTGACATTTCTATACCAAATATTTACCCTGGAACTTCTTATTATCAAATAACCTTTTTATCATTTTATTTTATAATTCATTTTGTTTATTTTTTTTAACTATTTCATTTATTTTATTTATATCAATACTTCAAAGCATTTCTAAAATGTCATTAATTACTATTTATCTTGATAACTTGCTAAATCATTGCTTAGTTTCATTGGCGTAACTTTAAATCAATATTATTTTTTAATTACTATTATTGAAAGTTTTTTTTAAATATTGTTGCCGATTTGGTAAACAAAAATGTACAGTTAATTTATACTACAAAAATACCTAACTTAAATAAGAAAAAGTTTAAAAGTGTAAGAAAATTTAACACACTTGGTAAGACATTAAAAAACTAAGCATCCGTAGTGTGGATCGAACTTGTAGCAACCAGCTTAAAAGCTAAAGACGCACATCAGACCAAACATGTAAAACTGAAGAGATTGTATTTCCAGCAAGTTGAGGAAGCAATTGAAGAATCAGGTACCCTCGATACTTGCTGGTGGTACAACAATCGTTCAACAGCTAGGATCGACGATACCTGATTCTTCAATTGTCAAAAAACTTTTTGTGACGTTAGTTACTTAGACGTTGATTTAGACCACGAGTTATGTATCTCTTTTCTTCCACTACGAAAGGGAGACAATTACACTTATTTTACTCTCTGGAGGAATATATTATTATCACTAACTACTTTAAAACTTTTTCCGTAATACTTATTCCTTTTCAATTTAACATTATATTTGTATTTTTGTTGTATTTGGTTATATTAGTTGTAAAGTCGTAGATAAAACTTAATTTACAACAGTGATGAAAAATTTCAGCTTTTATTAGCTGACCTTGGAAGCCAAACTTTTAGTAATCTATCTCGGTAATGCTCGGGAACTTAAGAAGGTTATCACCCACAGCCTGTCTTCCTCTGGAGCTAGAGAAGTTTATCACTCTTAGCCTGTCAGCCTCGGGAGCTTGAGAAGTTCATCACCCTCAGGCTGTCTACCTCGGGAACTAAAGCTTAGGCTTTGTTTTATAAGGAAACTTTACCTGTAACACTTTTCTCCGTTCATTGTTCCAGGAACTATAATGAAGTAAGGAGACAAAGTTGTCAATGTTTTGAAACTGAAAACTGAAATAAGTATAGAAAAGTTTTGATAATTTCCTAACTTTAAAAATATAAGTTTACCTCCACAGGGTATATTATGTAAAGTTTATTAAATAGTTAGAGTAACTTCTTCTTCCTTGAAAGGGAATAATACTTCCTATAATCGGGGTAAGAGCCCTCAAATATTAAAAGAAGGGGGTATTTTTCCATTCTTTACTTTTTTCTTATTCATACCGTAGGTATATTTAGAAAATTATTGTGTTTTTATTAAAAATATTCGTTATGTCACCTGTAAAAACCGAATCCGGGATGTCATCTGACTTATGGGTTTCATGTGTTTTATGGCCCCATGAGTGGTTTTGAAAAAAATGTATGTATGCATACGTGTGTGTGTGTGTGTGTTCTATCATCGCAGCTCCCAGTGTATTTATACTAGGAAGTTGAAACTTTGTACAAAAATCAATCGTTACGTCTAGTTGTGCTAGTAACCACTGGACTTTAGGAGTTGTACTGTTTTCCCCTAATTATGGGAGATAATAGTAATAACTACCTCAGCTTTGCCTCGGAAGTTAAACGCATAAATCCATCGGCTTTGGCTCAAGTTTAAGTGATATAGTTCCCTCGGTTTTCGCTTAAGGAACCAAATAACTGCTCTGAGAAATAATTGCACTATTATAACATTTTAAATTACCATTATTTTATTTTATTCTTTATAAATCAATAATAAAAATATAGAAGCCCTGTCAAAACACATGCGTGTAATAACTTAAGCGATTCGAAGTAAAATATTTTATACAATAAATAAAACACTATATTTATAAAATAAATAAATACTATACAAATATAAACTTTTTTAGTTTATATGTACACTGGTGATAAGATAAATCCTGAAACGCGCCTGATTTATTTTATTTTATTGTGATATTAGACCAAGTATTATTAAAACAATTTTTTTTAAGTGTTTTATTTATTATATAAAATGAGCGATTATCTCGAAATCTCGGTCGAAACAACCAAATTCAAATTAATTAGTTTTAGAGACCTTGAAACGAGCCAAGTCAAGGGTACCAAATAATTGTTGGAATCGTAATATGGCTTTTTTTTAAAAAAAATCCTAATCAGCATTAATCATGGAGACCTCGCAGCTTGAGCATGTAAGGTTCACAGCACCAAACTTGACACATTCAGCATATTTCTCTAAAATTTCGTATTATTTTTTCTAGCAAGAAGTGCATTGAAGGAAACAGTTATGATCAAGACAAACCTCCTTAAAATCCTGACTTGGCTCTTTTTAAAACTAAGATTAATACAATCCAACTTCTCTATTGTCTAAGATCTCTCTTAAAGATCAAGCAGAGAGAGAGAGAGCAAACCACTGCCTTTCAAATGCAGCAGACCAATAAATTCGATGCATAAGGATTCCTTTGAATGTTTTATATCTTTGATCAATATTTTTTTTTACTAAAGAATCTTAATTTTTCTTTTACTTTTTGTATAGCTTTATTGATAAAAGGGAATTTAGTATTATATTATTTAAATTTTTCCAGATCAAATACTTAATAAAAGTAAGTATAAATAAATGTAAATAAGCCTGTTAATCTTAAATCAATCGATTGTTTTTGTCGTTTTGTTTTTGGAATATTCGCTGAGTCATTAATGCCTTAGTGTTTTAACACAATACTTTTCCTATATTTTTTCCATAAATGTAAAGAAGTAAAAAAGGTTACAGGGTGCGTCGGATATTTTAACCTTTGGTCTCAATCCTATTCAAACTTCCCTCGTCCTAAAAATGTAGAAATACACAAAGCCTAACTAATTAGTATTAATTTGGTTCTACCTACTCCTCGAAATTAAGGAAACAAAATATTAAATTCAAATTGACAAATGTTAAGTTTAACATTTTGTTAAATGTTAAACCTTCTCCTCGAAATTTAAGGACAACAAAATATTAAATTCAAATATGACAAATGTTAAGTTTAACATTTTTTAAATGTTAACCTTCTCCTCGAAATTTAAGGACAAACAAATATTAAATTCAAATATGACAAATGTTAAGTTAACATTTTGTTAAATTGTTAAACCTTCTCCTCGAAATTTAAGGACAAACAAAATATTAAATCCAAAATATGACAAAATGTTAAGTTTAACATTTGTTAAATGTTAAACCTTCTCCTCGAAATTTAAGGACAACAAAATATTAAATTCAAATTTGACAAATGTTAAGTTTAACATTTTGTTAAATGTTAAACCTTCTCCTCGAAATTAAGGGACAACAAAATATTAAATTCAAATTTGACAAATGTTAAGTTTAACAACTTATTTAACATAATGTTAAGTGAAAACAATAATTCAGTTAATATAGACTAAACTAATTTAAACTATTCTCATGAAGCCGCGACTATATTTTACTGAACAATTATTTATAGATTTTCCTGTGCTCACAGTCAAACAGTTATTTACAAACCAAGTGTTTGATAGGGCTTAATAAA